>CM020180.1:22235931-22266427 GCA_009805545.1 Oryza longistaminata | reverse complement strand
ATAGTAACCACTTGGGCCCTGAAATCTTCTGAAAGACAGTGACTGCAGCGAAAAGCAGAGTCTACAATTTGGCATAAAAATCCACCATCCTTAATCAAATTGTTCTAAAAAAATCCCTTTCCAAAATATTCATAGCTAACACAGCATAAAGGGGAAAAAAAAAGGACTCAAGAGACATGCATATCCTGACAGCAACAAAGCCGCCTAATCCTTGCATCTATCCTGTCACTCATGCAGAATTCACCAGGCAAAATCAAATATGAATTCGGGCTCAACGGCAGAAAAGAAGTCCAGAAATCCCAGGCTCAACTAAATCCAATACATCGTACAAATTTTGGATGTAATCTGACATGTGTGGAAACACTGATATGAGCTGGGAAACAAAGCAAGCTCCACTGACCACTGCTCCAGAACTAGCAAAATTTCTCAGAACCCAGATTGCATAGAACTCACATGGTAATTTGCCTGAGATGTCAAATGATTTAATGTCCTGCCCAGTGACAACAAAAAGGGGTTAAAAGTTGGAACATAATCTACATTGCCAGTGCCAGAAACATCTTGGATTGAATTTAAAAGCAATCTAAAAGAATAGAAGTGAATCTGACCCCCAGAAAAAGAGAGGTCCAAACTACCTAGAAATGAAGATAAAATTATGTAGTACTATTTAGAGAGAATTCCTTAATTACCATTGGAATTTGGCCTGATCCCTGATATGCCACACAAAATTGGCTCTTCCCTTATATGTCATTGGGTCAAATTGAGCACCCTCTCATGCCACTCCCGTGAGTTGACCGTGTGTTGATTGTTAACTTGATAGTAAAAAGACGTATTACCCCTGAGTTGTTAGACATGCAGTACCAATATATGACATTTTTTTAATTTGGTTGACATATACATGTATAACAACATTCAGCATCATAATATATAATAAAAAACATAATAAATTGAAAATTTTCAGCATTATATTGATTATATGAATATATATCAACATTATATTCATTATATGAATACTGATATAATACAAGATTCCCCACAATCTAGTTTCTGGTCACTGATGAGGAGAAATATTGGCTTGGCCATTTGGGCCATATTCTCAAGTTGGGCCAGAGGTTATTTGGTCATTTATGCAAAAAAAACTGACAGATCAATAGGTGCTAACATCAGTCAATGCACAGTCAACTCACGAGAGTGGCATGAGAGGGTGCTCAAATTTGACTCAATGGCATATAAGGGAAGAGCCAATTTTGTATGGCATACGGATCAGGCCAAATTCCAATGGCATATAAGATTCTCTCTACTATTTAAGGAACAGAAACAATTTTCAGTTACAGTTTTATGACCATGATGAGGGGGTAATGCAGCATGTGTACACAACTATTTTTCCAGATCTAGCAACTCATTTAAGAAGCAAAGTAGAATTAAATTGTAGAATGACTTACATTGTGAAACGGAAAAAGTAGTATTTATTAAGAACTCATGCATTTATTCAATATAGGAGGTTATATATATATATATATGCACACACTCTACCATGGGTGAATCATGCTTGAGAGAGCTTGGTTTATTTTTTTCGAAATTGCTAAGCTTTTATCGACAGAAAATGCATACCCAAATCTTGTAAATTTTGGATCACCGGATGTACTTCGTGGTTCGTGCTTCAGGTGCTTCTTCTCCAACTCCGGCGACCTCCTCTTCCCGGCGTCGGCGACAACCCAAACTCTAGTAGAGGACCGATGAATTAGGGTCCCGGGGTAGGGTGGAGGTGGGAAGGGGAAGAAGGGAGAGGTTACCGAGCTTAGAGGGATGGCCGTAGGAGGTGGCGCCCTGGCGGTGGGCGGTGAGGCGGCGGCGGTGGCACCGGAGCCGCGAGGATGGAGGAGGGTGGTGGGCCGGCATTGGTGGCAGGGGCATCTCACCGTCGACGGCTCGAAGAGGAAGGAGGGAGGAACGGGGGAGGGGAAGGGAAGAGGGAGGACTCTGGTCGGGGGGGTGTCTCGCCTACGCCGTTGACGTCCTCCGGCCAGCAGGCGAGGTGGGCAGCGAAGCAGTGGGGCGGTGGCGGCGGGGGTTCTAGCGGAGGAACGCGTGATGGGAGTGTGACGACTAAACGCAAGATGGGAGGGGAACAAGAGGAGGAGAGCTAGGGTTAATAACTCTGCACAAATCTTAAAGTATATCTGATCGTTCAAAATTTAAAAGTTGGGAGGTGGAATTTTCTGTCAATAGATATATAGACATTCCCAATATAAAAAACCGAAACAGAAACTCGACATCGATATCGTAAACTGGTAATAAGTATAAAAACATTAAGCTATAAAAGTTTACATAAATATATAATACAACGAAATAAATTCAAAATTGCACTATTTAAATTACGAATTATCATTCGTTTAACCTCCTATTCAAGTTAGGATTTGGTTGAGGAGTTGATAGGCCTCTTAATAACTATGAATAAAAAGTTTTGACATATTTAGAAATACGGTAATTACCGTAAGAATATGGTACAATTTGAAAACGTCGGTGTGCAACAATATTATTTTCATTTACATTTCCATATTTTTTTTAACATTTTTATCAGTAAACATTTCCATATTGCTCGATCAATAAAAATAAAAAATAAACTATTTCCATGAGCCTTTTTACTATAGGGATATCGGTGGCTTGTTTGTCAACTTTAGGAAAGAGGATCGGGAGTTTAGATAAGAAATTGATGATGAGATTACCATGAGAATTTAAATTTTAGTCCCAATCTCTTGTTTGGTAAAGATGGTAGGAATCGATAAGAAGTTTAGTTGGAGATTAGATCTTAAATAAAAACAGATGCTTGAGATTTGTTTAGACAAAGTAAAAAATGAATTTCCTCCAAATTACCACTCCCTACCAAGCAGTTCCTCTACCAAGTTTCAATTCCTCATTCTCATCCCCCTCCCAAACAAACATATATATTTTTTTAAAAAAATAGACTAAACATAAAAGTTAATAGCCTCACTCTTCCATGCTCCCAAGCATCAGCTAATAATATCTCTACTCGTACCGTTTTACTTGTTTTGAATTTTTTTTTGAACCTCCTTGGTACGACAACACTATTTCGGTCACTCCGTTGTTCATGGATCGTTCTGCGTTGCCTAGTCTCCTAAAAACTACACCCAAACAAACGGTCCCTAAAAACTAGACCCAAACAAACGGACCCTAGAAGATTAACGTGGAGGAGGTGGATCCTCTGCCGTAGAGAAGCACTTACGGGTGGGCGTTAGGGCGCATCTTGACCGTCCAAGTAGAATCTAACGTCTGGGATTGCTGGCCAGTTGTTCGGGTTTTCCTGTCTCTGATTGATTCCTGAAATACATTGGAGATCAAGCACGAGATAATCCGCTACGAACAGCATCAAGCGGCGGCCGTTGAGCTGAGAAAATATACTGAAAAGTTTTTTCATGGTTGTTTAGTGCATAATGCCTAACTGAGGGCTTGTTTAGATTCGCGAAATGAAAATTTTTGAGCAGTCATATCATATGTTTGACCGAATATCGGAAAGAGTTTTTAACACGAATGAAAAAACTAACAACTAGATTGAAAAACTGTAGCACTTATAACTAATCATGGCCTAATTAGATTCAAAAGATTCATCTCGCGATTTCTCTCTTAACTGTGCAATTATAGTTCTTTATAAATTTGTATAAAACTTCATGCATATTCTAGATTTGATGAGATTTTTGGGAAAAACTTTATGGGAACTAATAAATGACACGGCAAGTAATCACTTGTACTCCTCGATATACGAATTACCAGTACTCCTCGATGCTTACTGATAAATGACACGGCAAGTAATCACTTGTACTGAACATAAGAAAATAGACAACTCGGTGCCGCTAGAGTAATACTGGCATCAGCAGAGACATTCCATGGGCTTAATTTAATTTTCTTTGTCCGGAACTAGTGACAGTGCATTAGGAGTTCATTCAGGAAAAGACAACACACATGCTGCAGTATCATACCTAGATGCATCCAACTTCCAATTCTCTGAGCCAGCAAAGTGGGCATGTTCTAATTCAAAACTGCAAACAAACTGTAGCCGACTCAACCAAAGATAGGGCATGTTCTAATTCAAAACTGCAAACAAACTAGCCGACTCAACCACCAAACATATGGAGCAGTAAGGATTGAAGTCCATGATCTGTTCAGGCGATGGTAACATCAACTCTTCCGGCCACTTGGTCCAGATCACGCCTTCCCTGGGAGGGATGAGTCTTCCGCTGACATAGATTAGCACACGATCATCATTATAACAGAAGATACGCCAAGAAGTAAAGCATGAAGCACTTGTTAAATTACCCCTTGGGGTCGACATCGATGATCCCATCTTCTGAGCTGTTGAAGGATGTTGCGTGAGATAGCGCCGCTGCTCTTGCAGAACGTGACGTGAGCCATTCCTCTCGGCCACCATAGATCTTCTGGAAAGCCACCTACACCAATACCCTGCCTCAGGTAGATCTTTCCTTGCAATCGAGGCTACAGAAAACAAGCAACAAAGTCACAACATATTAACAGTGTTATGCTCAGATCCCTGCTGTGATTCCTTAAAAGAAAGTGAGACGCCAGGCATTCATGTTGACAAAGGAACATGAATGCTGTAAAAGAAAAAGGGTACTCACCAGCCTCGTGTAGTACCAGTCCGGATCAATAGGAGGGAGCTCCTTGAACCTCGCAGTCTTCACGATGTCAACCCACTCAGGGAGCTCCATCTATAAGAGAATTTTAATTGTCAAAACTTAGAACAAAAAACATACACAAAGGCAATTGATGTAAATGGTTTCCTATCGTAGTTGTAATTTGACGGTAACATAATTACAAAGCTTTATTCTTTTATGGCATCAAGAGTGCTAACTAAAGTCCACAGCACAGTGCAACAAAGAATATATTTAACATGAAAACTATAAACAGAACAAATAATCACGCAAATTGTGACCAGCGTGAATATTCCACACCAAGCAGTATGTAAGGTTTCATGCAGCAGTAGAAATATCATCACATTACATTTTTTATGACTTGACTTAAACAATTTTTGGTCATGCTTAACCAACAATAAACCACATCTTGACATAAAGAGTATTTAGCTCAACACAACAGAACAAGTAAAACACAAGACGACCTGGTAAACAGATACTCAAAGTTTGCATGACAACAGAAGCTCCTGGCCTGGCTACAAACAACTATGGTCCAAATTAGAGTCGATATCTCAATACAGCCTCACCCACATACCCTAATCACGAAAAACCAACATACTGCAACGCCGCATCAACATCAACGTAAACGAAATGGAAGACACACAGCTACACTAAGCAACGGCGCATCCAACATCAACGAACAACAGATCGGATGCTTGTCCCTAAGCTAAGCCGCAGCAGCAAAAGGAAACCGTGATTGCATCCGCACAAGGCTCAACAACACCGAATCTCCATAGGGGCGGGGGCGACCACATCCCATCCATGATCTACCAGAACTCGGATCTGCGTGGAAAGCGCAAGGTAAGGGCCTGGATGGTTGGTTGGTCGGTTGCTTACCTTGCCGGAGCGCTTGAGGTGGGCGGAGTAGGCCTTGACGAACTCATGAGGGTTCACGTCCTCACCGTCCTCGCCGTCGAATCCGCCATCCTGCCGCCGCCGCCGCCGCCGCCGCCGTGGGGGGAGGAGAGGAGAGAGGAGGGAGTAGGTGCGGCTGCTTGGGGGCTAGGGTTTTTGGAGGAGCGGGTGGAGCGGATTTATACAGCGGCGGGTTGTTGCGGGGCGTCGGATGGTAGATGGACGGCTGATATGGGTTCGCGGATGGTTTGGTTTGGGCTGGAGGCGTGTTACGTGGGCTGAGTTGGGCTCCTCATGATTCGTTTAGGGATTACCAATAGGAATAAGTTCACTGGAGGTCCCTCAACTTAACAGCCAGAGTTTTTTGAGGTCTCTAAACTACAAAACCAGAAATATGTACCCTAAACTTTAGAAACCATGCATTCAAGGTCCTATGGCAGTATATATGGATGGTTTCGCTGACGTGCATCCTATCAGCAAAAAAATTAAAAAAACATGGGCCCACGTGTCAGCCGCCCTCCCTCTTTTCCTTCCCTCGCTCTTTTCCTCTCCTTCTCTTCTCTTTAATCTCTTCTCTCTTATCTTCTTCGGTGAGGGGAGGCCGGCGGCAGGCAGCAGGTGATGATTTTAGTTTTTCTTTTATCATAGTTTATTTTTTTACATTAGCTTTTAAGTCGCTAATAACACGTATACAAACATTTAATCTATAAATTATTAGTTTTCGGCTCATAAGCTGTTATTCTTGGCTGCTTTATTCAAAGCAGGGTCCTCGCACCTATGGTCTAAACTCTAAAATGATGGCCGTTCCAGCATAAAAATGATTGCAAACTCATCAATTACTCTCTAATCTGGATGCTTTTTAGTGCAAAGCTCCATATTTGTACCGTGGACAAAAATTAATCAACATGCTTCTAGAGCTACTGTCGATTAAGAAAAGCAAAGGCAAATTATGCATATGCTGTTTACTTGATCATTGATTACACGGGATTTATTCACTCGTACATGTATACTCCAGACGAAGAGGGAGGAAGAGAAGAAGAAGAGAAAATAAGAAGGAAGAAAAAGAAGAAATACAGAAGAATAGGAAGAAGCATGGAAGAAGTAGAAAAGCTAGCTACGCTAGTAAGTCTATCCATCTGCATACTGGAGGCCGACATTGTGGCTTGATGCGATTTCACCATAAGTGTAGACATTCTCTGATTTGATGTGTCACATTTGCCGTGGTAAGATCTCGCTGCAGGAATGTTCTATGGTTGCATGCTTTCCGTAAGTTGTGTGCGCAGGCGCCAAAGCATATTGGCCATCCAGGTTTGAGATGCGTGGGCGTAATTGTCAGGACTTGCTCAACGAAGTGAAGAACGTCTGTGCTTTGAGTTGCCTGTTCATAGATGTTGAGTTTCTTCCAAACCTCAGAAGCTAGCCGGCAGCGCAATATGATATGATATACTGTTTCAATGGTAGGGCAGATAACACAATGTGGATCAGATGCCCAACATTTCTTTACCCTACTGTCATTTGTGTTCAGTCTTCCTCGAAAGGCCAGCCAAAGAAAAATTTTACAGGTGTTCGGTATTTGCTTTAATCCATATGAAAGGAGCTAGGCGCCAGAGAATGCCATGATATGTTATAAGCCTGTAGTATTAGTCGTGTGATATCAATGAGTGCAAGTAGATTGGGTAATATAACTTATTTCTTTTGTTCCAAAATATAATAATTTTTAGACTTAGGAATTTATCGCAAAATATAATAACTTCTCCACTGAAATTCTCTCTCTAAACAATCACAACCCTTCGCCTTTCAATTTCCCAGAGTACATTCACTTCTCATCCAATCGTAATCCAAACTGAGCTAAGTTAAAACTTGCTAGTATATATTGTTTATAGTGCAAACTTAATATCAGAACTAATGTAAAATAAAGTGATATACATAAAGCCATAGCAACCTCGTGCATTCACACGTGTCGACGACTGGTCGATTCTGGTTGGATATGCTCTGTTGCTAGCAAGCGACGATCGATTAGTCCAACCGCTTTACCTCTACACTTGGACATTGGAGTTTTAAAGACTACGAATTCATGCATTGGAGTTTTAAAGAGTACGAATTCATGTGGTACGAAGAAACGGAGTAATGGGGTTTCGCACCGCACGTGCGAAGAAATTAGAAATCCCACTTGTACACAAAAGAAGAGAACAGCGCTAGTGTAGCAACTTGGTGTGGTGACAAAGATTGAAAAATGACAGCTTGGTTCGCATGCCGCCACCGACGGGGGATGAGCTCGACCCGTGCCACCATAATGTCCAGGGGTGAGCAGCCATCCCCTGTGCAGATGTAAAACATCCAGGAAATATTTTACCATAACATCCAGGAAAGTAATTTGTCAGACCTGTGTGATGTTTCAGTTGATGAGGCAGATTTACCATGAAACCCTTAAATCAATAGAGGACCGCATGAAGACATAAGACATACAACTCAAGGTCGATTTGGTGAGCATCCATCATTATAAGATAGATACAACCAGCTGATATCACCAAACTAATGTGTCCATTGGTGATGCCCTGTAACAAGGAAGAAAGCAGCAGTTGCTGCTGTGCTATTTGGCCAGCCACACGACGTTTTGCACTCTGCTGACGGCATGTATGGACTTAAGATATGGAAAATTCTTCCTCGGCCTAGCAAAACACTACTTGTTTGAATCATTGCTGGTTTTGCTGCCTCTGCTGGGGAAAGTTGGGATTTTGTGTCTGGTTCTGGAGGCCTGTCATGCCTTGTTGCAGGTTCTGAGCATTTGCTTGCATGTTAAATTGCTGCTGCTGCTGCATTCCCATCATGCTGGTAGAATTTGCGCCTCCCATACCAAACACTGTAATGGAGAGAATCGCTCGGTAAATATAAATATAACATCTGAAATAGTGAGGATTGAGGACAACTTCCTCACAAATTATTAGTACGGGAAAAGAATAGATGAATGGACAGTTCTAAATCATGAGCATTTAAAGACTTTCAACTAGTACTATTTCCAATACCACAAAGCTAGTGACTTGCCTGGACAAGACATAAATCTAGGAGATATAAAACATATATAGAATAACAGCATGCTAAAAATTTTACCAGAAATGCCCATGACTGTTTGTAGGTACAAATGTAACTACAAATATTGTACCTACAAGCTGAATCCTGCCTAACCTCACAATACGATAAATAATCAGGAGCAATATATTTTGTTCCTCTGAGCTATGATCAGCATGTGGATAAATGTAATACCCAGTAATAATTAGCACATATATCTTCTGAGTTTACTAGTACCAAGTATGACAGTAACAGAACCAGCATAGCAGATAGTTGTATATAATCTCTCTAACAACTACTGTAGCTGAATGCCCATGCTTTGCTACGGCTAAAAGAAAATGTATTAATGTGTTACCAATTTTTTTGCTATAGGGAATATTCATCTTAATCTACTCTTTTATGTGGCTATCCATTTAGATTTGATCTTTAATATTAAGAAGTTCAAGGGGTAACCGCAAAATTTACAATGAGAGTAGATGGGGGGTGGCCGATTCACTGCCACCACCACTACCTTCTTTTAAAGGAGTATAGATAGTAAACAAAATTAAAAAGAATATAACACGGCACATACTTTGGTCAGTCAGCATTTGGGATGGATGGCTCCTTTGAGGATGCCCACCAGTCAAACTGTACTGATTAAGGCCTTGCATTTGTGGCAAAAGTGATTGTGATTGCATCGACCCAGGTATATTTGCCATCTAAATTCAAAAACAAAAATAAACAAGTTATACAAACATCAGGGGATTATTAAAAAGAAATCTAGAAGATAGATGACACTGAACAAACTAAAATATGTAGCAACTGACGTTTTTTTGTACTAAATTACTAAAAAGGAGGATGCTATCTAACCATCTGTGAGTTCGAAGATGCCTGTGCAGCAGTAAACATTGCACTGTTTGCAGCTCCAGTGAACTGGCTAATATGACTTCTTAGCTGATTTCCTTGGTTCAGTTGACTCTGGGACATGCCAGGTTGCATGCGCCCAGCTTGCATCTGCCTATTCTGATACTGTTGTGACAAGGCTTGATTGTACTGCATCTGCTGTTGGCCAGGGACCTATAAGGTTTTACAACAAGTTAAAAGGTTTGTAAGAAATTGTTACTGTTTCAGCAAGTAGAATACATAGAAAAGGAAAACAATCAGTGGTAGAATTACCTGTAATTTTTGTTGGGATTGGCCCTGCAGATCTTGTAACTGAGGAATTGCGCTCTACAGGAAAAGTATGGAGAATCAAGCACTAGAAAAGGAAGGAACAATGCTTTGAAGTAAATGAAATGGAATAATTTTAAGATAGCAGCATAGAAAATGAAAAGAAATGTGCTTTTAATAGCTACATAACCTTTGGGTGCTGTGACAACTGAGATGATAAACCGTAACCCAGACAACAAAAAAGCCTCCGAAATAAAAATTACCTTACCTGTGCTAGCATCCCAGCAGCCGATGGTCTTAGTTGCTGTTGAGTATGTAGCTGCTGTTGCTGAGATGTTTGCATCAGTTTTTGCCTATGTTGTTGTGCCGTCAAATGCTGCTGGGGTGAAGGGGTGTTCATCATATTGGTCCCTGACCTAGGGGAGTTTGCATATGGCATTGGAGGAGTAGATACATTTTCAAAATTAGGCGTTCCTGTAGCTCCAGGTGATGGAGCAGGTCTGCCAAGTAACTGTCCTCCAGACACCTGCTATTAGAATGAAGGCCCAAATTTGAACATCAAGATAGAAACATCAAAGGCCTGCATGAGGTCAGGTTGGTGATTGCTCTTATGAAATGCAATTGTCTTAATAATAGTTCAAAGGAAAGCATTCTAACCAACACTTAATACAGTTGATCATAGAAAGGAATACCAATATACCATTACAAATTATATGGCAAATTGATACACGGGAAACAAAACATCTGCCTTTTGTAACTTTTTTTGCTTTCAGCCCAACTAGCAATAATATGGACATATTCTATTAATTTCGTAATGGTCAAAGCTGTTATTACTGGCACTAGACAAACCTGCATTGGATTTCCCTGGGCGTTGACAACATTAGGTACAAATGTTGAGGTATTTTTGGGGTACACACCTGCAAGTATAGACTCTAGTTATATGCTTTTGTTGAAGCATTGTGTGACATACAGACTGCACAAATGGCAACACTAAGGGTAGCAGCAAGTTATTGATTATTTTTATATAAAAAAACATCTAAAGCAGATGAACAACTCATTGATGCTATAGTTCCAATGCTCAAAACAAGGAGTGAACCATGGAGAATTGTAGGTATGTCACAGAAACAGACCAGAATTATCACCAAAATTATGTGCCCCATCTCCAAAAGGAAGTACGTCCACTAAATGGCTAGGAAGAGATGAATACATCTGCCTTTGGTCTCCCGGTACACGCAATCCTGGATAATCAGACTAAATCATCATGGACTATAAACAATGAAATTGTTACATAAAAGAAGAAGCTTATGCTAAAATTAAATTCAAAGTAATTTTTAAACTGATAGCTATATTAATACACCATTAATGCTTATCACCTTCACCATAATTTACCGCTGCTCTAAGTAGGCCTTCCTGCTCCTGTATCTTTGCAGCTTGTGCCTTGTCCAATGTAGGACCAAGATTTGCCCCCTGACGGGCTCCTAGACCATAATTCTTGCGACTTTCAGCAATTACTTTCTCAGCTGTTTCACATGCACTTCCAATCATATCTATCCTAGTCTGAAAGGAATAGCAGCAAGTCCCATTAAAATTAACAGATAATGAAAAGATCACGCAGGTATAATAAGCTACATAGGTTTGCATTTTCCAGACAGAAATAATCACCTTTAACTTTTCAATTTGTCCAGAAACTGTTAGATTCGTTATTCCAGACAACAAGTTGTCCCTCTTTGTAGCTTCTTCAGCTTCCATCTCAGGTAACAGCTTTGACGACAGCATTACAGGCAGTACTGCAGTACTCACGAATATCAAACAGGACTAACGATGTGTTAAAACTAGAAGCAAATGAACATGGGAACACAAATTGCGATGCATCCCAACCATATACAGCAACCGTGACCAATTAGCATCTTGTTAGGTCATTTTTAGATTCCTATCACACTTATCCCAGAAATAGGAAATTGTTGACAAAAATGGCTACCCATGCTACATTAGGAATATCTTTACCAATTTACCTAGGATAAAATTCGTTTAACTAAAGCCAATTAGCCATATCAGCCTGAAGTTTAATCTCAATATTTAGACCAAAGGAATAACTATTGCTAGGAAGTGAGAAAGGTCAACGATTGGTTCTTCATGTGTAAAACAACTCGTAAAAGAAATGACATGTATATATATGAACTACTCATTACCAAATGCAGCATAACCATAATATCTCATATATCCTTGTTGCTCATAACAGAAATCACATAGTATATTTCTTGGTTCTCATAACAGGTGACCTGTCTTCTCATCTGGCTTTGGGCACCATTGAACATGAGAAGACTCTGTTTGGTAAGGTCATGGAATCAAAAGTGGTCTGCTTAGCTGGGCAGCGTGTAACAGCTGCCCAAGGCAATATTTTGTGGAGGTTTGAACTACGCAGAGCAATTCCATTCTACATTATGTTCATGTATTCTTCTTCCCACAAACTTTATGCTTGTGGATCTACCTAACTAGTGTGGTTATTACTGATATAGCGATCGATTGGTGACACAAGAGAAGAGAAGTGGAACAGCAAGCATACTGGCAGCGTTTTCGGCATTAACGTTTCGGGGGTAGACCACAAACACCTTGGACACCTTCTTGATGTCCTCCACGATATTGAAGAGCTCCATGCTCACCATCGAGAATTGCCCAAGCACATCCTGCCTGCCATACACGCACCACGGCACGAATCAGCATTGCATAAACCCTAGAAAGGGGAAGCTGAATCCTCTACAGAGTCCAGCGGGCGATCGGGGGATGGGGGAATGGAGGTGAGGCAAGTACTACCACTTGGGGGAGGCGTTGGGGTTGGCGCGGGCGATGGCGTCGAAGTCCTCGAGGATGCGGGAGATGGCCTTGTAGAGGCCCACGGCGCGCGCCCGCATCCCCTCCAGGTTCAGCTGCTGCTGCACCCCGGCGCTGAGCCGCTCCGCCCGTGGCTGCTGGTCCCCTCCTACGGGCGCCGCCGGGTTCGGCGCCCCGGCGGCCGCCCCTAGCGCCGCCGCGTCCATCCGAGCTCGCCGGATCTGCTGCGTGGAGGAGCTCGCGGGAGTTGGGGGGCTTCACAGGAGGCGGAGATGGCTTCACGGCGGCGGCGGCGGCGGAGATGGGCCGTCGGAGTTGGTAGGGCGGCGCCGGAGAATTTGAGTGTTGGAGAGAGGGAGACCGCGAGATGAGGACGGGACACGGGGGAGGTTTTCCCCGTTTTCACGAAAACCGGTAAAATCTGCTCAAACTTTGTTAAAGAGAAAAAGAAAGGTACGCTTTGAATATTTTGTTTCAATAAAAACTTACTAAAGAAAACCAAGCAATTTGTGTTGTCCTGTAAACCATGGGATATACGAGCGAAATAGACAACAAGCCTTGTTTGATATCCGAAATTACTTCACAGTAGTAGGATACGTTCCGTTCCATTTCATATTATACTGCTTTATATTGAGACGAATGAAGTAGATTAATGTATATATTTTACGAGGAAATTTTTTGATTTTTTAACCGTTAGATTCGCTCCAATATTCATGTAACTGGGGATGGGAAAAATGAACTTTCTTGGAAGAAACACTTTTGATGCTATGATAGCATGGTTTATTAATGTAGTTACATATAGTTAATATAATTTTATTATAAGTAGTGAAGTCGTATAAGTTGTAATGGGAAGTACTAAATTTATGACAAACATTACATGATTAGAGTTCATTTTATGACATGTTCTATTTTTTGTCAATTAGCTCCAACATAAACTCATGTTTTGAGCAAACCCCAAACATCAATATTTTGGTCCCATCTTATCTCCTCCTACTATTTGCATAGGCCAATTTCATACTACCCCTTATAAGGTTTTAATCCAACCCAGACATAGCGTTGTATGTACTACAAACAACAATAAATTATAGTAGAGTATTCTTGCTTGTGAACACTGAAATCATATCATTTAACTCCTTATATCTTAAATCTCAAGTTTTGTTGCTTTCCATAAAATTGAGGACAATGCTAACAGTAGGAGCTAAGATCATGGTACTATTTGTTACTTTTTTTTAAAGTAAAATATATGGCCGGTCTCTAAACTTATGTTGTGCTGTTACTTAGGTCCATGAATTTGAAAATTGCACGTTTAGGTCCGTGAACTTGGTTTAGGTTGTGTTTAGATCCAAAGTTTGGATCCAAACTTCAGTCCTTTTCCATCACATCAACTTGTTATACACACACAATTTTTCAGTCACATCATCTTCAATTTCAACCAAAATCCAAACTTTGCGCTGAACTAAACACAGCCTTAATGGATCACCTTAGTCCAAACGTCCTTTGACTGTGTTTGACCGCCAACGTGGCATGCCACGTAGGCAACACTTTCGCTCTCAGCTCCCTCCGCATCACGACACGTCACATATATCTCCTTGTAGCTATATTGTGACACCAGAATCCCAAAAAAGAAATCCTCAAATCGCTTTTCCCTCTCATTCTTCTCCCTACATGTACAGAAAATACTCATAATACCACAGGATTTCTACACTTTGACTATTATAAATATGGGATGTTGTGGCATTCACTATAAATTTAAATTTTGTTAATTGAATTTACAGTGCAAGGTTACCATCTAAAAGGAAGTTTTGTCTAGTAACTTCTTCCCTGTATTAGTAGTCCTCTTGCCATTTGTTCTTCACTGTTTCCTACTTAACTGAAATCACAACAGCCGTCAGGCAACTACTTTCAAACGAAAATTTGTCCCCTTCATCAGAAATTAGGTGACTGAACCCTCCTCCTGCTGCTGCTGTTGTTTCTGCTGCCGAAGATACTCATGGATGGAAGAACGGAGGACACGATTAGGGATGAGTTTGAGATCGGGAAGGACCAAGTTCGTCATCGGAGACCTATTATTCCCGCTATCAAACCACCTCCTTATGGCCTCTCCTTCATAGGTGAACCCATCAGATGCGACTTGAGGATCTTTCATGATCTCCTGAAAATATCAACACGAGTCGTCACAAATGCACACTAGAAAATTTTTCATCATTGAACATTTTCGACAAGAACATTATAAAAAACGGATAAGCGAAAAAATCATCCGAGTTTAAATTTATTTATTTACCATGAGGATCGGACAGATGAAAGGAGCAGGGACACAAACTTCTGGTGATGCCGGTGGGAAGTACGGGCAAGAAGAGGGCTTCCTCATCAGTGGCCTGACGACTCTCCACACATCGTTCAAGAGATCGGGCCGTTTCTCCCTTGCCATTTCAGCGCATCTAACACTAAGGACAGCCAGCTGTTTGGCCTCCTTGTAAGGCCAGTCTCCAGCAGATTTATCGATCAGCCTGTGCAGGTTATCACTCTCCAATTCCGCTGCAACTTTCTTGGACAGATTCAACGGTGCCATCCCGGTCAATAGCCGTAGGATGATCACACCAAATGAATACACATCGGAGAGTGTTGTGAGCTCCCCGGTGGTGATGAACTCAGGGTCCATGTACGGCAGCCTCTCCATCAGGTTGGGTGGGCAGGTCCCGGGCTGCAAGAACATGCTCGATAGGCCGACGTTGCAGAGCCTGCTTCTGTAGCTGGCGTCGTCGTCGATGAGGATGTTGCAAGGCCTGAGATCGCCATGGATCAAAGCAGCAGTAGGAGGATTCTTGTTGTTCGAGTGGAGGAAGAGCAGCGCGCAACAGATCTCCCCGATGATCTGCGTGCGGTTTTGCCACGGTAGAGGTGTTGAATTGTTCGCGCAAACGATGTGGTCCTCGAGGTTTCTTCCGTTTGGTAACCATTCGTACACTAGGGCGGAGATTTTCGAGCATACTCCGATAAATGTGATGATATTTGGATGCCGACATTGACCAAGAACAGTAACCTGCAAATTATCTCACGTTACTGAGTATAGAATCAACTGATACTTCCTCCGTTTTCATATTATAGGACGTTTGACTTTTTACCTAGTCAAACTTTATTGTGTTTGACCAAATTTATAGAAAATTTAACATCTAAAATATGAATCTAGTAACATTAAATCTAACATTGAACATATTTTCATAATATGTTTGTTTTGTGTTGAAAATACTACTATATTTTTCTATAAAATTGGTCATTTTTAAAAAGTCAAACAACTTATAATGTAAAACGGATGGACTATCTATTAGGGTCTATTAGGCACAGCTCCGCTCAGCCAAACAGTTTCAGCTCCACCAAAACTAGGAGTGGAGCTGGGTGGAGCTCTCTCACAAAATGAACTAGAGTTGTGGAGCTGGGCTTAGGCTCCACAACTCCACTCCAGACTCAACTCCTGGAGTTAAATTTAGGAGTTGGAGCTGTACCAAACATGCCCACTAGTATCGTAATAACTTGACCAGGTTAATTTATTTAATTACCTCTTGTTGAAATAAGCTCTCGGTGCTGGACAGCTTGATCGCCACCTCGGTACCGTGCATGATGGCTTTGTATGTGCGGCCATATTCAGTATCACCAACCTTACAGGCATCGGTGAAATGCTCCGTCGCTTGTTCCAGGTCACAACGGGAGAATTTGAGAATGGCGTGTGTGCTCTGATCGCGCAGCTCGTTCACTTGTCGCACAGCATTGTCTCGTTCATGTTTCATCTGATCATACGCTTCATCACAAAGACAATGGTTTATATGTTTGCTATGCTGATTTATCTTTTAAATTCACAAGAAAAGAAAAAGAATAATTGTCCTGGTGATGTACCTATCAGTGTCTCTACTTTCTCAAGACGATCTGCTGATGCCTGGTGTTCTAACCCAGCAATCTTCTCTTCTAAAATTTGTCTCTTCATTTCTTCTTCCTACAATTTTTTAATATAATTGGCAAAGTGTAAAAGAAACAATAAAAAAACCCAGACAGCGCAAGGCTTAGTACAGTAGAAGCCATTAAGTAAAGAATCATCATTAACAAATCTTATGGGAGCATAAATCATCAAACTAAACCCTTCTAAAAACATACATCACCAAACTAAACATTAAAAGAAGTACAGGTATTTATAATTTTACCCGGGACACATGAAAGAAGAAACATGAAAATATATTGGACCCCAAAACTGTAATTTTTTTTTTCCAAATGGTGTTTTATTACACCTTTCTTCCAAAAAAATTATAGAAAATAAAAGGGGAAAGCATAACATATAAAATGGAAAATGATTAAAGCAGAAAATAGTCTACACCTCCACAAAAGTTTTTTTTTTCAATTAAACGCAGTATGCCCCTACAGTATGTATATTAATCTCTATTATTATAAAAATTAAAGATGTTTTCGTCGGTACTTTGGTACGTCATCCGTGTATAAATCAGTTTTTAAGTTCGTTCGCTTTTGGAAATACAGAAACGTAGTTGAGTCGGGTTTTAAGTTTGTTCGATTTTGAAAATATAGAATGAGTCGTATAAGAAATCTTTTTTAAAAAAACTCGCATGCTAACTTGAAATGATTGGACCTAATTGCAGCTCATGATTTTCTAGAAAAATATATATCCAAGTAAATTTTTATAGTGAATTTTACCTTAACTAAATCGTATAAAAGATTAAAATAGTTTTCACCCGTTGCAACGCACGTGTATTTTTTCTAGTTATATAAAAAGAAGAAAAATGTTGATGTTTAAAGAAGGAAAAACTAAAATACAACCCCGCAGGGGAGAACATAATCTAATAGAGTCTAACCAATCAAAGATCTGGTGTTGATTGGTGTTAGCTTTTTCTTTGGGCGTGGAAAAAGGTTTTCCATTACTCATTACTTGAACAATCGTCACAGATCAGTTATGATAGTCTATTGGCATTATTGTTATTGGTAAACCGTGTTTATCCACATAAATAAGTATATGAATTAAAGAAAAACATGAAGTGGAACTCCTTACATGTTCACAAGCTGAAATTTATAAGAAGATTTAATAATATGAAAATAATTTTGTACAAAACATGTTAAAATATGATAACACATTTTTTTCTTAAAAAATAAAAGCAAAGTGTTAAAAGAATTATAAACATTTCACAGAAATATTGAAAACATGAAAACACCTGTGCTATAAGTCACTAACTTCCGGAAGCAAGCTTAACTTATATCTGTGCAGCTATTGTTTTTCAGACCAAAAGGACGAAATGCATTCATAGACAGTCTGCTGCACACACCCAAAAACAAAACCAAAAAGAACTAAGGGGCTGTTCAGATTGGTGCCATTTTAAACTATACTATTTTTTATAATATTGTCAAAGATGTACATACATTTAGTTTTTTTTACCAAACTTTGGTAATATTGTCAACTTACCAAAATTTTAGCATGACCAAAATTTGGTAAGGTTTATTTTGGCTATAATCTGAATAACCCCTAAATTAAAGTGTGGCAGAAATATAAAATTTATTGGACAGGTTGACGAAACTATCTTGATATCAGACCTTTACCCTAAAATATATAAAAACTTCAAAAGCCTTTATGTTACTTACTTCCTCCGTTTCACAATTTAAGTCATTCACTATCTAGATTCATTAACATCAGTATGAATGTGGGAAATGCTAGAATGACTTACATTATGAAATGGAGGGAGTAACTTACAACTCGTAAACTAAGTGTGTGTTTAGTTCGTGAAAAGAATTTTTTTTTTTGTGTCACATCGGACGTTTGACCGAATGTCGAAGGGGTTTTTGGACACAAATAAAAAAACTAATTTCATAACTCGTTTGGAAACCGCGAGACGAATTTATTAAGCCTAATTTATCCGTCATTAGTACATGTGGGTTACTGTAACACTTATGGCTAATCACGAACTAATTAGAGCAGGTGCAATAGCAGGCTATAAGCCAGCTACAAACATATTTTAAGGAGATAAATGAGGAGAGAGAAGAGCAGCGGGTTACAGATTTGTAGCCAGCTGTAGCACGGTCCCCGACACAGTGTGTGTATGACAGGTGGGACCAAGTATTAATAGTGTAGTATGTAACTATTGTACAAATGAGCTATTAGATTGGCTATGATGAATTGGAGCTAGTAGTTAGCTATACTATTAAACTTGCTCTTAGGCTCAAAAGATTCGTCTCGCGATTTCATATAAACTGTGTAATTAGTTTTTTTTATCTATATTTAATGCTCCATGCATATGTTCAAAGATTAAGATTCTATGTGATGTTTTTAGGCAAAAATTTTTGGAACTAAACAAGGCCTAACCATAAAGATACTGTTAGGGATGCCAAAGAAAGCATACAAGGAATCGAGGAGGAACAGTAAAAAAAAAGTTGACTGCAAAATACGAGAAAGTCACCTACAGCATGCAAGAAGATAACAAAGCAGAATGGCTACCTTCTGATCACAAATATGCTGGAGAAAAGATGCAACAGAATGATATTTTGGCAAGTCCTGTGTCTTCAAGATTTTCTGGTAGCAAATAATGTCCCCAGTTACAATCTGCAGAAAGAAAGTAACGAATTTAAATCTTGATTAAGGGAGAGTGAGGAAAGCGCAGAAGCGAGGAGAAGCGTACTCATAAACATACCTCATTTTCTGAAAAGGTACGATGAAGGTCAATGGCTTCGCACAACACCCATGGGTCAAATTTTATTTCCTGCATGCCAGAAAGTGAGAGAACATCTTCTTAATACAAATGATACATAATTCTCTTGCGTATTCGATAAAAAGAAGTTGAGAAAACACTACAGACGAGATAAATCTGTTCAATTGAAAATCAGAGAAGCTAGCTTGCATCAGTACAAAAGCCTGACCTTATACAATTCTATTCTGCCACTTCCACGGAAACCAGCTAGATTTCTTAGTGTTTGAAGAACATGTGAAACCGTCCATGAATCTTTCACATACATCGTGCCAACATACCTATCTCCTTGTACAGAATAACAAATTAAATCATAATGAACAAATAAATAAGACCCAAAAAAAGAAGTTGCGACAAAGAAGTATACTGACCGAAGCCGTGCTTTTTCTGGGTCATAAAGCTTTAGAAACACCAGGTAATCATCTCTGTTGAGCCATTTTGGTATGGCAAGAGTGTGAACCACCTACAGTGCGCCAATATTTTTGATACTTCAACAGAATGACAAATCGATGGATGAAATCAGAAGGGTTCATTTCCCCAAAAGAAATAGTAAAACATTATCTGAAGTCCAAGCTCAACCTCCAGAAAAAGCTCTAGATGATCGCTAGTACTGCACCGTGGTAGCGTTGATACCTACAAGAGTGTGCATTCACAATATTAATTTTCTAAAATAAAGGCTGTATGAACTCGGAAGATCAAAAGGCAGCATTCTTCTTGACAGAATGAAAGGGATGCATAACCATAAAACTATGAAGGGTTAAACATAGCTCAGCAAAGAATTACTCTCTCCGTCCCCTAATATAAAGATTTTGATATTTTACTTGCACTGTTTGACCATTCGTCTTATTCAAAAAATTTTGTAATTATTATTTTTTTGTGACTTATTTTATTATCTAAAGTACTTTAAGCATAACTTTTCGTTTTTTATATTTGCATAAATTTTTTGAATAAAACGATTGGTCAAACAGTGCAAGCAAATGTTAAAATCCCTTATATTATGGGACGGAGGGAGTATCAATAATGGCACACCTCATTCAATTCTTCGTTAAGATGTTATATGATCAAGGTAGTGCGCCTATAAATATACCAAGCTCCGAAAGTGCATTGTGCTAAAATAAAATAGCGATCAATTAATTGATAGAGTAAAATTTTGCTTGTGAGAACTTTATCTGCTCTCTTCAGCACAACTTTTAGGGAAATGACATGGAAAGTGATGGAGGGCAAAATTCATGTGAAGTTTTCAACCACTAGAAAATGAGTCATTATATACTATATTCTTAGTATATAATGCCTCATTTTTACTGCATAGAACAAAACAGTATGAAGAGCCAGTCAGGTGATCACAATGTTTACTTACAGGTATTTTCTCCTCTTCGGTTGTCAATGGCCTGTCAACACGGTATGTGTTGTTCTGCCGTCTAGTCCACCACCACAGGCGTTGACATTGCACAGGGGTTCCAAATTCCTCTGTGAGCCTCTCCTGTGACAAGTTGAATCTATCAGTACTGGAGTAGGAAACATTACAATGACAGGCTGATAAACAGTCAGGCAGGGTTGTTAGTCTACATGTGTAAAGCATATACATTTGGCAAATACTCTCATTATATTAGGGCAGAAGTATCCTAAACTAGCATATTTCCGTACTCGATCCTTTAAGAAAAGTGGTGACAGTGGTAGTAATTAAATCAGTCACCTCGGTCAAAGGTACCCTACTTTTTAATATTGAAAATAATTGAATCTAAATGGGTAGTAACAACATAAAAAATAAAATAAGATGAATATTCCTACAATAAAATGATAGGTAACATATTTCATAGAATATTTATTTATTTATTTATTTAGTTAATATTACAATATATTTATTTTTATTCTTAGCAAAGCATTATCATTTAGCTAGTATAAATTAGTATAAATTTCACAAGCTAGGATGCCTAACGACATAAGCGGATGCAGACATAGGGCAGCTAAAAATTGAGCCCTCTAAAATCATGTTTAAATTTTGTTAAATCATCATATAATTTTTTTACAAAATCAACACTCTATTAATTTGAGTCCTATTTTAACTATAGTCTTTAGCAATTTCTAACTCCGCCACTGCCTAATGCAATGGTTGGTTGGTTTCCAGGACAATACTCGCTACAACAGTGACAATGGCTAGTTCAAAATATCAGATGTCAGGTCATGCAATTCATTTATTTACCCCATGCTCGATCATTAGCGTTTCTTTTTCCCTGAACCATCAAAATAAACTAGAGTCAAGTGTCCAAGTAATGCTGACCAATTAATACAAAGAAAGAAAATATCTTCCCGTGATTTAAGAAGGATTTTTTTCTTAGGATAATGGAATATAATTATTATTATTTTACTACCTTGAAACTGCAGATGGTCATGTCCGCCGGGACTTTGAACCCCTCGATGACGCTGAAGTCGACGAGATCGAAGTAGCGGCCATGTTTCCCAATACTCGAGAAATCCTCTGTCCTTGCCACCTGGAGTATATATATATATTCAAGCAGCAGACCAACATATTAATAATAATTATATTAACCCAAGAACAACTAACCACACCCTCCATATATATGCATGATCGGATTAATTTTGCGCGGAATCAATCTAATCTCACTATAATCTCAGCGAATGCAAGGAGAAGATGGGGAGCTAGCGCGCGGAGAGAGAGAGTCGCATCACCTTGATAATCTGGTGTGTCGGCGGCATGGTGGCGGCACGGCAGAGAGGAAGGTTTACGTTTTGCAGCAAAACGGCAATAATCGAATCAGATGCTCGATCGATCGGTACAAGCACAACGAACTCGTTCGTGGACTTCCTTCCCTTCTAGTACTAGTAGTAACAATCAATATAACTATCTATAACTGACCGTCCTCTAGCAAGGTAATGCTCTTTCCCCCGGGAAATTTAAGAGACACTGATCTGAACAAGGTAATACTCTATCAGATGATATACTACTACTTCCTTTTTACTACTTTTTACGGTTATTGTTATCCCTTTTTGGGCTGTTTCGTTTCCGGTCATGTTTCCTCGATCGGTTTCGCCGCCGTATATGTCTTTCGTTAGGAATGTAGTACTGCCAGACACCAACGGCCATAAGGGAGGCTGGTTAATGGGCGATCGATCTCCATCCACCCCTATACACTCCTCTCCCCCTTCCTCCTCCTCTCCTTCTTCTCTTCTACTACACACCATAATTTAAAAAATAATAAAAATAAAGTTGAAAAAATTTTATGCATAGAAATACATATATAAAAAAAATATTTGAATTCAAATTCATATTTGAATCGGGTATGTAAATTTTAGACATATAAACTTTAGGTCTATAAACTTTAGAGGTATAGAATACTATATATAAAAATATTTGAATTTAAATTCAAATTGTATTGGATTAATTCAAATTCAAATTTAAATCGGGTATGTAAACTTTTGACTTATAAACTTTGGGTCTATAAACTTTAGATGTATAGAAATACTATATAAAAAAGTATTTGAATTCAAATTTAAATTTGAATCGGATATATAAACTTTTGGAATTTATAAACTTTAGGTGCATAAATTTAATAAAATAGGAAAGTAATGCGGTGCCAAAAAAAAATAAAACCATGTGAGAGAGGGGGATAGAATCTGATCGCTATGGGCAATCTATTGCCCCTTAGCAATCTCGATAAGGGAGAGCCAAGCTTCTTCGACCACGCAAAATATTATGACGGTGTCATGCACGTGGGCCTGGCGGGCCGCTGTACAAAACTAGGGGAACAAAAATCATGATTTATACTAATAAAATGAAGTTTAAATTTCACGACGAAGTGTACTTTTGTCGTCCCAAAACACCAGGCAAAGAAGTTTAAATTTCACGACGACCATCGTTTCAGGCCCATACAACCTCCACAGTATTATGGTCTGGACGTACAGGTTTCCCGTTGGGCCATGAAATATATAAAAGAGAGGGCTTTTTTTAAAAAAAATATTTACAGAGGCGAGGCAGTCGCACGGGAGGCCGCGAAATCCAGCCTCTCTCCAGCGCGCGTTGACGTGTCGCGACGCGGCAACGTCCACGCCAGCGCAAAACACTAAGGGACGAGCATTTTGGGGTAGGTTTGAAGTCTTTAGATATGTTGAATTTTAAATATATATCTATAGTCAAGATTTATTAAAATTGAGTGTAATTACATTGTAATATGTAAAATTACACGTGTATGTAGTGTTAGGACATGTTTAGATTCCAACTTTTTTCAGCAAATTTTCAACTTTTCCGTCACATCGAACTTTCCTACACACATAAACTTTTAACTTTTCCGTCACATCGTTCCAATTTCTTCAAGTCAACGGCGTCAAATATTTAGGGACGGAGAGAGTATTATATAAAATTACACGTGCAATTAGCGGTATTTTTATATTGCTAGTATATGGGAGTAACTCTTTTCGGGTTTGGGTGACATAATTTTCACCGGATTACAATCGATATTTTTTTTTGGCTCTTTTGATTTTCATCTTGATTTGGGACGCTAAAGTAGTTCTCCCGTGCGCCATGCCTACTGACGTTGCCCAACTACTACGAGAAAAATATTTTCCTGTACGAGTACTCTTATAGGTTGTAGGCGGACCATAACTAGTTACGCTTTGCAAAAATCGATCTTCATTTGTCACATACTACTTTTTAATAGGTCCATATGCAAAAAAAATCTATTATCACATACGGGCCACTTAAGGAGCTGCACGCAAAATGAGCTTATTTTCCCATGCGGTTCTCTTAAGGGGCCGCATGCAAAAATAGATTTTCGCATGCGGGCCTTTTAAGTGGCTCGTATGCGAAAATACCCTCCTCTTTTCCTTTCAACACTTCAGATTTTTTTTCACCACCTCTCCTCTCTCTCTTCCTCTTTTCTCCTTATGTCTCTTCCTCTCCTTTCCCCCCTCTCTCTCTTTCTCTCCTCTCCTCTTCTCACCGAGCAGGAGTGGGCGGCGCCACCGCCGACAAGGCGGCCGAGAACGGCGCCGCCCCGCGTGGATCCGTGCCCTCATCTCACTGCGCCTACTCCTCTCCTCCTCTCTTCCTCCGACGCGGGCGTCTAGCGACAGCGGTGGCGGTGGCAGGCGAGGGTGGCGGAGAGGACGAGGCGGCGGCAGAGGGCAAGGGCTCGGGCAACAGCAGTGGAGGGCGAGGGTGGCGGGCGCGGACTCCGACGGCGGGCGGCAGACGAGTGGGACGGCACGGCAGACGAGTGAGGGTCGCGACGGGGCTAGGCATGAGTGACGCGCGGCAACCCTCTCTTGCCCGGATCCGGCGGTGGCCCTTCCCTTGTGGATCCATCGACAACAATAGAGGGAGGAGGACAACAATGAGCAAGCGCGCAACAGGACGACGAAGCCGACAACGGCAGCAGCGACTGGAGGACGAGGATGGCGCGGCGGCGACGACGAGAGGATTCTAGGGTTGGTTTCGGTGTATTTTTGTTTTTTTTAAAAAAATCGTGATTTTTCTTTTTGCATGCGGTTGGCTTAAGCACCCAGCATGCGAAAATCAGATTTTTGTATATGGTTGCGCTGGCGCGTGCAAAAATCCGATATTCGCAGACCTTTGGTGCGTGCGGGTTGCCCATTCATATGAAAAAATCGACATGGAAAATCAAAATCGTAGTAGTGAACACGCGATCAGCATATTCATATTGTTTAGACAAACAACGGTATGTCACTAGAACGGATTGGTCATCTCTAACGGCTTAAAGCATCATCTCTTTCGGCGGGCTCCCGTCACTAAGCAAAGGTCAGTGATGTGAGAAATATCTCAATCGGGCATCCGGCCGTCACGGATGACACATCTCAATCGGGCCAACACAAAAGGCCGTCACGGATGACCCTCATCTCTAACGGGCCAAGATTATTGCACGTCACGATGGACTCTCATCTCTAACGGGCATAGAATAGCCCATCACGGATGACTCTCATCTCTAACGGGCCTAGATTATTAGCCGTTTTTTCTCCGGTCAGTCACCCATCCAAAAATTGCTCTAGGCCAAGCACACTTAACGTCTTAACCTTATAGTTCTTTGGAGATTGGCTTCCAGAGAGAAAATTGTAATTTGTTAGATATAAGTATTCTATTAATCCTATTAAGCCCTGGGCCATGATGTCACACCCTAGCATCCACTATTCATATACATTCATTCACATTACAGAACCACATTCACATAACATCTAATTTTGATCACATAATTTCACTAGTAAATCCGAGTCAATTGGATCAGATATATATTTAGCAAATATTATCATCAGTAGAGGAAAATCAGACTTCTAGGAAAAAATAAATTTCGAATTAAATTTTATGTACTAAATGAACTCATATGAAAAAGCTATCAAAAACAAAGTTGTAGAACTCATTTGAGATCTACCATTTTTATTTGTGGTCATTTTCCATCCGGATTTGATTGAACTATATAAAATTTGTATTTTAAAATATAAGAAATTCTATATGTTTCTGTAGTAAATGATTTCAAATGGAAAAATCATCAACAACAAAGTTGTATAACTCATCAAGATCTATAACTTTTACTTTGGTCCTTTTTCTATTAACTTTTTTTGAACAGTTTGAATTTGAATTTAAAAATATGACAACTTCAAGCAACATTTTCAAATACTAAATGATTTCAACTGAAAAAGTCATCCATAACAAAGTTGTATAACTCATCATATCTATAACTTTTATTTGTTCATTTATCTATACAATATTTTTTGAACAGTTTGAATTAAATTTGAAAATATGACAACTTCAAACAACATTTTCAAATACTAAATGATTTCAACTGAAAAAGTCATCAACAACAAAGTTGTATAACTCATCAAGATCTATAACTTTTATTTGGTTATTTCTTCATCCGATGAAGTATAGTAACATTGTTCACAAAATTCACATATCTCTCATCTAGTTTTTATAAACTATAACACATATGTAAATTTTGTGAACAATGTTACTAGCACTTTGTCGGATGATGAAATGACAAACATAAAATTATAGATCTTGGTGAGTATAATAACTTTGTTGTTGATGACTTTTAGTTGAAATCATTTAGTATATGAAAATATTGTCTGAAGTGTCATATTTTTTAAATTCAAATTCAAACTGTCAAAAAAAATTGTTATAGAAAAATAAACAAAAATAAAACTTATAGACCTTGATGAGTTATACAACTTTATTGTTGATGACTTTTTCAGTTGAAATCATTTAGTATTTGAAAATGTTGCTTGAAGTTGTCATATTTATTCAAATCAAATTCAAACTGTTCAAAAAACGTTATATAGAAAAATGACCAAAATAAAAGTTACAATCTTCATGAGTTATACAACTTTGTTGTTGATGACTTTTTAGTTCAAATCATTTCGTATTTGAAAATGTTGTTTTGAAGTTGTCTATTTTCAAATTCAAATTCAAACTGTTCAAAAAAATGTTATATAGAAAAATACCAAAATAAAAAAAAAGTTGTAAAATTGGTATGTTATTACAACTTTGTTGTTGATAGTTTGTTTTCTTTGTAAATATACATTTTTATATTTTAAAAAAAAAAATTGTTGAAGTTGTCATATTTTCAAATTCAAACTCAAAACTTGTCAGGGTTATGGTATAGTTCCTATACCCTCACACTGATTGATACTGCACATATCGATATGTATACTTGCGCGTATACGGACGTTTTCGGCATACGTTAAGGAAATTCATTGCGGAGTGTTACAGATGGAGAGTCCTACTCGGACAGAACTGGGTTGTCCTTGTATCGTGCCGGGTCCGATGTCTCTGAGTCCTACTTGGAGACCAGTTGACCCGCGATATAAAAGGGCCCCCCCCGGAGGACCTAAGCATCGAATCTCATAGCCAACACATCGACCACAGCCTATGGAGTTGAAGTCTACAGGAGCCAAGTCGCCGGAGATCTAAGCGAACCTGTTCGATTACGATCTCGTCGGTATCATTCGAGTTTTCTCTCCCTTGTAACTGTGGTTTCCATCATATAATCCCATATCAATTGGATTAGGGCTATAACCCATCAAGTGGCCTGAACCAGTTAATCTTTGTTTTCTGTCTGCTTGATGTCGTATTACGTAGATCCTCGTACCAGCGTACCCTAGTACCCTTATAATCCGGTCTAAGGTATCCCCCGTCGACAGTGGCACGCCAGGTAGGGGAACTTGGTGCTCAAGGTTCTACTACTATGTCATCGAGCTTCGTCGGACAACAGCGTCAACACCAACCTCTAACCAAGGAGTTCCTGCTTCAACATGCTGGCGTTGACTCAATCGGCGAAATCGTCTTCCCGGTTTCTTACACCACGGCTGATCCGGCTAGTCCATCAATGACCGAAGCGAGAACGCAGTGGCTACAACCCAGGACGACTCCATGTCGAAGGTGTTTACAACCCAAATTTGGCACCTAGGATTAAAATAGGAAATATTGCCAAATTTGGAAGTCTACCGGTTCCTTCGAGGTGCGGCCGGTCTGACCGCCATGTGTTGGGCGGGCAGACCGCCGGTTGAGGGCCGGTCAGACCGCCGGTATGTGGCCAGTCTAACCGGCAGGTCCGAGTCCGACCCTGTTTCGTCGGGTTTCGAGGTTTCCTTGCTCGGGAAGGCATGTTTCGGGTTTCCTTTGGTTTCTACCCCGAGTTGGACGTGGAGAAGGGCCTGTAGAGGGCAAGACCAACCCCTATATAAGGGACAAGGCCGGTTCATTGTAAAATCAATCTACAATCAATCAATCGAATCGTTTTTTTCATATTGCTTTTAGTTTTCTCTTAGTTCGTCCATCTTTGTCGGTTTGCGCCGTAAACCGTCCGCCGCCGCTGCGAGAGTGCGACATCTCTTTGTAGGTTTGTCCTGAAAACCTTCCGTTTGCCCACGAGACGGGTAGTTATCTAGAAATCGGCTCCGCTAGCCGGTTTAGTTATCAAAACCCATTTAGGTTTAGCTCTTTGCTAGATCGAGGTGGTTGGCGACTCTAGGATCACCGCAAGGCTTGAGGTGCTGCGATCGTGCTTGTCAACTTGTCACAAAAGTTGCCAACAGAAGGATCCTCCCGCCGAAGCGGAGAACGGAACATCAACGACATCCGAGCCCGAGAAGGATCCTTGTGCGGCCAAATCTTGTCTTTCCGACAAGAATCACGAGCCGACGAGGATGACTTCCGAGGTGACAAGGTCCTAGTGTCCTATCCACAAAACCAGAAAGCACACCTTGCAAGCCTGCTGGGTTTTTCTCAACGTCCACGCTGAAATTCATGCCTGCAAAGAGCGTGGAATTCAGCGTACTTCTCCAACTCGTGATGTCCATTGTCCTATTCACAAGACAAAGAATCACGACCTCTCAAGCTGCAAGGTCTTTCTCAGCGCCATGAAGACGTCACCTCCTAAGGTCCAACAGTCACGTATCCCCCTCAGGGATGAGGACAAGGAACAAGGAGCGACGCTGATTCTCAGATCGATTCGTTGGGGTAATCGACATCGATCCCCACGAACCGTCAGTTCTGCATCTACTCGAGGATTATGGCTCATCGCCAACGAGTACGCCACGCGAGGTATTGGCTATCGACGGGACCAGCACGTTAGTGCGCGCTAATGCGGAAGCGGAAAATCAAGTGACTACACCGGCCCAGCACATCAGGGCCGTCAACGCAATACTGAGGGAAACCCCCTACGATCCCGTTCTGAACGACGATCTCGCACGGTGGACAGAACGGCTACGGGAATCAGTGACCAACCTCAGCAACGCGTTCGAAGAGGCCGCTGCTGCAGCGCACCCGGAACAGCCACCAACTGGCGGTGCTAATGGCGAAAACCCTGAACAGCGGGAATCGCCTCATCGAGCCACCCCTTCACCTCGCGGCACCGGCGATCTCCGCGATCACTTGAATGGCCGCCAAGAGGCGCGACGCGCACGAGACAGCGAGAACCGTTCCCGACATCGCGTCTCTTCACGACGTCATGATAACGAAGAACGAGGAGGCCGTTCGAGCGAAGACCGAGACCGAGATAATCGCCAGAGATCGCTATACTACCCAGGAGTTGGCAACGAGGCGCGTCACGACTACTCGGAGATTATTCGAAATTATCGATCGATGCGCTCACGCGGACGACGCACTGAGACGCAAGAACGACAAACCGAAGACCGGAGGAGAGAAGATCCAGCCAAGGACGCACCTGAGTCAAGCAAGAAGAAAAATCGCAAGAGTAGGAAAAGGAAAGCTCAAGCGGAAGTTCTCGCAACAGAATTCGCAGACCCTCCCAAGCGCCCAGACCCACAAGGCAGCGACACGAAGAAAACATGGTGCCCTATACACAAGTCGGACAGGCACTCTCTAGAAGATTGCCTCGTCTTCAAAAAGTCGCTCGCAAAACACATGGCATTGGAAAAAGGCAAACGAGTACGTGTGGTCGAGAAGGACGCTGAGGCAGCTACTCAGGAATCGGACTCAGCATACCCAGACTCCGATCTCCATGTCTCGCACATCTTTGGAGGTTCCACGGCATACTCCTCAAAGCGAGAATACAAGAAAGTGGAACGTGAAGTCTGTTCGACGTGACAGGGAGCTGCGCCCAAGATAAAGTGGTCTGAACAGAAGATATAATTCTCAGAAGAGGACCACCCCAAGACCGTTGTCATCCCAGGGCGATATCCGATCATGGTCGAACCCACTATTCGGAATATCAAGGTCGCGCGAGTTCTGATCGACGGCGGCAGCTCAATCAACCTTCTCTTCGCCAGCACCTTGGACGCGATGGGGATCCCACGAAGTGAGTTGACACCCACCGATCAACCCTTCCATGGAATCACTCCTCAGTCATCGTCCAAACCATTGGGCAAAATTACGTTGCCTGTGACATTCGGCCAAGCAAATAACTTCCGAACGGAGCAGATCACCTTTGATGTCGCTGAATTCGATACAGCTTACAACGCCATCATTGGGAGAACTGCACTTGCGAAGTTCATGGCCGCATCTCACTACGCGTATCAAGTGCTCAAGATGCCGGGACCGAAGGGAACAATCACTATTCAAGGGAACGCTAAGCGGGCAGTACAATGCGACAAGCGGAGCCTCGACATGGTCGAGCACACGCCCAGCCCACCTGCCACAGCTGAGCCACCCAAGAAAGTGAGCAA
>CM020180.1:22166616-22235238 GCA_009805545.1 Oryza longistaminata | reverse complement strand
AACAACACAAGACCCGAAAACCGGACGGCCAATTCAAGATCGTTCCACTCCTCCCGGTCCAATCCCGAACAAAGACCGTCAAATCGGGGCATCACTAGGCGAGAAAATAGGAAACTCGCGCTCAATCACCCTTCCTCCGCGACAATGCTTGACGTGTTCGTTGGTAGCCGTCCGACATGTCGGGGGTACCCAGGAGGTAATTTAGCACAAACTCGCATGGTGCGACCCGCAGCCAAAGACCAGTAAAGCAAAAACTGCGGAGTCTTGCACAGATCGAAAAACAAGCCATACGAGAAAGAGCTCGACAAGCTTCTCAAAGCGGTCATCGGAGAGGTACTCCATCCAGAGGCCTAGCAACGCCAGTTCAATGGTGGGAAAGGCCAACGGGAAATGGAGAATGGTGTGTCGAATTTCAACCCGACCTCAACAAGGCGTGTCCAAGGATCACTTCCAATCTCATCGAAATAGACCAACTGGTGGAGCTCAACAGCGGTTGTGAGTGTTTGAGGCTTTCTCGACGCTTAACTCCGACTACCACCAAATCAAGCATGGCGAAAGGAGAATGAGGAGAAGAAACAGCATCATCACGCCGTTGGGGGGTATTCTCTACACTATAGATGCCGTTCGACAATAACGCAGGAAACACTTTCCAGCCACGGTCCAGGGCGCACTTAGCGACCAACTCCGAAAACAATGGTCGAGGCCTACGTCGAGCATTGTTGTCAAGACCCAGAGACGAAGCGAAACTCATTGAATTGACGACTGCGGAAAACGTCTTGACAATCCTCCGACGATAATCGCCTCATGCTCAATCATAAGAAAATTGCAGCGTTTCGGAGTACCTTCGGGCAAAACTGCTCGGCTTTTCCCTTCCTCGTCTCTGGCAGAGAATTAGAAAGCACATCCGAGAAGATCAAGGCAATCGAGACCGATTGAAGTCGCCTAACAAACTCAAGGAAGTACAGAAGCTAACCGGATTGCATGGTGGCACTAAGCAGGTTCGTCGCTAGGATGGGGAGAGCGAGACAACCTGTTCTTCCGCTCTACTGAAAGAAGCCAAAAGACAAAGTTTGTTGGACACAGAAAGCCGAAGAGCATCATAGTCACTCAAGCGCTAACCTATCAATCCCCCTGTACTTGTTGCACCCCCATGGAACCTAATGAAGGAATTATTATCTCTATATTGCCGCCACGCCATATTCCCGTAGCACCGTCATTGTTGTCGAGAGAGAAGAAGGTGCAACGCCTCTGAACTACGTCAGGTCGGAAGCGTCTCCACGACGCAGACAAAGATATCCACATATCCCAAAAACAACTGCTCTACGCGGTAATCATGACATCAAGAAAGCTACGCCACTACTTCTCAAGCCTACAGGGTCACAGTTGGTATCTTCCTTCCCTCTCGGTGAAGTCGTGAGAAACAAAGACGGTGTCGCCGCATTGCGAAATGGGTAGTCGAGCTAAAAGCCAATTTGATGTCCACTTTGTGCCACTGTAACAGGCCATCAGAGTCCCACTGGTACTCGCCGACTTTCGTAGCGCGATTTGGACTATGCCTGATAAAAGAGTCAGACAACAAAATCGACAGCGAAAACGTGGACACATGGCGTCTTCGACGGGCAGGCGCTCAACAAGCCAAGCAGGGGCAAGAATTCATTTTCTTGACATTTCACCTTTCCGGGGAGACAATTTCAAGCATGCAATTCAACCTTCAACTCAGGCGGACGCAATTTAACACAACCCGATGTACCGAAGGACCTAACTTTCGGCCGGATTAAAGCGCAGGCTGCAACTCAGAGTCAAGCGAACTGCGTTGTGCGACATGGTTCAGCAGTGTGAAGCCTGTCAATTCCACAGTAAACACACAAGGCTACCAGCGCAAGCACTCTAGACTATCCCCCTTACTTGGCCGTTCTCGTGCTGGGAGCTAGACATACTCGGGCCATTCCCACGAGGACAGGGCGGCTACAGGTTCCTATTCGTGGCGATCGACAAATTCACTAAGTGGATTGAAGCGACACCCACAGGGGAAATCAAGGCCGACAACGCCATCAAATTCATCAAAGGGATATTTTGCAGATTTGGATTGCCTCACCGTATCATAACGGACAACGGCTCCCAGTTCATCAGTGCCGATTTCCAGGATTACTGCATCAGGCTGGGAGTCAAGATCTGCTTCGCCTCGGTTTCTGACCCTCAGAGCAATGGACAGGTCGAGAGGGCAAACGACATAGTACTACAAGGAATCAAGACCCGCGTCTACGATAGGCTCATGTCACATGACAAGAAGTGGGTCGAAGAACTCCCATCAGTACTATGGGCCGTGCGTACCACACCGACAACGTCTAACAAGGAGACACCCTTCTTCCTCGTGTACGGCTCAGAGGCCATGCTCCCTACCGAGCTACGACATCAAAGTACATGAGTACAGAAGTATTCCGATGAGGATCAGGAGGAGCAGCGAAACGACGATGTGAATCTACTCGAGGAACATCGCGAACGAGTTGCCGTTCGAGCAGCCAGCTATCAACAGGCCCTTCGTCCTTACCACGAGAAGCGCATCCGAGCATGCACGCTTTCGATCGGCGACTACGTCCTCCGACGGGTTCAAAGCCAAGCAGGGCGAAACAAGCTCTCACCCAAATGGGAAGGACCGTACACAATCACACAAGTCTTGTGGCCAGGCGCATTCAAGATTGCAGACGGCGATGGGCGCGAGTTGGCAAATTCCTGGAACATTGATCAATTACGTAAATTCTATGTATAAGTCAATAGTATCCATACTTGTAAGACATCTTACAGCTCCAATAAAGCCTATTTTCAGGTACAGATTACAATCAAAGTGTTCCTTCCTGATGATCCCTTACCCCGATGACACCTAGCGTTGAAACCTATCCTCATGTCCCTTTACGCCGTCTTGACAAGGCCTCCGAGGAACCTAAGGGAACTTTGGCTGGGGACGCCCAGAGCCGATAAGGCCTTGTCGGATCCTGTAGAAACGAAAGACCATGTAAGATCTGGTCGTGTAAGAGTTCTCGCCGTGCGTATTAACCAAGCTGTGTAATCGGAAATTAATTTTCAAACTTCACGGCTGGGGGCTAGGATCAGTGCTTGTTCAACCGAGGCAGGTCAAAGGTCCAAGAGCCTTATCTTCCGAGAAGAATTCTCCGATGACAAGGCTGGGGGCTAGCGAGAGTGTATAACTCAAACGACTGATCGAAGTCGCGAAGTGAGAAGACACTCTTACACACTACGTCCAGAGTAAGAAAGCTTAGTTAGATAGATTTCTTTTCTATTTCACAAAGTACTTCTTACAATTCCGTAAAAATCCAAAATTATATTACACTTTTCCCTAAGACATTTGTCACAGGATACGGAGACTACCAGGAAGGCCAACGCCAGTCCATGGACTGGAAGACCTTCTCCGCCAGCGGCGCCATCGACTTCGCCAAGTAATCTATCTCCATAGGATTTCTCTGAGAACGAGAAAACCCTTCGTGGAGGAACTCGAGGTGCAGCTGCGGACGATGATCTTGTATGCAAGCCAATACATGCCCCCCGGCATATCGGCTCGATTGACGGCACTCCTGCTTCAGGGCCTCGTCGATACGCTTGCCGATGCCTTCGAGCTGGGCGCAGGCACCGTTCAGCCACGAGATGTATCCGGCCGCCGATTCCTCGGGATCCCCACGGGGTACTCGGAGCTCTCTACAGACTCTTTTCATGGACGTGCAGCAACTCTTCAGGTACGAGCTGAACCACACCTCGCGACCTCAGAGTGTTTCCACGGCCTGGTCCTTCTTCACTTCCAGCATAGTCCTCTCGAGTTCCGCTACCTCAACGTTCGTCCTCCAATATTGGATGCGACGATCTTGGTCAGCAAGCGCACTCTCGAGGTCTGCTCAGCATGGAAACGACTAAGGCAAACTGCTCTTCTCACCCGAGAACACAACAAAGCAAGCCGATCCAGACGGAAGAGTAAAGGAGATGAAAACAAAAATAACCAACCTAAGGAAGTCGTCGCCATGCCTGTTTCCACAGGCGAATTTTGGTCTATATCGCCCTGCGGCACATATGGCTCGAACGCAAGTGCCGGAACGATCACCGGCAACTCGGGCTGCCCGCGCTGCTGGACATCCTCGACATCAACATCTCTACAAACGACAACAAAGTACTCGAGATCAAAATGCTAAAGAAAACTAAGGTGATGACTGCACACACAAAGGCGGTTGGAACCAATGAGAGTTTTACAAAGCATGACTAAAGAGTATAAGGGAGCCGAAATCCTACTCTTCAAAAAATCGGGAGGACGGACTCCCCAGATTGCCGACTTCTTCCATCACATCCTTGTGTGCGTCGCTAGCCGTCCCCCGATCCAAGATCTTCTGGAGATCGAGTTCAGGGTGCGCCAGCCTCACACACACAAGGACATGGCACGCCTGGGTATAGATCCCGTTAGAAGTCTCCTCTCCGATCCTGGCCGCGTGCTTGGAGGGGATCGCCTCCATCGCTGTCGCCAGTTCTGCAAGCGAAGACGTCAGCGAGAACTCGTCAGGATTCGCCAGGATGGTGGTCTTGATGCCACACTCCCCGGCGAGCTGGTGCAGACCAGTGTAGGTGACCCGCAGCGAGCCACGGATTTCCGACATGTTGTTCTCGAGCTCCGACATACGATGCTCGAGCCCTTGCCGTTGTCGCTCATTGCTGGCCACTAGCTCCCTCATCTTCTGGAGGTCCTCACGAACCTCCGCCAAATCACGCGTCAGCCGGTCGGCGCGCTCATTCGCCGACGACGCCGCCGCTGCCCTCGCCTCCGCGATCTCACGGCTAATGCCGCGAGCACCAGCCTCAAGGAGGCGCCCCATCTCAACCTGGAGCTCCTCCCAGGTGATGATGGCAGCTGGCGGACCCCGACCAGCCGCGAGATCGCTGGCTGGGCCGCTAGGCATCGCCTCGCGGCTCCTGGGCACGACCACGACATCCGTCAAGGCCACGGCAGGAGACGCGCTGGAGGTCCCTCCAGATCCGTCTTGCGCTGCCTTCACCCGTGCCCTGTGAAAGGCTGCAATTGAGACAGGCTGCAAGAGTTTGACGAAATGAAAAAACCTCAAATTCATCCACTTACTTCTCGCCAAGCGTCACAAGCCGTTGCCGTCGCGGAGGCGGGGGAGACGCATCCGAGGCCTGGAGTATAACGGGCATGATGTGAGGTGGAAGTTTTCCGACTACGCGATGAAGGACCAGGAGAGCTTACCGAGAGGATGGGCCCTTTTCGATGATTTCCGATCACGGAGGAGAATTTCTTCCCCCTTTTCGGAACGTTGCCGCCACTCGTTGTGGCAGCAGCGGCAGCAACATCAGACGCCTCCTTGGCGACGTTCTCCTTCAGCGACGCCGCCGCCTGATGGTCCACGAGCGGCCCGATGATATCAGTCAGAGGGAGAGCCTATACTTCATGAAGTCACAATGCGATCCCGGAAGAAAAATGCAAAAGGAGAGAGATGGCCACCGGAAATTTCTGGGTCCGTCACGCGCGGCAGTTTTTCGGACTTCAATTTAAATTCACTCGTGACTGTTGAGCTTCGCTTGGCGTTGTCGATTACTCCTCGTCTCTCGGTCCTCACACCGAGAACGACAACAACCTCGACATCAGAAGTCATGATTGGTTACACAAGTTCATTTAAGCAGAAGTCGGGGGCTACTGTCGGGGTTATGGGTAAGGTATACCCTCTACCCTTCGATATACGTCACATATCGATATGGTATACTTGCGCGTATACGGACGTTTTCGACATACGTTAAGGAAATTCATCGCGGAGTTTACAGATGGAAGGAGTCCTACTCGGACAGAACTGGGTCGTCATTGTATCGTGCCGGGTCCGATGTCTCCGAGTCCTACTTGGAGACCAGTTGACCTGCGATATAAAAGGGACCCCACAGGAGGACCTAAGGTATCGAATCTCATAGCCAACACATCGACCACAGCCTACGGAGTTGAAGTCTACAGGAGCCAAGTCGCCGGGAGATCTAAGCGAACCTGTTCGATTACGATCTCGTCGGTATCATCGAGTTCCGCTATTCCCTTGTAATCTGTGGTTTTCATCATATAATCCCATATCAACTGGATTAGGGCTATTACCCATCAAGGGGCCTGAACCAGTATAATCTTTGTTTTCTGTCTGCTTGATGTCGTATTACGTAGATCCTCGTACCAGCGTACCCCAGTACCCTCTATATCCGGTCTACGGGTATCCCCTGTCAACAAAATTGTTCAAAAATATGTTATATAGAAAAGACCTAAGTAAAAGTTATCTCTAACGGGCATCAACAAAAGCCCGACACCGATATGAGTCATCGGTGACGGGCTTTAAAATGGCCCGATTGAGATGACTTTAAAGCCCGTCACCGATGACCCTCATCTTTGACGGGCTCGGTGTCTAGGCCTGATTGAGATATGCGAGGTCATCTCAATCGGGCCTAAATCTTTGCCCGTCACAGATGAGTGTTATCGGTGACAGGCTATATGTACTTGGGCCTAGAGTGAGTACATCTACAACGGTGCAAATTTAAGCCCGATTGAGATGACTTCGTTCTGATGGCCCATGTAGTACAGGCATAATTGAGTCCGTCACAGATGATAGGATCTGTACTAGTATGTATGACCATTTAATTACCCTCGTATTAGGCTCAAGTAAAGGCTTAAAATATTATAAATCTAACACCTCGTCAACTTATGAGCATCGCCATCGGAAAAACATCTTCCTTTATAGACAAATTCTACGGTTTTAATTAGTAGCCTCTTATGTCTTTTCCACTGCTGCTAGCTTAGTCCACATGAGCCCAACTAACTAAGACAAGTGATTGGCTCGCGAAATAAGTTCGCTTTGGGTCTCTCATGTTGACATGTTTCAATTACATCCCTAAATCACAAAGTACAATGCATCCCTAAGACAATATAGCAGGCGGTTTTGAATGACATGACGCTAACGTACCTTGTGCCTTGGCCTCCGGTCACCACCGCACTTGCCCTGCTTGCTGTACACCGCCATTGCTAATAATTTCATCCACCTCTACTCCCCATCCGTCGGCGCCCACTTCCGCGTGCCCCTCCTCACAGAGAAGGCGATCAGTAGCATCGATAGGAAGACCAACCCTTACCTACTCAACCCGGTCACAGGCGCATGTGTCGCGCTCCTACCAGCCATGACGCTTGAGTTTGTTACGAGGTTCGTTTTCTCCCCCAGTGACGGTGGCTGCCAAGGTGTCACATGCATCATCGACTTTCATAGGTCGGGCACCCCCGACGACAAGCAGGTCATGGCATGAAGAGCGAGGCTGTGGATGTAGCGTCATGTCGCGATATCGGCGAGCCCATCCGCAACCACCACCGGCGACTGCGTCATCCTCCTCCTACACATGCCAGACTAGGAGCTCTTCTTCACCAAGTTGGGCGACGAGCGTTGCACCCCACTCTTCGGTACTTGGGATAGCTATGGGCTATGGCAGTGTCCGGGAGGAGTTGCGGGTCTAGGAGCAGGACTTGGGGACCATAATCATCCTCCTCCTCTCCATCCTCCTGTTCCTCGCCCCCTCCTCCTCTGCCCCTCTTCGGCCGGCTCAGCCCGCCATCATCACCAGATGTGGCCGATGACACTCCTTCCCTTCCCTCTTCCAACAACTACCGCCAGCAATGGCCATCGGTCGTTGCCCGCCTGCCCGTCCATTGGTCACCCCTTCTTCCTGCCACCCACCACCTGCCCACCCGTCCACCCTTCTCATCCGTCGACCACCCCTTCTCCCCGCCACCCGTCGACTATGAGAGAAAGAGATGAGGGAGAGAGAAGAGGGAATGAGATTGTGGATGATATGTGGGCCTATTTTTGTTTTTGCCACGTAAGCACCTAGTCAACACAAGTGGACTGGGTCAACTTGTCATGTCAGTGAAACCAGCCAGCTATCCTACTGGAGGATCAAATTTAACCCGATTTTGTAAGTTGAAGGGTCCCGCTGGTAGTGAGGTTTAGGGATATGATTCAAACTCAGTGTTAACATGAGGGATTTAAAGTGAATTTTATTCCTTGGCTGGCATATTAGGCAGGTCCAACCCATTTGCATTGCATAAGCTAGCTAAAGAATCCCTCTATACTGCCACGTAAGCTAAAATAACCCTGTATACTATCATGGGATCTACTTTATACGGTTTTGAATAGTTAAGAGGTGAATATTTCTGATATCAAGGATTGAGGATGTTATGTAGACTCGACATAAAGGGACGGCAGATAAACTTATTCCCCAAATAACCTCATGGAGTACACAATGGTGGAGGTGAATGCATGTTCTATCGGAACACAATAATTGCATACAAGGCACAATTAAAGATACTACTACTATATCGATCATATTTAGAGCAAGTTTAATAGTATAGCCAACTATTAGCTCTAAATAATTTATAGTCAATTTAATAGCCAGTTTATACAATATTACCTATAAACATATACTACACAATTAATATCTGGCTCCACCTGTCATGCACGCATACATCTTGGAGTCCGTTTTGCAGCTGACTATAAAACCGTAGTCCGTTGCTCTTATATATCTCTCTTATTTTATCTTCTCGAAATGTGTTTGTAGAGTATGCTATTGTACCTGCTCCTCTTATTGATCATATCTCACGACCTGTTTAGCTATCAACGGTTTGACGGTTAATTTAGATGTACGCGTCCAACCATCATTAATATATTCGGGTAGTAACTATAAAAAATGAGCCATGCACGGATGGCAGCCAGATACACATAACATGGGGCGGATAGTAGACGGATGGTTAATTTGCCCCAAAAGTACGTAAGAGTAGTTATACTGCTGGTCGATATTCTCTAGCTTGTCACATGGATGTTACTGCAATAATACAGCCAAGCTACTAGATTTCAGTATTTGTACATACACCCTATTAGAATCAATATCTTTGCTAGCTGGGCCAGTTATGAGTGGGCAGGAAACCGAATCGAACCGTACGTTTCTTGTTCTTGCTTCTTGGTGTTCGGTTTCTGTTTCATTTTGTTCTCGGTCTATTTTACGATTTTTATTTGCCCGAAATAGATGGGCCAACTCCAATTCCATTGTCACATGAAAGACTCAAGTCCCGCTACTGTCTTTACTACTTTATCCCCCCTCTTTCCCTTCGGGACAATTTACTATTTGTCACTCTACCAAAATACCAGTGTTCAGATGCCACTCTCCTAAATTTTTATTCCCAAATACCACCCGGTCCCACATGTCAATCTCATCTAGCACCGGATCCTACACCACTTTTGTTTGAATGCCACTTTTGTTTTCTAGCTAGCTATCAATTGTATATCCTATAACATGATAAAGAACTGATGTTTCATCATTTTGTACCCGTGGGCACGGTTTTAAGCCCCAATCCATGTCCGATGGAAAATAAATACATGTGTGAAATCAAAAGAGAGGCCAATGTAATGCAGGCCGGTGCCCGAGTGATGAAATGTGAAGATAGAAGGTGACTATATAATGCAATGGTTGCACTGTCAATACTGTTGGGCCGACGGCGAGGCTCTAGTATAGGGTGGTGCTGGGGGCAACGAAGCCATCGAGGCCGAGTTTAGTTCAAATTATTTATTCAAACTTCAAACTTTTCTATTACATCAAAACTTTCCTACACACATAAACTTTTAACTTTTCCGTCGCATCGTTCCAATTTCAACCAAACTTCTAATTTTAACGTGAACTAAACATACCCCAAGTATGGAATTATAGGATGCTAGTGAAGTGGCTCGTGAGTGTCAGGGGCACCGGCCTCTCGACGCATCATCAACCATGGTGGCTAGGTTGCTATAGCTGTCAGGAGATCGGTGCCAAACTTCTTGATATAGACACATTCTACATCGATGACAATGGCTACCATGCCGATCCAGGGTCTATTTTTGGAATATGTTTCGCTAAGAAGTCTGTTTGCTTAATGCTACCTCCGTCCCATTTCAAATGCAGTTGTGAATTTTTTGTCAAACGTTTGACCGTTCGTCCTATTTAAAAAATTTGAAGGGATTTTCTAAAAATTAGTCACATATAAAGTACTATTCATGTTTTATCATCTAACAACAACAAAAATACTAATCATAATTTTTTTTCAAATAAAACGGATAGTCAAACGTTGGACATAAACAATGCAAAAGTACGGTCTTTTTGAGATTGAGGTAGTAAGTTCTACAAAATGACCAGGATGCAATGTAAAATAATGTAAGGCTTTGCTTGTGAATATTTATCAACTTTTTCTTATTTGTGCGTATAACTAATTAATAAATATACTCTCATGCATCATCAGGGCATCTCACTAGCGATCTTCTCAGCTATTTCCAAAGTATTTACTATAGGTAACATGGGCATTTTATTCCATCATTCTCTTGGTTTTGTACTACTCGTTAATCAGTACTGCATGCACAGTGGTCTGTCAGCGGCGAGAGAGCCATGTGCACCACCATTGATATATGCTGTAGCGGATTGATGGTGGCGCCGTTGGCAATTGATTGCCTCTTCATCAATTGCAAATGATTAGTAATTAGCTTCTCCCTATACTTAGAGCAGATACAATAGCTAACTATAAGTCAACTATAAATAAATTTTGAGAAGATAAAAGAAGAGAAAAAAAGATTAGCGGCTACAGATTTATAGCAAACTGCAGTACGGACTCAAATATACAATATGTGTATGATAGGTAGGATCATGTATTAATAGTGTAATATATGTTTACAGGTAACTATTGTATAAATTAGCTATAGATGATATGGAGTTAGAAGTGGGTTTTACTATTAAACTTGCTCTTACGGAGTTAATGGTCACCATAATACTCCCTCATAAAAAAAAGGTAGACTTATTTCATTCTCTAGTTTTCTAAATAAAATAATTACTCCCTCCGTTTCAGATTGTAAGACTTTCTAACATTGCTCATATTCATTTTGAAGTTAATAAATCTAGACACATATATATATGCCTAGATTATGTACGTCCAAATATCTATATGAATGTGGGTAATGCTAGAAAGCCTTACATTATGAAACGGAGGAAGTTTATTGGTAGTCTGGATAATTCAAAACTTAAATGAAGAGACAAATTAAATTGTTGATATTGGAACACAAATAATCATCTAAATACTTATTTGTCGCATGCACATATATATTTCTTGGTTTTTGTTACGTGCAGGATGAGTTAAAAAGTAATAAGTCTAACAAAAATTGTATAGAATTGTTGATATTCAATTTTGGCATTCACATCTTAGTCTAGATTTTTTTAGTTGAAAAAGTGGAATATTAAAACGACAGCTTTGAAAACTAATTTGTGGATACTGCCTTATTAGTATTTGCTGAAAAAAACTGAAGTTCTGATTTTAGCACCGAAACTTCTGATCCAATAGTTCTTCCGATTTTCACAAACTTCGAGCTCTACTATCTGTCTAGTGATCTAGTCTCACTAGATGTTCAAATTAGAGACTGAAAGTTTCTTTGTTGTGAAATGTTCGATTTTCGGAACCTTGACTTTCTGTTTGCTAACACTGATGAAATTAGACATTCTTATCTGGGACCAGAAGATCGATATTGTCAGAATGTCCGATTTTCGGGAACCTCAAACTCCCTGTTTGCTAGCATCAATAAAATCAGTGTAGTCAACTTGATTAATGCACAATTTCAAGGCTCAATCAGAGCCTTATCTCTTTCCAAAGTGGCATACGTTTGCTACCTTTATATAAGAATACATACATGGTCGAGGACGATTGGAAACTCCTCAACGCTCAATTAGTCGCATTTACTAATTCGTTTTTACTGCCTCTGTCCCATATAAATTATAATTCTAGTTTATTTAGCAAATATTAGTACATGTACAATGGTGTCTAATAACGGATTCTCTTCGTTGTCGTACAAATAAATTTGGTGGCGTGGAAGCAAGAGAGGGAAGGAATGAAAAACATTGTTGCTACGTATGACAATGGCTCAGAGTCGACTCTTAGCATTTATTAATGGAAAATTTGTTGCATGAGTGTAGAGAAAAGAAAAGAAGTATAATAAAAAATTATTTAGTGCACCAATGGTTTAGAAATCTTATTGTCTTTACTATTGTAGGAGGATAGTCTCTAGTGACATTAATTAGTATAGAGAGCTCATATTAGACTCTACCTTTGTACATGCCCTTAAGGTTTGAGAAGAAAGACTATGATGCCCCATATTAAATAGTGTATACTCCCTCCATCCCATTTTAAGTGCAGCCATGATTTTCCGTGCACAACTTTGATCGTACGTTTTATTTGAAAAAATTTTAAAACATAAGTCACATATAAAGCTATTCATGTTTTATCATTCCATAACAATAAAAATACTAATTATAAAAAAATTCAAATAAGACGGACGATCAAAGTTGAGCACGAAAACTTATAATTGTACTTAAAATAGGACAGAGGGAGTAGGTAAGAGTGGAAGGGTAATTGAGGGTAAAATTAGGAGAAATTTGAATGAGAAGTGGTTAATAAGACCATTAGTACTCTACTGTTATAATTATTTTGGGATAAATTTAAATCCGAAATACAATAATTATGGGACGAAGGTAGTACTTTTCATAGATTTAGGGTAACTTGATCTTTGACAATTTGGTCACAAATGGTTCGTACTCCTGTAATTGAGGTAATTATTGGTGGTTTACTGGTAAATCACTCATTCTTATAAGATGAAGATTAAATACAAGCATATATAAAATGAGAAAACCATTAACACGTGACTAATTATGTTTTAATTATTTTAAACTTAAAATTTTGATTTATCTGATATTTTAGAACAACTTCTGTATAGAAATTTTTCGTGTAAAATATACCATTTAGCAGTAGGAACCGGACTAGTATTTATGATAGGATGGAGTAGAGAAAAAAAAATGAAGGAATATAAAAGAAGACAGAAGCGGGATTTCTATCTTTCTATAATGTTATTTTTCAATTAATGCAAGCATTATGTTAACAACTTAACATCCGGTGTTTCCAAGAAGATAAAAACAGAAAATAGTTAAATTAAAAGCGCCGAAAGAAGTACTACGGACGTGACTCCGGCTCGGGCACCCGATCGGTTTGTTGAAAAATCGGGCGCTGACGTCAGCGCCCGATTTATATGCAAAACTATTTTAAACTGATTTTTCTCTTAAATTACTTATCCAAATCATGATCCGATTGCACCATTAAATTCGTTGCAATTAAATCTTTAAAACAAGACCACACATGGATATATTCCGACGAAAAAAATTAGCTTATTATTGAATTATTTTTAAATGTTGCATGATATTCCACCAGTTATATCGGAATTGTTTCACTAAGTAGATCGAAAATGTTTCACTCGTTTAAATCGAGTGTTGTTTCACCTTATATAAAAACAATGTTTCAGCAAATAGCGAAAGAATGTTTCACTTCACTGCAACATTTGATCCATACATAGTGAAACATTATAAGTACACTAGGTGAAACATTTTTCGGTGGAGCAAAAAATAAAATGAATTCCCTTAATAAGAGGTTTCCAAAATATGTGGGTTTTTTTGTTGCAATGGAGTATTTCAGTTCACTGTAACATTAGATCTATATATAGTGAAACATTGTGAGTATACTAGATGAAACATTTTTGGTGGAACAAAAAATAAATCAAATTCCCTTAACAGAGGATTTCCAAAATATATGGGTGATTTGTTGCAAAAGAATATTTTAATTCAATGCAACATTAGATCTATACATAGTGAAACATTGTAAGTAAACTAGGTGAAACATCTTTTGTGGAACAAGGGGAGGGACAAGGGGGTGGGTCCAGCGGGAGTGCGCGCGTGGGGAAAGGGGAGTGCGCGCGTGGGGGGAGGGGGAGCGACCGATTTTTCCACCTCCCCCGGTCGACCGATACTGAGCATTCTCGAAGTACGGACTACTATCAGGTAAATACAATCTACTGTAGGTTTAATTGAAGACTAAGGCAAAATAAGCAACATTATAAGTAAATTAGGTAAATAGTATTAGGATGTTGATAATATAGATACACAGTACTACCGTATTGCTTACGCATTAAAATGAGATTTTAATTAAAAAAACTATAATTAATCTACTATTATCATCTTTTTTTATATTATCTCTTAATTTCTGCACATATTTATTATTGACATGCGTACCCTTTGGTCTATTATTATTATTATTATTATTATTATTATTATTATTATTATTTTTCTTTCCGTAAAGTAGGGAGTTGATGGGCATGGCACTGGTGGAGAAAGAGTCTTTACTCCCGGTTTAGAACTCTATATACTCCCGATTTTGTAATCGGGACTACAAATCCGGAACTAAAGATACCCATCTTTAGTCTCGAGTAAAATAACCGGGACTAAAAATCCAGGACTAAAGATGAATAGCAGCCACGTCCTAGCTTTTTTTCTTCTTTTTTTTGGCTGCCTGTATATATTCCCACCCAAATACACACGAATCATCCACAATACATTCACAATCCACAAATCAAGCACAATAAATCATCCACAATACATCCACATCCACAATCCACAAATAATCACAAAATCATCCCTAAATCAACCAACAAATGCTCCACCAAAATATACAAATCATTCAAAAAACATTCGTAGTTGCCGCCGCCGGCCGCCTGCGCCCGGCCACCGCGCGGGTCACACTGCCTGGCCGACTTGCACCCGACCACCACCGTCCGCCGCCTTGCGGCCGGCCCTCCATGCTGGCCTACCGCCGCCGCCGGGGGCGGCCCTCTGTGCGCGACGGCCGCCGCCTTGGCCGCTCCCCTCCCGGATCCGATGGAGGGGAGGCCGCCGCCGCCGCCCGGCCGCCTCCTGCTGCCGGAGGGGAGGGGAGGGGGAGAGAATGAGGGGGAGAAGAGGGTTCAGAGGAGAGGAGGAGGAGAAGGATAAGTGAGAAAGAGGAGGAGAAGTGGGAAGGAGAAGGGATAAGATAGGGCGGGGAGGACGAGGCGCTGCTGGCCGGTGGCACATGAGGATCTTTACTCCCGGTTGGTACCAACCAGGACTAAAAATATATCTATGTCGATCTTTTTTCTTGGTTGGTAACACCAACCGGGACTACAAATAGATCTTTAGTTCCGGTTGGTAACACTAAAGATCAAAAAGTACCCTTGATCTTTTAAACCGGGACTAAAGAGATGTTTTTAGTCCCGGTTTTTAATACGGCCGGAACTATTGTAAAATCTAGTCGACCGACCAAAGATGGTTTCTCTACCAGTGCGGGAATGGTTGATACATATAGGCCCTCTAACTACATGGTTATTTTTTCCTTTCCAAAAATGTAGGAAGTTGATAACAACTTAAAAATACAATTAAGACAAGTTGCTTTATCAGGTAGATATCTTAAATTTCTATAAATATGAAACCGGCATGTAAATACCAGTATAATCTAGCAGCAATACACATGGGGCTAAAAACTAGCTAACGTGCCAACTGTCACGCTGATTTTCAGGTAATCCCTACCTTCTCGCTACGTGTTTGAAGTTATCGATTTTTTTTTTATCTAATGAGCAATGTCATTTTGGTCACTCGGTGTATTGTGTGGACACATTCCGACGGTAACCAGAATAATGGTTTTGGAAAGAAAACAAGAGTACCGCGAGCACAATCTTTTCAATAAAATCATCGTGCAACAAAGCAACAGAACCTAAAGTCAATTCGTGATCCTCTTCCAACTTACCTACTACTATACTAGCATGGCTATGATCTCCCTTATACATGCGCAATGTTTTAGCTAATGCACGAAAATGCATACCAGGATTTCTCTGTCTATCAATAACTGCCTCAGTGAACGTGAAGAAGTAGGTTGTTATTGCAGCAATAATGAGCCAAACTAGTATTTATGATAAATCCCCTGGTTAAGTAGTCTGTGTTATAATAGGAACCCCTAATTCCCTCGTAAATACAGCTAAGTTTATTATAACAAAAGCTTTAATAACATTAAAATTGTAGCCTTTTTTGGATTTGTACGAAATAATTAGCCTTAAAAAACATTTAATGTTGGTTAGCTCAAAATATTTGGAAATGGAGTGAGTATATTGTTGGAGGTATACCACGAAGGGCCTTTGGACGGACCTGCCGAAACCAGGGACTTGGGTAACAGGCTCAGACCAGAGGCAAGCGGCGAAGGTTGAAGAAGAAACCGTATGGGTAAAGGCCACAAGGCGAAAGCCATGGCTACTTCGCCAAGTGAAGGCCTCATCAGGGGGCCGCACGGGCGAAGATGATGAGGCGAAGGTCTCGGCATCAAGGCATGGGTTTCGCCAGAGAACCGAACCTCGTCGTCAGGAGGCCCAGCGGGCCGTTATGCCTTCGGGGGATTTCGGCAAACAAATGGGCCGAGTCATTTAAGCCCAATAGGGGCCCATATGTGTAAAGGACACTGTGTGCCCTCAATAATGTCTCTATCATAAGGGTAACCATGTAAATTCCACTGTAAAATCTAAACCCTAATAGGGGAAACCTGTAATAGGGGTACAAATAGCCCCCTAGGGAAATGTAATGGGATGGGGGGATCCAAAAAATTTTCACTAAGTAATACAATTGTTCTTTACTTTCAACCACTGTTGAGAGAACCACGCCTTTCGACGTGACGCAGTTGTCCATTCGACAACATATATGTTACTGACTTTAAAATTTTTCAAACGGCATTCATCCATTAGTTAGTCGTTTTCGTGAGTGGACTGAAGTAGCAGTCCAGGGTATCCTATCACATCGAACGTTTGAACACATGCATGAAGTATTAAATATAGATTAAAAAAGAACTAATTGCACATATTGCGACTAATTTGCGAGACGAATCTTTCTACAGTAAATATGTGCTAATGACGGATTAATTAGGCTTAATAAATTCATCTCACGTTTACTGACGGATTCTGTAATTAGTTTTTTTATTAGTGCCCGAACACCCCATATGATACCCTATATAATATCCGATGTGACGTGCCAAAACTTTACACCCTGATCTAAATGGGGACATATCCGGTGAAAACCATCAAATAAGTGAAAACCTGTGAAAACCACATCTAAAAGTTTTGTAAATTCATGAAAAAATTACTAGAGATAGGTATAGGCATGAAATACATTCATACTAAATCTCATGTTCAAACTCAAATTCATTTGAGAGAAACAAAAAAGACAAATTTCGGGTGAATAGTGTTATGCTACTATTCAGCTCAAATTTGTCTTTTTTGTTTCTCTCAAATGAAGTTGAGTTTGAACATAAGATTTGGTACGAATGTATTTCATGCCTATACCTATCTCTAGTAATTTTTTCATGAATTTACAAAACTTTTAGATATAGTTTTCACAGGTTTTCACTTATTTGATGGTTTTCACTGGATATTCCCCCGATCTAAATACCCACTCAGTTCCTTCTCCTCTATAAATGGCACCGGGGTGGTTTGTCGGCACCAAAGGCAGAAAAGAAAGCCAATGGCGTCTTCAGGCCTCGCAGTTGCAGCAACAGCCTCGTCAGCCTGGCTCTGCTGCCCCAATCATCATATCCATACCAGCAGCAGCAGATCTCGCAAGCATCTTCTTCTCCATGGCCTGTCTGCACCTGCACGTACTAGGTATAGTAGCTGCAACTTTATTCACAATGTGATGTCACGTTATTATATATGTTTCGTCGTCAATGGCGGCGAACCTTGCAGGGGACGACGGCCGCCGGTGTGGACTGCGGCGGCGGCCACCGCAGCAGCGCGGCGTCGCGCGGCGGGAGCAGGTGGAGATCGCCCGGTCGCTGAACGCGTGGGTGGAGGAGAACATGCTCCCGCTGCTCACCCCCGTCGACTCCGCGTGGCAGCCGCACGACTTCCTTCCTGCTCGGCCGCGGGCGGCGGCGGCGAGGCGCTGGCGCGTTCACGGAGGGCGTGGCCGAGCTGCGCGCGGGCGCCGCCGGCGTGCCGGACGAGGTGCTGGTCTGCCTCGTAGGGAACATGGTGACGGAGGAGGCGCTCCCGACGTACCAGAGCATGGGCAACCGCGCCGAGGGCTCTGCCGACGGCACCGGCGTGAGCCCCCTCCCCTGGGCGCGCTGGCTCCGCGGCTGGACGCCGAGGAGAACCGCCACGGCGACCTCCTCAACGCTACCTCTACCTCTCCGGCCGCGTCGACATGCGCCAGGTCGAGGCCACCGTGCACCGCCTCCTCCGCAACGGCATGGAGATGCTGGCGCCGGCGAGCCCGTACCACGGCCTGATCTACGGCGCGTTCCAGGAGCGCGCCACTCCGTCTCCCACGGCCACACGGCGAGGCTCGCGGGGCAGCACGGCGACCGGGCGCTCGCCAAGATCTGCGGCGTGATCGCCGCCGACGAGAGGCGGCACGAGGCGGGCTACACGATGGCGTCCGCCAGGCTGTTCGAGCTCGACCCGGACGGCATGGCGGCGCGCGCTGGCGGACGTCATGCGCGGGAAGGTGACCATGCCGGGGCAGCTCATGTCGGACGGCCGCGACGGCGACGGCGAGCACAGCTTGTTCGCCCGGTTCTCCGCCGTGGCGGAGCGCGCCGGCGTGTACACGGCGAGGGACTACGGCGACCTCGTCGAGCACTTCGTGCGGAGGTGGCGGGTGGCGGAGCTCGCGGCGGGGCTCTCCGGCGAGGGCCGACGCGCGCAGGAGTACCTGTGCGGGTTGGCGCCCAAGATCCGGAGGATGGAGGAGCTGGCCCACCGGAGGGCGGCCCGCATCGAGCCCGCCATGGCCCGTTTCAGCTGGATCTTCGATAGGCCCGTCATGCTGGGCTGATCAACCCGGGGCTTCGGTTATGGTTTTATGGGCCCGTTTACTGGGCTCTGCTTGCTCAAATTATAATAAGCTACATCGTGTGCTAAAATAATTTATCTTTGTTATTAAGGATTCGTGTGAGAAAGCTATTTTGTTTTCTGTAGCAAGTTTAGGAATGTGATGTAATGTAATGAAGCGGCAGGACGACTGCCATTTGATTAAGAAAAGACTCGCGCTTGTTTGTAGTCCAAAACATGTGTGTAATTAAATTACGGCATATCACTGCTGAACTTAAATTCGTGCTTGGATATGCCCGTACCACACTAAATTTACACCGAAATATGTTTCAACGAAGTACCTTTCTTTGCATGGTTAAACATAACTAGCAATAGGCACGCGCTATGCTGCGTGTGTAGAGCTGGTGTGAATGTTCGAAGGTGCAACTGTAGATATACATATGTACAATTTGGTAATCACTAAAAGACAGTTAAAGAGTTGCTTAGTTCTTCCGACTAACATGTTTAGATGTCTCGATATAAATATATATATGCACAATCTGCTTAAAAAATTATAGGTGCTATAATATGATTCCAAGATTTATACAGCTTGCTTCACAATGACGTTTTAAAGAATAGCACAATATGGTATGCTATGATTACCTCAAGCATCATGGAACAATCACATGTCTTTGCCGTTAGTGACAGATGTATGCTAGAAATCAGCATCAAATAAGCAAGAGATGCCTGCGCTTAGTAAAACTCAGGATATACTAAGCATATAAATCCTTACCTATTCCAACATGCTTTGCATTTTTCAGTGCATATATAAAAGTTTATCATAACTATTATAATTTTTTCCTCCAAAAATTAATAAGAAGGATGCAAACAGGAGGTTGCATGCTGTTCAACTATGGATAAGATGGTGCTGAAGATAATAGGCATAGACATTTTTACATAAAAGAGAACACAAGAGTAACATAGAGTAGATTATTTTACATGGAGTCCATATCTATGTGTACAGGATACGAAATTTATACAGAGAACATCAGGGATGATTGTACAGGCTACGATATTTGTACAACATTAGCATTATAACAGTGGTGATAACATATAGGAATATGGTGTTTTGCTCATCAGTTACGATGGCCCAGGCGGTTTGACCATATGCTACAAAAAGGGGCAGATGCAAGCTACCATTGTGGACACAATACTTTGATGGTTTAGCCAAGTTTGGATCTGCTAGCCATCTGACATACACGATTGTCCATCCTGCGAAATGAAAATCGATGTGATTCATTATTTGGGATGAATACTTCGGTCAGTAATAGGCATTTTTTAGTCTTGACTTGTTGGTATATTGAAAAATACTCATATGTATAATGTAGGAATATGCATAATACTCACCTATGTTGGAAGGAAGGATGATCGATCATGCTTGTACTGCGTGAGAGCTATTAGCTTCTTTGCAAGTATCTCATTTGATGTGAGAGGTGAAGAACGACCGATATATGTAGCAGAGATATCATTTGTTTGGCCAGGGAAGGTATGATGTACTTTGGGCACAGATCTTGTTGATCTCATTCACTAACATGTTATATTTCTGTTGGAGGAGGTGACCTTCATTTCTCTGAAGTTCTAGACTATGTGCAAACATGTCTAACATTTGCTTGGTTCTGTGGAGTTTCCTCTCAGTAGATATGAGGGAGTTATAGTTAATATCCTCTATTGCAATATTTTTCTTTTTCTGAAGGCATTGAATAGCTGCATGCGCGACACTCTCTTTAGCTTCATAGGATGTGTCTGCTATGTCACCATAGAATGTATCTCTTTTTTTTATACCCGAATGCCTGCTCTTGGTAAATCCATGTTTAAGTTGGCCCTATACTGATCTGTTCCTTCAACCTTGACCTCTGATGAATGTATGACTAAGCCAAGCTTGGATGTAATCTCATTTAGCAGGAGCTGCTATGAGATGTAGACTTTAGTCGCAACCTAGTTATATCAAGGTGAGTAAAAATAACATCTGTGAGTATAATTGCATTGCGTGTGGATATCGATATATTAATACAGCTGTCAAAAAAAATAAGGATGCACTCCGTAACTAAATATTTGACGCCGTTGACTTTTTAAAACATGTTTGACCGTTCGTCCTACTGAAAAACTTTTGTGAATACTATTCAAAAACCTGAGTAGTAGTAGTATATTTAACAATGAATCAAATGATAGGAAAAGAATTAATAATTAGTTAATTTTTTTGAATAAGACAAATGGTCAAACATGTTTAAAAAAAAAGAACGCCGTCAAATATTTAGGGATGGAGGGAGTATATTAGTATTGTTTGTTAAAATTACTATTCATATGTGTGCAATATAGTTTGTTGTCATTTCTATATGTTTTATTGGAATGGTATTTTACTTTGCATATATATAGTGACTAATTACACTGTAATATGTTTGAACTATATGGCTAAACAGTGAATGTATCATAATTTCAAGCCGAGAGAGGGAGCTAAAAAAAGATTAATTGCATGCTTGGAGAAAAATGTGTGTGTTCTTTTCTTTTTACTCACCCCTGGGACGTAGACATACTGCTCTGGAGCAGGGTCGTCGTGGACATTCAGGTCTAGGACAGGTTCAGATCCAATAGGTTGTGACAGATCTTCATGTGTGGGTGGAATATGAACTGTTGCTTGACCTGTTTGGATCTGCTGGACGAAATTGGTAGCTGATTCCTGCAAGCGAAAGCTATTTTTGAGCAAAGGCAGGATTGATGAATGGGTGTATGTATGCAGGGAAGCAAAATCATTAATATATGGATGCTTCTAAGACAAACCATGAACAGATCTATACAGGGGATCTTGCTGAGGAAAATACCTGAATTTCTGTGAAACCCGGATGAGTGGATGGGAGAATAATCGGTTGATCCTCTATTTGCACAGCTGTCTGGACATCTAGAGTGGCAGATGGGAGAAGAACCGGTTGATCCTCTGGCTCTAGGGCTAAGCTGTCGTCGTCTGCTTCGTCTCCCCCTTCCATGGTTGAAGGTGGCGATGCGGTCAATGTGGGAAAAGGCAGATTGGTTGGTGGAGAGGTAAGCACGGTTGGCATTGGCAAATGGAGTAGTAATTATAGGAATCCCATAACTATATAGTAGCTAGTCCATCTACTGGCTATAGTCATGGGCTGGGCTGATCTGTTTGTGCTCTAACGTTCATGGGCTGGGCTGGATCTGTTTGTGCTCTAACGTGGGCCTGCTTTATCAATGGACAGTGTTAGTGCAGGTGCATGTGTCCTTTTTTGTTGGTAATTTTTTTAAAAGGGTGTACTATTTGTGTCAACAGCAAAGAAAGCGGTTGGGTAGCAAATGATAAATCGGTACCATGATCTAGCTATGTTTTACATGGGCAGGATTGGTTTATACATTGTATTATTTTGCGAGAAATGAGAACGATGTGCATTCAGGAGAATAAGTGCCAGAATAATTTGTAAAGCAGCCATTTATGGTAATTTAGAGGAAAAAGCATTGTTGGAGGACAGAACATCATATTATACATATGCAGTGTGTTGTCCAACTAATATATTTATATGCATATGTAGGGAAGAACATGTAGAAAAGCATAGCCAGTAGTGCATTTATAAGCTAAGAGGTAAATATAGCAAGTGCAGTTTTCCATCAACATAGCAGCGTATGGTCTAACACAAAAGCAGCTGTTCAGCTAGGGATGACGGTTCCAAGTTCCAACAGTCAGAATTCTGGAGGCAGGGAGACACTATTTTACAGAGAAATACACATAACGTTAAGAAGTTTGCACGCTGAAGATGGCACTGTAGTTTAACTATAAGGATGAGACACCGTTCGTAGGATAGCCAAAAGGTCATTCTATTAAAATTTGAAGGCACACCATGCATGGCTGCCTGCTTATAATAGACAAAGAGTGTCTATTTGAGCAAAGTTCCAGGAAATGTGGAGTCACATCTTAGAGCTGCAAAAGGAAGTTTTGATCATGTGAGTTTATAGCTCTACTAAGATATTAGATGATCAATTATGAAGGTAAAAAAAATAGATATGCTGCAATACCCTGTGGCATCAGATTTGTCATCTGAGAAAAGCACGCGTGCACAACGTGGTTTCTTTGATTTATCCCCATCAAGGACATCACTGTATATATAGCTTGTTTCAGGAATGCTTTATTCAATTATATGTGAGGTAGTTTATAGCTTCAGAATATAAATGTGTACCTTTCAGTAGGTTGGCTGATGACCAGGCTTTGATTATCTTGTGTGTATGCCCGTTTCAGATCTGAAGCTGCTGCTGGGGTGGTCTATATAATAAAGATGCAACTGGGGTTAGGGAGGGGAACATATAAACTGAAATTATAGAATTAGATTGTAATATATGTCTGAGAGAATAACCAAACCTGTATAATTGCTGCAGCTGGTTGAGCAACATAAGCAGGAGCAGGTGTAGCTGGCATGATTTGAGTTGTAATCTTTTGATTTGTTTGTTCAGGTATAGCATCTAGAGGGGGTTCAGTGTCACTAATTTGATTTCCTGTGGAGCTAGGCCCTGCCTTGTCTGTTGTATTGGTGGAAATGAGTGACTGAATGTTCTGCAGACTTGGCAACGCATTTGGAACCTCAGATGGTAGGAAGGTCATGGATTCAACCTGGTATGAGATCCTGGACATTTGTAATGACCTGCGTGATGCACTGACTCTGACAATTAACTGTCTTCCATATAGCCTTGCAATCTCTGTGGGCACCAAATCACGTCGGCCTTGGACTGATGCAACCAATGTTAGAGGAGGAATACCAATGAGCTCTTCAGCTACCGGCCCAAAAAATGTAAAATTTGCAGTGATGGGGTGATCCTTCTTTAAGTCTGAGGGGTCAACACCGTGGATGGCACGCCGGTACCTATGTAGAAAGAGGAAATGTAACTTTAAGGGTTAATTCTAGCTAAAAAGTTTTTGCTTAGTAAACTAATAATATAGGTGTGAGGCCTTTCTGAACCTGGTTTCAGGTGTAGTTACACCGCATTTGATACACTTGTAGAAGGTTCCATCTTGAGCAGCCGTTCGTTTACATTTCTCACACGCTATGTACCACCAGGCATCACCAGGAATAATTTCTTTGACAGCTATGTTGACGATGTATGTATTGCCCTGTAAAATGATATAAATCATGTCTAAGACTATAGTGCAGATGTCAACGCTGGTATAGTGAGTAGTGGTGGCCATACTGAAAACTGGGTACGACGTTGGGTGCTAACCATAATATCATGAGGGTTCAGATCGGCAATCTCAGGTACAGTTGCATTGCAGGCATGTTTTTTTGTAGAGGGCTGGCCAAACCAGGTGATCTCATGTGGTTTCGCAGCAAGGCTACAGATAAAACAAATTGGTTTAGTAGCTGGACAAAGTGTATGTAGTTTTTTTTGAAGAGAAAAGTGTATATAGTTTAAATACAATACAGGGTACATCTGTGAAAAATACATGGAGCAGAAAACGCCAGGCTAGTACCTTTGCTGTAATGCAACAACCTCTGGTATTATGGGATTAGAATACCATCTGCATATGATGCTACCATACAAAGTTAATTGTTCTGCATCAACAAAATAAAATTCCAACAATATTAGTTGTGAAAAGAAAAATGCTTTTGTGGTTTATATTGAGTACAGAATATCGCTAGGAAATAAAGATAGGAAGAAGAGCCATATACGTTCACGAATTTTTGAAGTGACGCCAACAAAGAGTATGATTACTGGATGCTTGTCAGCTTCAGCTTGAACACCTTCAGCATCAAACTAGTTTGCATGTGGACCCCATAATGAAACTGGAAGTGTCTCTCTGAATGTAATAAGCGCCAAAACACATAAATATATGAGATTATACTATTCACTGTTTGTGAGTGTATTGTAGAGGGTAAGATCGAAATGATAGCTTTTATTGATGGGAAAAATAGTGAGCCTCTTGTTATACCATGTAATTGAAAAAAAAATATTGTAAGGAGATGGCTAATTGTCATAGGATAAAGGTGCAAGCAGGTAAAAGATAATTCATGGTCAGGTGGTAATAGAAAAGCATATCACAAATGAATGTCAAGGAAATGTGGACATTGTCTGATCTAGCTGGGAAGAACATCAACAGAGATAAGAATATGGCTAGGTAGAAAGAACATATCTAGCTAATATAGCAAAGTGACTATGAATACAATGCATTGTAGTACCTCCCATCAGTGATTTGGATATTACGAACTGCCCTTTGTGTTCCTCTGATTCGAACCATTGCAATGGGTGAAATTGCAGTGACCATCCCAACAGTATCTGCACGAAATTTGGTAGGAACAGTTATGAGATAGTACAGGAGAGCAATCTGAAGTGCTGGTTTTGAAGTAAAGCAGAGGTGTTCCATAGTAATTACATAGCTGAGGATGGTTACCTGATAGAACGTCAATTTCATCTACCCGTGCTCTAAGAGTTTCAAAAGGAACTACTCTGCAGGCATACTGAGGAAATGAGTCAGGAACAGGGCTGATCTCTTTTATCTGTGTGTACTTTGTGAATTTGGCCATTATGGGGTTATCAGTTGGACGGTATTTCGCCCTTGCTTCTGCAACCTCGAAGTTTGTTATATAGTAGACCTGGTTTTCTTTGAGATTAGGTTCAAATATTGGCATGTGTTTACCAGGTATCTGAGCATCCATCGTTGTTCCCTGAATGTTTAGTTAGAGAAATTGCTGATTAGAACACGCTGGGAACTAAAAAGAAAGCAGGTTTAAAAGCTAACATGATGCAGATTACCTCCTCATCTAGGAGAACCAGGTCAAGTCGAAAAAGCACTGGTGGATTATCCTCGCTGTTGTACTCCGAGAAACGCGTGACCCGCACACGCACACGCCATGAGTGTGATTCTTGTGTAACATCTTTCAGCAATGAGTACTGCATCTGCATATAGGATATTAGTAAGATTAACAGAGTTCTATAACAAACATTAGGTTTTAAATTCGACGAATGCATGAAAAGGGGAAAAAAGATTGAAGAGTTAGGAAAAAAGAGACTCAAATGTAAGAAGACTGTTGACATGTTAAAGTCACTTAAAAAATTGGCGAAACGTAAATCCACTTTTGTAAGGCAACAGGAACCATTTAGAAAGAAGAGCATGGATTAATGGTACGAAAGAAACACACATGCGATGAGTAAAGTTAGTGAAGTGGCAATATTATAACAATTATATGGATAGCTTATAATGTACATATGCGCAGTCCTATTTAAGTTTATAGAAAACATGATATATTGGCAGCTATACAAAAGAGGCGTGATAGATATATGATAGTATTGGTTTAGTAGGAAAATGGACTATATATAGGGCATAATCTCGCTGTAGACGATGTTCTTGGTAGCTGAAGCAGTACTGCCATCTTCATTTTCTATCAATATCTTGAGCCCTTTCTTTGATGTTACTCTGGAAATAGCGACATAGAATTGTCCATGTGTGAAGACAGGATTTCTAAGATAGACACCAACATATGCTAATGTTTGTCCTTGGCATTTATTTATTGTCATCGCATAACAGAGCCTCAATGGGAATTGTCGACGCTTCAATGTGAATGGCCACTTGGGACTATTCCCATTAAGAACTATTCTTGGTATGGAAACCATGTCACCAGCACATGTGCCAGTTATTACTTTGCACTCTAGCACATGATCACCCAGCCTAGTGACCATTAGCCTTGTACCATTGCATAGGCCAGCTGATTGGTTAATATTGCGAAGAAGGACAACAGGAGCACCAAGCTTGAGGCAGAGATTATGTTCAGGGAAATTGTTGAGGACAATGGAATTAAGGAACTCAGTAGGATAGAGAAGATCAATATCAGAAGGCTGCTCTGATGAGTTTGCAATTATATCATAGCTGAGGTAAGATCTTGGAGCGTGAGGGACTCTGTCAAGAATTCGGTTGTTTATCTCATTAACAGTGCTATTTACTGGACAGACAATAGCTCGCTGAGCCAAATATGGTTCTGAGGCATAGTTCTTGTCGAAGTCAGGATAAATGGCATCAATGATGGCAGCCACCTTATCTCCGGTAGGTCTAAGAACCAGGTCATCAGGTAAATCAATCCAAAAAGGGTCAATCTCACTAGCCCGTCTCTCAGAAGGTACACGCCCTTCACCGATGTTGAGAACCCAGCTAGCAAATGCAGAGAGGTCGTCCTTATCAGACTCTGATAAAGCAGGATTTGACAATCTCATATTAATTGTTAAACGCATAACCTCAACATGTCTCCAAAGAGGTGATTTGATCAAAGAGGCTGCAACTATGTCAGCTCGTGTCCCACCTTCAATGACTGGAAGAACTTGTCTGAAATCACCCCCCAATAATATTGGTTTTCCCCCAAATGGTTTGCCTTCATTTGCCGGATTATCGATGCATGATATATCCCGCAACATGCGGTCTAAAGCCTCAAAACAAAACCTGTGAGTCATGGGTGCCTCATCCCATATGATTAATGCAGTTTTCCTAATTAGCTCAGCAAGAATAGTTCCTCTTTTTATATGGCAAAGACTTCTATCATTAATATCTAGAGGAATGTGAAACCGTGAATGAGCAGTTCGGCCACCTGGCAATAAGAGTGCTGCAACACCCGAAGATGCAACAGCCAGCACAATCTGTCCTTGTGATCTAACCCTAGTAATGACAGCATTCCATAAAAAAGTTTTCCCTGTGCCACCATGGCCAGATACAAAATAGATGCATTTTTTGTTAGTAGATATCGCATCAATGACTCTATCAAATATCTGCCTTTGATCTTGATTGAGATCTCTGTACATCTGTTCTGCTTTTTGAGATAGCTCAACCCTGTTATAGCACAGCTCTTCTAGAACTAATCTATTTGTAGCAGATGTCTCAGCTGTTTGCAGAATTGATGGTAGATTATATGAGGACATGGCTAAACCATTGCTAGAGAAGAGGGTGTCCAATTCTCTGAGCAAGTTAGTTTGCAGTAACTCATCAGGAACAGCACCAAGCTGAGCACCTAATGCACGACGCAATTTGTAAGCAATGTCATCAGCCATGTACCTCCAATATTTATTGTATAGGTCTCGAATATTCCCAACCTCACAATAAACCACAACTGTCATGAACATACTTCTAAGTTGATAAGCAGTTGCCCAAATAATAGCTTCATCAAAGAGATAGACCCACTCAGTGTCATCACCAATAAGACCACGGGCTCGGCATGCCTCACGGAATGTGCCATATAGATTCCCTTGATATGTTCTGATATCTTCGTAACATGTTGCTCCACATACAACCATGAGAAGCATCCTAAGATAAAAAGGTTCACCAGTGCTTGGATGGATGTGTCTAAGCCTTCCAATCTTTGTGCCTCTTGTTCTTCTGATCCATATCTTCTGATCAGCTTTCCAACTATACTTCGTGGGGAATTCACAATATGTGAGTTGTCGAGCCTCTGGAAATAGCCTATTAGTGGTAAACCATTCTGTGAGCATGGTCTTCAATGAATCTCGATCTTGAACAATGTCTTGCAAATATGATTCCTCTTGATATGTAACCACATTCATATTAGGGAGGTGGACAAATGATCTCTCAACAGCCGGTATTCTCCCATGAATCTCAAAACCAAATAACCTCCAAAATGATTCATACGAAGATAAATATCTTGCTCTGATGTATTCTGAAATCTCATCAATTCCTTCAGCACCAGCATTCTCGCCATTGGCATTGGCTGCACGCAACACCATGTTTGTATAGTCTTGGCCCTTTGTAATATACTTGAATAAATACTTCACAAGATATGTCTTATTACACCATTCAACATTTATGTGTGCTTGGAATTTCTTAAGCAAGAAGGGATTGTAAGGAACAACCCATCTGTTATCTATTTTATGACCATCTCGGATGACAAACCTACCATCATCACGACGACGATATTGAGGAAACCCGTCCTGATCAATGGTGGTCTCTTCACAAAATTGCTTTGGATAGTTTTTTGAGCACCGGCCATCTTTCATACATGGGCTGAAAGGATTTAGCTGACCACATGGGCCATGAATCATAAGTTCATCGACCAATGCAAATCCTAGCTTGTCTGTGTTTATGTCTGGTATTTCAGCACATATAATCTCATCAATAAATGCTGGTGTGGGATCTCTTCCTCTAGCAGCTAACCAAGCAAGTATATGAGCATGAGGTAGACCCCTCTTTTGGAACTCAACCGTGTAAACAACTACAAAAGAAACAGAAAAAATAAATATCAGCAGATGGGAAAAATTAGAATCCATATGTGGACATGATAAAATCAAACATGAACTAACCTGCACGGACAGCACCAAAGGCATGGCCATCCTTGATATCAGTGAGCATCTCAGTTAGCTTAATGTGATATAACCTACTGACCATGTCGCTCCTATCACTTGGGCGTTGTCCTGGTTCACATCATATGGCCTCTATGATCTCAAGCCACTTAGGATTACATGTGAAGGTGATGAAAAGTTCTGGAGGGCCATAGGCTCGACAAATTGCCATGGAATCATGAAAGTTTTGCACCATGTATCGTCTTCCGCCAGTGAAGCTTGCAGGGAGCATAGCCTTGATACCGATATCTTTTCCTGTCGCATTTCCATGACAAACTGCATCAGATATTCCCTGGTATGTCTCTGAACGTAGTTTTTTTTGGTTGAACCGAAGGTATGTCAATCTGCTTGACTCAATGCTAGAGAATGAGTTAACAACTAATTGATCCGACAAACGACCACAACAGGTAAATGGATTTGGTTGATTTCTCCGATAATGGCAATGATAACGGCAGTACTCAAGCTGTGTTACCTCCGTGCGTACACCAGGGGGCTCATCATCGACCTCCCTATAGCTGATACCAACATGAAAACCTGCATCACCATATGGGAAAAGGATCGGATATTGCAAAGACATTAGTGCAGGATGGACCGGTGATATGTCCTTGAACTGGCCTGGCTGTTTCTCAACAACTACGTCAAATTTTGATGTCTCAGCAGATGAGCCAGGAACAATTAAGGCAGCTAGCTCGCTGCCGGTAGGAAGGCTGTACCGGTTGTCCTGTGATCTAGTTGGGCCAATGAGCTTAACAGAAATATCAGGAGCAGAAGGGGAGAGTAGTCTGTCTCGTGCCTGTCTGAATTGCCTAACCAAAGGATTATGTGTGTCTAACATATGTATAAGGTCATTCACAATGGAAGGATCAGGCTTATCATGATTGGGGCCATCAGATGGAAAAATATTGAGCCTATTACCTAACTCATTGTCCGTGTCATATATGTAAAGCTGGGCATATTCTGGCCGTCTCCCAACAGGTGGTAACAGAGAACCAATGCGATGATGGACAACACCATTGATTCGAAAGACATATGGGCCATCGCCAGTGTTGATGCTCCTATCAATGTTAACTCCAAGAGATGTAAATGCAAACAAAGAGTTATACTGACGGATCAAGCGCATGAAACTATTGAACGGGCTGGGCCATCAAAACGAATAAGATCTTGTAAGATGGGAGGAAAATCTCTATATGTAGGCAGAGCTATCTTGCCACGGCGGCAACACAAATTGTAGACAATTCTATTCCTGGAAGCTGAACTCTGGCTCTGTACCCTCTCATGATACCAAAATACTGCTGAACAGTGGGTACATACATAATCAGGCGCACCATAGTATGAGCGGTGCGGATATGCAGCTGCAAAAAAAAACAGGAAAAATCATAAGACTACAGGAACAAAATAGAAGAAACAAAGTGTGACATCTAACCATGAATGAGATGAGATAATTTGGAAGGAGAAGATTGCTACCTTTAAGGGCTGCAACATACTCCCTTGGCAGAGAATTAATAGGCGGAAGATGCGGACCACGTGGAATATATCCTTCAAAGGGATAGACAAAATGAATAAGGGAAAATGCAGGTAAACGATAAGCATGGATGAAAAATGCGATAGGCATTGAATGAACTGGGAAAAGACCAATGTAGCCAACCTGGAAAGAAATGGCCCTGTCTGATAGAATTCCGCATACTGTTGATGTAACGCCTCCTTGATCGATTCTGACGGGCAAGATCAGGCGGAACAATTGGGCAAAAATGGTCCCCTAATAAAATTATTGCAGAGACACAGCTATCGGACACATGGGTACCAAAAAGATGATCGCATAAAGAAACGGAAGGAACTATGTAGTAGGTTTACTGACTATTGATTGGTCGGCGCTGAGATGCAGGGAGGAACGATGGGCCTGATCGATGAAATATGAGTAGGCTCACTAATATATAACAAAATAACTGACATGTACAAAACTACAACGACATTTTTCTTCCCTGATTGTGTAGTGAAATGAGCAAATGTATCTTGCATGATGGACTAAGAGTTTTGCCAATCGTTGATGGAACATTTGATCGATGTTTTGTGGTAACATTGGTGAGCGCATTATTTGCACAGGTTCCATACCTAAGAATCCTGTAGGAGCAATCGACTGAGGCTGCAAACCGCCATCTGGATGAACCAAGATGGATGCAACTAAACATAGACACCGTTTTGGCAAGGCCGGCCCAAACAGAGCACAAGAGGAAAGAGAGAAAAGAATTCATCAAAGAATGGCACGATTAGCAGTACATACACATAGCAGATAACATAGAAACAGTACCGTATATCTACCACGTCTTCGAGTACGGTGGCCCGATGTAGAAGGAACATCCATAGAGGCAGAAACAAAGGCTGCTACTATAAGGACAAAATAGTAAGGTACGATCTAACTGAAGCAAACAAAGAAAGGGAACAGATAACAGTGCAAGGAAAAAAATGAGTTCACACATTGGCTGTCACAGTACAGGCAACAAACAACTGATGCTGCACATAAGAATAGCAACAAACATGAAAAACAAACCCAGAAACCAATAAGAAAGCTTGATTTCGCTGAGAAACCAGTTCACACAATAAGAAAAAGACTGGTATCACCCGAGCATCATTGCATTACCTTAGCAGGGGAAGTGGAGGCCCTAGGGCCTCCCGTGGTGGTGCACCCAGCAGACCAAACCGGCGACGCAAGTACTCCCAGGAGAAGCCAATGCACAACCGGACGGTGAAGAAATCACTGGGGAAGAAGAGAAACGGAAGAAATCACTGGATTAGATTTGCACTGAACAGGAACAAAGGGGAAAAGGCAAGAACGGGTACTGGCCGGCGACCTCACCGAAGAAACCGAAGAGAGAATGGCGAGAGGAGTCTACAGACTAGAAGGGCGAAGATTTTAGCAAGCAACCTCCACTACCGCGTACGGCGGCAGGGACGGTGGCCAATACGGCGCGCGCCGTACGCAGTGAGCGACGCCCAAACCAATGCAGCGCCGCTGCGTCTGGGCGGAGGAAGAGAAGCATCGCGCAGGCACAACGCTGAGCAGGCCGAGCGATGAGAAAAAAACCAGCCCATGTGCAAGGAAGGGCCGGCACATGTAATACGGCCCAATAAGATTGGAGGCGTAGAAACGCACGCATGAGGGCGTTTTTTTTGTCGACGGCGGCCGCACGCATGCACGAAGAGGCGATCGCTGTTAGGTTAATACGCTGATGTGGCGGGCTTAACCTCTCAGCATTCCCACGGCTCTTAAATAAAAGAATATACGCTGACGTGGCGGGCTTAACCTCTCAGCATTCCCACGGCTCTTAAATAAAAGAATATACGCTGACGTGGCGGGCTTAACCTCTCAGCATTCCCACGGCTCTTAAATAAAAGAATATACGCTGACGTGGCGGGCTTAACCTCTCAGCATTCCCACGGCTCTTAAATAAAAGAATATACGCTGACGTGGCGGGCTTAACCTCTCAGCATTCCCACGGCTCTTAAATAAAAGAATATACGCTGACGTGGCGGGCTTAACCTCTCAGCATTCCCACGGCTCTTAAATAAAAGAATATACGCTGACGTGGCGGGCTTAACCTCTCAGCATTCCCACGGCTCTTAAATAAAAGAATATACGCTGACGTGGCGGGCTTAACCTCTCAGCATTCCCACGGCTCTTAAATAAAAGAATATACGCTGACGTGGCGGGCTTAACCTCTCAGCATTCCCACGGCTCTTAAATAAAAGAATATGTACTCTGCCGCCTATTAATGAGCTTGATTCATGGTCGAAAACACATGTTACCTATGTATTTTTATCACTCAATGGCTCAAATGATTGAGAAAACTTTTTTGGGTATATGTTATAGTTCCTTCTTTCATATGTTTGTCAGAGTTTCTCATGTTGTATATGCGTGTGATCTGCTGCTGTTATCTTTGACAAGGGAAAGGTTTTAGCATTTACCCAAACGGGAATTTCACTTGTATATATATTATCGTATGAATTTATCTTTCTTAGACACATGTTTACATAGAGTTTAAATGAACAACAAAATTAGTAAGATTAACCTTGCCGTGCGATTTCGACCTTGTTCACACGCACCAAACAAGTTCATTCATCAAAACGAGCGTTTTACAAGTTTATGTACTAGATTGCACCCACCTGACAAGTTCGTGTACCATTGATGCAATTTACTCTATATTTAATAAATGCATAAAGTTTTTTTTTTTTTAAAAAAAAACAGGCCTTAGAAGCTCGAGGAAGATGAAGAGGAGTGATGGCAGAAGGGAACCTGCACGTTTAAAGGCCCATTTAGAGGCCAATCTAATCATTTGGCCCACTAACTCATTTGGTGGGCTGCTGCGTACAGGACACGGGAGTGGGGACGGCTGGCTGCGGGTGTGAGAGTGCGATTGCGGCGGTACGGCGGCGACGGAGAGTGCGCGAGCTGCGATCCCGCGACTGGCGAGGGGCCGGCCGCCGATCTGCTTCGCTAGCCGGCGAGGAGCCCAGAGCCGCGGGAGGCCGATCTGCTTGGCTAGTTCGCTTCCCGCCTCCTGCTCACCTGCTGGCTACGCCCTACAGTGAGGGTGGCTCGGCGGCGGAGGGCTGCCGCGTAGTGGCTGAATGTGGCGCACGGCGGTTGAGGTCAAGCACAGCGGCTAACAACGACGCAGGACGGCTGACGGGGGGCGCTGGTGGCAAGGTACTCTTTTTCCCAAACCCTAAAATTTTCCCCACCTTTTGCCTTTAAATCTGCTCTACTCTCTATTCGAATGATTGAATATATTGGTTGATTTGTTGCTATTGTGCATAGAACAAATAGAAAATATTTAGATCTGAAAACTTCTCCTATGTGTGTGTATGTGGAATTTCATATAGAACTATAGAGTAGTGATGAGGAGAGAATTTGTTCAGAAATATTTTCAGTGGATTGCACAAAGTTCAGAAAATTGATTTAATGAATGTAGCATGTTGTTATAGAATAAAGTACAGTAAAGAACTAATTGGTACTAGCCATATGGTAAATGAGTGTCTGTGTTTAAAGTAGCTACCAGCAAAGAAGACTTGCAACCTTTTCAGTTCAGAAAACCGAAGGATAAAATTGTCCATCTTTGCTTCCTTCACTCTTCCAAGATTTCTAGAGCTGATCAAACTAGCCAAACACTTTCAGCCCACCTCTAGATCCTATAGGAGCAAGCTCCCATTGGAGTTGGAGTTAGGAGCTAAGATCTAGGAGTTGGAGCCCTACCAAACAGGCCCTGATTATGTCATGCTATTCTTTGGTTTATTTCTAGACTTCATTCTCTAAATCTATTTGCAGATCCAACATACTAACGGATATCAATAGACCAATTATGCTCCTGAAATTAGAGATGAAGTGAGGAGGGCATATTTGTTGAATGTTCCAAATAGAGTACCAGTTAGCCACTGAATCATTTTCTGCTTATGGCAATGAAAATTTAGTTAAGCTTGCTCGATTTTATTATACTTATTTGGTACGTGCAAGCTAAGGCTAAAATGGCATGACTAGACTGATTTTTCTATGTTGAACATTATAAATTATAAATTAATAGATGACGTGCGTGCATATAGTAGAAAAAGTTATATTTGCAAACTTAGTTTTCACTTTATCTTTCTTTGTGTCTATCCTTGCATTACTACTTGCATTATTTTTGTTATGCGATCATTACGCCTTATTATATGTTTATCTTTCTTAGACACATGTTTACATAGAGTTTAAATCAACAACAAAATTAGTAAGATTAATGGGCCAAAACTTTTGTTTTAGTTTTTTTTTTTTTTTGGGATTTTTGCCGTGTGATACTCTGTGGGCCATATATAGTTTTATATTTTTCTGTTTTTTCCCCATTGAATGTGCCTCTCCCGAGTTCTCATTTATCTATACAAATATACCTACACAAGTTGCAAGAACAAACGCAGACACACTCACCCCTGAATTTCTAAAAAAAAAAAGAAGTCGCAAGAAAATATAAATTCGTATACTCAAATTTAAAGTTAAATTTCATATTTGAATTTAAAAATATTCTGGCCAGTACAGTAAATACCGCTTGGCATCCCAAGACCTGTACCGTCCGGTATGTTGATTGTGATCCCTAGACCTGTTGACAAAGGAGTTGCTTTGTTTGAATTATTATTCTCAGCAAATGTGATCAACTGATAGAAAAGGTGTTACGGTTGTTAAGGCCCCTTTGATTCAAAGGAAATTTATAGGAATTTTAGAGGATTTCATTCCTATAGGAATTTTTCCCACAAAGCTCTTTGAATCAAATGAATAAATCCTATGGAATCCTATGAAATTCCTATAGAATGTATCTTCCCATACAAGTTTTGGAGGAATTTTAACAAGAGGTAGAACCTCATGGAAGAAATCCTTTGAGGGCTCCTAGGAATGAAAAAACAGAGGAATAGGAAAAACACAGGATTCTGACATGAATACAATTGTAAAACAGAGGATTGCAAAACATAAGAAAAACACAGGAATGGCCGTTTGATTGGACCACAGGAAAAACGCAGGAATCAGATGAGAGAGATAGACTCAGAGGAAATGTTCCAAGAGGCTAGACCTCTTGCTAACTTTCCTCCAAAATGTGCATAGAATTACCCATTCCATAGAAATTTTAAAGGATTGGATAGGATTCAATCCTTTGTTTCAAATGTTTTCATAGGATTTTTTTTCCATAAGATTGAAATCCTCCAAAATTCCTACACTTTTCCTATAAATCAAAGAGGCCCTGAGTCTTTATCTCTCTTCAAATTCCTGTGTTTTTCCTTTAGTCCAATCAAACGGTCATTCCTATGTCATTTCTATTCCTCCGTTTTTTCATTCCTGTGATTCAAAGGGGCCCTAAGTATCGATTGTTTGATCATCACTTGCCTCAACAAATAAAGGGAGAACTAATATTTCTTACACAAATTAGTTATAAATAATATAGTTTCACTTGTCTTAAAGAATTACTATGGATCTCACTCATCTTAGCTATAATGTATTTGTGAAAATCTACTAAAATCTTATATCTCATGTATCTCTAAAGATTACTCTTCTCCATGTCTATATTTTGATTTTAAACCCCTATTCTTGCTCTATAGGATCCAAACTTTTTGAAAAATGGTATTTCTATAAAAGTGTGTTTGAAACCACTTATTAATCATTACAAACAGAACCAAAGTGTTTCGAAAAGATTTTGAAATTCATTTGTCAACTCCTCCTATAGACTAGTACGAATTTGTGATATTTCGGGTTAAAAATGACCTATAGCATATATGTTTTGGGAACGGATTGTTAAAATTAAAATTTGATAGAAATGATGCTTGGCATGTTGACACACCGGAGAATCCTTCTTGTGTAGTGGAAAGGATTATGTTCCAATTGGAAGAATGGGCGAACTTGAATGAAAAGAAGGCATCTAAGGTCCAGCAACCGACACAACAATGGTAGAAACCTCCAATGGGGTGGTTGAAAGTAAAGACCAATGTAGCTTTCAGGACGAAAATTTTTAGGGTGCTACTGGAGCTGTTGTAAGGGATGACATAGGTGAGTTTTTAGTACCAACTTCTCACTTATGTCCTTCAGTTTGTAATGCCACAATGTCAGAAATATTGGCTTGTCGAAGAGCAGTGCAGTTGGTGAGTGAACTAGAGGCTCTAATGGTAGTCCAACAAATACTAGTTGATGTGATCTTTACTCGTTCGCTTTATAGGACGATGATTCAAGATTTGAAAATCTTGCTGAGCTCTTTCCAGGAGTTTAGGGTCGTTTGGATTCGTATGTCAGCGAATAGGGTAGCTCATGTTTTACCAAACGATTGCTTTTATAGCGAATGTATTTTGACCTGGTTCTTTAGTTCTCCGGAGCTCCTAAGGTATACTATTTGCTTGCAGACTCTCGGAGTTCCTAAGATTTGCTAATGGACTGTAATCAAACCATGGTAACTGAATAAAGAGCTACTGACCTTCCCCTAAAAAAAAAATAGCAAATATCATAGAAAATTATAGAAAAAATGGTAGATATGATTTCAATAGTATTACACCTACGTGTGAAATTTTATCTTCAAATTCATTATATTTTAGGCATAAAAAAAGATAATTTTTACTCTTAATACCATGTGATTTTTTCAATTTTTTGTTACAGTTAAAATATAATGAATTTGAATATGAGACTTTACACATATATGTGTAATTCTATTAGGAGTACATGTCCAACTTTTCTAGAATTTTCCTTGGCATTTGCAGATATGTTCCTACATGTATATTCTATAAGCAACAGTGTCAAAGGATTAAAAACTCTCTCAAAGCTTTTGAACCGTCAGAATTCTTTCCTTCGACAGTGTCAAATTTATTATCCTGATATGCCAAGCACATCGGCTAATGCAAGAAGAGGTCTGTTTCACTAAACTGATAACAAGCATACATGGAGTGGCGTGAACCATTTTTATTCCAAATTTCCAACAGTACATATGGTTCAGTAGTACACATGCTTCAACTGGATAACAAGAATTAACCATGAACATTCTTTACATGCGTCAAATCACAACAGAAAAAACGATTAAAGCTTCTATTTCCAATCAAGCATGTCTAAGAGCCAAAGAATTTCAGTCTCCGACCTTGCTGCATCACAAAAGTCTAGCTCTATACCAAATACTTCGATGACGTTTGTTCCTTTGTACAGGAAAAGCAAAGACATCCATGCTCGGATGTCTGATATAAAAGGGTATCTTGGTGAAAACCGGAGATATTCATATGCCAATGCCCGTGCTGCGTTGCTGTCGATGTAATCAAAAGTTGACTTATTAATGACGCAAGCCATCTTCTTTGTATCCTTTCAGTGGGCAAGAACAGACACTGTGATGGATGGCCCCATAGTTATTTCCAGCTTGGGTTCAACCTCCATCATCAGAATGCAGTCAGGAGCAGTCAAATGTGCTACAAGTACATCCGGAATGCCACAAGGTGTATTCTGCAGACCTCCTCGAAGGATGCAGCCTGAAACAGCTTGAGAGAAGATGAGTGATCCGTCAAGCCACATGTCAATGTAAAACACAAGATCCTCGAATGTGAGCTTTGGTACAGGAAGGTGCTGTGGCGTCCGTGGTTTGGAGAAGGTTAAATAGAGCTTCTGGTAGTTTGCATCTGAAGGAGGTTGCTTGCAAATGGAAGGCCACTTCCTCGCACATATGCATTTCCAGAAGTAGTCATCCTTTGCAATTTCTCGCCATTGACGACATACAAGCATGCAAAAGACTAGGTCTTTACCATCCAGTAGAGGGAAAACTGCTTTAAGAACTTCATCGGACAGCCCATTCTCCATTCTTACTCAAAACTTCAGGATATCAAATGGCCCAGCCTCCAGGCTTCTGAACAGCCAAATGACAGAACCAGCTGTGCCTATCAAATATTAGAAGATGATGAAAAATATTAATTCATAAACACTGGAATAAAGCTGAAAAACTGTTCACATATTCAGTTTCACTGTAAATTAAATTGTATATAATGGAAAAAAATATGAGGAAAAGTGTAAAAGACTGTGCAGAACATGAATTGATTACCGCTAAATATGAACAGTAAATCCAAGATATGTTCACATTCAGCAGCAGTACTCTTATATAGGACCACAATGAGGCCAGGGGTCAACGACAATAGCAAGATATGGAAGACAAGAGAATGCAACTGATGAAAAGGGTAGACTTGTACCAAGCTTAACAAAATAATGTTGTAAATATGGCAACCATATACTAAAAAGCTGGGCAACGCCAGACCCATCAGGCCATCACTACAACTAGATGATATGAGAAGACTGATTTGGACGCAGTACCATATTAAACATTTACTACAATGCGTTAGCTTAAAGGGTAGAACTTCAACATCATGGAAAAAGATGGTCCTAGTTTATGCTGTTGAGCAATCATTACCAGAGAGAAGCATTCAGTCATATCCCTAAATTTCAGATAAGTTCAACCTCATCCCAAAAAAAAAATCTCTCTCTGTTTTTTTTTACCAGGTGTAGTTAATATAGGAGTATTACTTAGCACAAGAACAAATTTACTGAGACGCAAACACCCAATTATTCATTGTATCGTGCCCCTGCTAAACATTGGGGGGAGAATTGCACTCGTTCATTTATCATCAATATCCATTCAACAACCGCAAGGATTTCAGTTCATTTATCATCAATATGAAAATAGATCAGGGAAAGTACAACAAAGCGTATCATCCTCTCTTGATTTTCTGCAACTAAAAGAAAACTTTTTTTTTTTTTGCCGATCTCGTTAAATTGTACTACATACAAGTAAGAATATAAAGTGCCCAAAACGCCCCCAAATTCTTTTTCAGCAAAATTTGGGGGGAAATGCGGAAGAAACTGGTCTGAGAGGGGGGCAAGATAAACCATCAAATCCCCAATCGCCGGGCTCATGAGGTGGAATTGAGGAGGAGGAGAGAGCTACGTAGACAAGAACAGAATACTACCTTTCAATTCGACTCGAACCGGGCAGGACAGAGGAGGGAGGAGGCCACCGACCACCGTCGATCTCCCAAACCTGCCGCGCGCGCGCGGGGGGCGGGAGAGGGGGGAGAACCGTCCTCTCGCCGAGGAGTCTCTAGGCCAGCTTCGATGACGCGCGCGCGCGAGGAAGCGAAGCGCGGGGGGAGGAGGAGGAGGGCGGCCGTGCGTGCGCAGATCAGGAACACGGAGGAGGAGGAGGAGAGAGGGAGAGAAGACGGGGAGAGTAGAGGTGTCCGGACTCCGGAGGAGGGAGGGAGGGGGTGAGGGGCATTTTGGTCCTCTCCATAAAAAAATAAAAAAATCAAAGCCATATATTAAGCAAAAGAAGGAAAAAAAAAGGAAATTAGTACCCATTCGAACGGAATGATACCTGAAAGATATCATCTGATATATGTTCTCTATAGACCAATAATATGAGACCATTAACACAGTTAAAGCTAAGCTGCTTGAAGTCTAGGCAAAAGGGGTACTCTTTCTACAACTATATTAGTATTAATGTATTAGTACCAAATGGTTTAAATAGGAAATAGCTAATGGATAATTTTTATCTGATATAGAACACATATCGATAAAATGGTTTGGACTATTTACTACAAGGGCACCCTCCCTTTTTTATCCAATGCAAATCGACGACCTATGTATAAAAAAAATGAAAGTTTTTATATTCGAAGAAAAAAGTAGGATATATCCATTTTTATTTTCATTTTTCTATTTAGTTTTTCTTAATGAAATTGAAAATTTTAACTAAAGGGAAAATACAAATAAAAAAATAACTTTGTTGCCCATGATAGATTTTTATCCTCTTAATATTTATCTAGTATTATATGGGTTGCGGTATATTGAAATGTAAACATAAAAGAGAGGGTAGAGGATAGGCTCATTACATAAAAAAAAAATGGAAGTAGCCATAGCAAAAAAAGAAAAAGAAAAAAAGGGAGCGTGAGAGCCAAATGAATCGAAAGATTCATGTTGATCTATATCAGGCGATATCTCCGAGGTATCATCCCGTACGAACAGGATACCGTCGAGGTATCAGGTGACACCTCTAAGGTTTCATCCTGTCCGAATGGAGTCTGGTAGCATTCCTAAAAAAAATGCTATACCCTTCATTAATAAAAATAAAATAAAATGAGGAGGAGGTAGTACAAAGGTCATGTTTGGCATAACTCCATAGCTTCAAATTTCAGATCTACGATAGATTTAAAGTTTATGTGTTAAATATAGTGGTTTAAAATTTTCAATATCAAATAAAATAAGAATAAAATGATTTATCTAATGTTATCAGCATAATCACATATCCAGATCCATTGATTTATGAAGTTCAAAATACCCAACTCTAAGATATTCTAATCTCGAGCTGTGCCAAACAAGATCTAGATGGCTAAACTAAGAAGAAAATGATAAAGTGATAATAAGAGGTATAATGGACCCCACAACTAAAAATACAAAACCAAAAACTAAAATACATTCTTTTTTGAGACAGAGGGATACTTTATTTTTATTGAGGTATAATTAATTAAAACTTCATTTATGTGGTTTTTACTTGTCTTCTAGGATATATCAATACGTTCTGAAGTACATATTTGGTCATTATGCTTTCTAATTGCACATTTCAAAAATATTCAAATCTAGTAATGGTGTTTTTCACATAATATATATCAATATATTTTCCATATTTTAGAGATTTATGGTATGAATTATAAGATGTTGTCTATTTGAGAAAGGTTACAGCGCATTACTGGTAAATTGGTAATTACTACAGTTTTTTTGAGGAAATTTACATTTGTACTTGGAGAAAGGATAGTGTGCAAGTCAAATATAATAATTTAGAGAAGCCACTAGGTTTGCACCAATTTAAAGTTTTGCATTTTCATATCTAGCACACAAACACGCCTGAAGTAGAATCTCCCCATTTTCTCCTTATCAACTGAACTGTACACTGAATCCTGTAGCCAACCATAGAAAATGTTTAATCTTCAGAGGGAGAAATGTCTTTTTTTTTTCAGGAATACGCAAAAAACTTGTGCATCTTTATATGAAGAGAAGTAAAACAAATGTAAGATAGTCACAGGAAGAAAGAAAAGGAGGAAGGGCTGAGACGGGGTAAAAGAAGAAGAAAAAAAAGGGAGGAAAACAATCCTATTCTCCCAGCGACATGATGCTACCTAGACCTAGACTTTAGATGAGGGACAGCTGCCCTCGCCAATCTCCAAAGCTTTGCTTTCTCCGTCATTGCCTTGGCAACATCAGTCTAGTTCCGCTGGTGATGTTCGAAACACACGGGAAATCCGCTCCTTCCATATTCACCATGCTCCTTATGTGACGATAGTGTCGAAATCTCGCCGCTGTTTTTCCGATATGGTCTTCCGATACTTGCATAGCCAAGTATGGAAGGAGACTTCATTGAGTAGCCGAGAGTAGCAGCCACCGTAGTTGCCTGGATTCCGGGCAGGCCACCAGGAAAATGCTTTCAAAAAATGTCCAGCATTCTAATCCACAACCCCATGAAAAGACATACTCCAGTTCCATACATAGATTGAGCAGTATAATTCCTGGAGTTTTCAGACTACTACTGTTGCATTTCTGATAATAGAAATGGGGGCTACAAGGCCTAGTTCAAAAAAAAAAAAATTTCTTGGAGTTTTCCAAAGCAAAACAACAGTATCTTTATTTTCAGAGAGTTCAATTGTTTCAGTCACTCTAGTCATGTCCTCTCATTCTACCATCTAATCCCTCCGTTCCACAATATAAGTCATTCTAGCATTTCCCACATTCATATTGATGTTAATGAATCTAGACACATATATCAATCTAGATTCATTAACATTAATATGAATGTGGAAAATGCTAAATACATTGTGAAACGGAGAAAGTATTGACCAGAGGAAATGTCTCTTAACACAAGAAAAGAAATGAGCTAGGCAGTCAAGAAATCTCTAAATGCACACCAAAATTGTTCTATACCGGTAGCTCGCTATACAATTGGTGGCCCGGCGCAGCAACCACATGAATCTAGGAGCATGTTCTCAGCTGAAAATTTTGACTGATTTATTTGCCAAAGGAATCATTCAACTCAGAGGTACAACATTTTCGATCATCCAATCATAATTAGTCCAGAAATCGGAGCTGCTCCAGCTTCAGTTTCTGGATGTCATGCATGGTTCCTTTCTCAAAGTTCACCACAAGAATCCTCAGCACTGCGTTAAATCACTAGTACCCTGATTATTGTTACTGTAGACCATTAGGGAAATCTGATGGAGCAAGCTTCTGCCATGAAATGCATCGATTATCAGTGATGGACAAATGCGAAAAAGAAAAGAAAAAAAAAAGCTCGGAAGCCTCTTACCTTTCAAATGACAACCCGAGGCTGTATTGTATAATTCTACTGGAAACAGAGTAATTATCGCCTGCAAATATCCTTCTCACCTGCACGAAAATGAACCTTGGTATTTGTGATTGACAAAACTAGCAAGTAATCCTTTACACCTTATATTGCCAACAATCAATTTTTTGTTGGCCACGAATCAGATAAATATCTGTATTTTAATTGCAAGTGCAAGAAGCAAGCAACAGTATGTGTTGGATATTCATACTTGATAAAATGCTTAGAGAACAAACATGATACATGAAAATGGAACATCAACAAAGGATGTATTTAAGGTTTTCTCTTGGAACATTTTTCTTCTTCAATGCATTGGCAGAACTACGGCTATCTATTTATTTCATAAAAGAAATATATAAATGAAGCTTTTAACGAACAACAAAATTAAGGGAACAAGATACATATTAAACAAGACTTAACACGCATGAATACTAAATCTAACCCCAAGCTTAAAGCTTCTTTGGTCAAAGCATTCAACCATTAACAAGAACATGAAACCGCAAAGTGAATCTAATAACAGTAACCAAGCTCGAGACATGAAAACAGATTTCTGGGCATTACCACTGATGACTTGATGCAAAATATGGATGGACTCAGGCCCTCTTGATAATTACAGTAGGATGGTTGGGAAGATGGCTTGCTTCAAGTCTCAGCTCATCCAGCAGAGCTTCCATGCATGGAGTAGATTTAGCTCTTATTTCAACTGTCTGGAGACTTCGCAGATACTTAGTCCCTTTTATGCTCTGTAGAGTAGCATCACGAAATGATGCCACCAACACCAACTTGTGGAGCTTCTGCATAGCTCCTTCCTCCAAAATCATCTGAAGAGGCCCATTCCAACCTTGAATCGCAAGTAACTGAAGATTGGGAAACCCTGAGGGTGCAACAACAAACTTCTGTACGGCAAATGCAAACCACAGTCTAAGAGAAAACAATCGTGGGAGCTTCTGGAGAATCTGTATATCATCCTCCTCTAATTTAGTACCACCAAGAGTTAATTTCACAAGGTTATCCAGCGATGCCATCCAACTTGGCAATGCTTCCAAACTTCCATATAACAGGAGGCTTCGCAGGAGAAGAGGTGGGGAGGATGAGATATCAAGTGGCAAAGAACAAGTTCTCCCGTCCGTTTCAATTGAGAGTGACAGGAGGCGCCTGCTTAAGTTCTCAATGACGATGAGTAGGGACTCCCAGTTCTCCTTGTTCATGCCATCGCGTGACCGTATGCGGAGCTTCTCCAGTTGCATCAAGGAGCCAATCTCTTGTATCCTCCAAGATGTGTCATCTGAGATCTCTATCAATCCCAATGTTTGTATGCTTTTCATTCTCCCAAAGCCATGTGGCAAGTAGGTAGAACCTGAACGGAAATGGACCAAATTCTCCAGTTCAATGAAACTAGCAGGTAACTTATCTATACCAGTACCCCTTAAATCTAGCGTTTCCAAGCTCTGCAATTTCCTTATTTTTCTTGGGAGCCTATCTATGTTGTGAGCTCTTCTTAGACTGAGGTACTTCAGATGGAACAAAGCACAAATCTGATGAAGTTGACGATTCCTCAGAAATTCACAGCTTTCTAGATCTAACACTCTGAGCAATCTTGCACGGTCAAAGCGCAAAGCTCTTGGCATATCCCCAAAGGAGCTTAGGGATCGGATATGTGATAATTCCAAGCTAGTTGATAGATTATATGCACCATGGCCATGTAAGGAAAGATGTCGAACCTTGTCATAGGAATCATTGTATGTTGGTCCCCCATAAGTGAAATAAAATTTTGTTCAACAGACATCTCTACAATGACCTCCAACATTATATCATGGATCCTGCAAGTCTTAACCTTTCTCCCGTCCATCGTTTTGTACTGCACGGTACCAGTACCACGAGGTACCAGTCTTCATCCGGCCGTTGATTGCTGAGGGGTCCGATGGGGATGGGAGTATGCGCGAGGTTCGCTCCGGTGTGGGGTCCGCATCTCACGATACCGTCGCCCATCGCATCTCACGCTAGCGCCGCCGCACGGGTGTTCATCTGAGGAGGAGGGCGAGCGCTTCTGTAATCGTCGCCGTACGGGTGGTGACATCCTGGCAGCGCCGCGGCCGCAGGAGTCGTCGCCGCCGCCGCTGCAAAGGTCCGCCACCTCAGTGGCCGGCGGTGCAGCTGCAAGGGCCGGTGCCATACGCTTCAAGGTTCGCCGCCGCCGTGGCCGGCGCAGCAGCTGCAAGGCCGGCTCCATCCTCTGCGCCATCCGCCGCAGTGGCCAGTAAGCTTTTGTTTGATTTTATTCTGCTGTTCGTTTTTTGTTTGACCGGATTTGAGTATGTTCACCATTGTTTCGCTGAAAGAAAATTTGCATAATAATACTATGAAATAACCAATGTTACAGGAGGTTGACCAATGCGATACTTTAATCTGGGTAGACCAAGATGGCATCCAAGAGTGCAGAAGGCATTCGAGAAGCTTTGGCTTGCATTGGATCATGCTAGCAGGACAAATCCAACCAGCCGGCAATATGAATGGTCCAACTATATTGATAGAGCGAAAGTTGAGGAAGACAATGAAACTTGAATTTGAGATGGCTGCCAGGATTTCGGCTACCCAAGCAACATATAAGAAAAAAATTTCAAAGCTCAAAAAAGAGGCAGACCACGCTAGAAGTTGGTTCATGGGTTCCCTAGTTGTTATTGCAATTCTTATGTACAAGATTTCAGAGTATATGTACCACTGTTGACTATATTATGTCTGAGCTGTACTTTGCTACCTGCTATTTAACATATCAATTTTAACAATGCTTTTCGGATTTCTCACATCTGAAATGACATCAAAATTATGAATGTGGCTGTCAGTCTCATGCATGAGTGAAGTACATCATTTTCAGATTCACATATACCATGTTCACATACAGATAAAATAGTTAGCTTCAGCCATGTCAGTACAACTCCAAATTGCAATACATCCATCATATCTTCAATTCCAGAAATCACCAAGCATTGCATGTACCATAAAACATACAGAAATATAAACTAGCTGCAACCATGTCATTAAACTCATCTCTTCAATTCCAGAAGTAACCAATACCAAAACACTGCTTGAAAACGTAATATTACAGGAAAACACATCAAGATTGATTACAGTCCAAATGACTCCATTATAAAATGCCTCCAATTCTACAGGAACGGACAAGAGCATGACAAATTTATCAAACGTCTAGAACAAATTGTGTGCTTGTACTTCATATCCATCTCAAACATCTTCTTGTACTTTCCTGAAATTGTAAGCTTCACTCATCCATGGCCGAACACGCACGCATGCATCGAAGTCCCGCGACGATTTGGACAAGGGGAAAAAGGCGGTGTTGAGAGGAATGGATGAGGCGCCGCCGCGAAGGGGAGAATGGCAAACCGATGGTTTGTCTTCTGCAGCTCTTCCCAAAGAACCAAGGATGCGCCCCCCCGCCGCAGCGAACGGGAAGCCGCCGTCGACAGCTACGGATGCGCCGCCGCCGCCGCGAACGGGATGCTGCCGTCGGCAGGTACGGATGCGCCACCGCCGCCGCGAACGGGATACCGCCGTCGGCAGCTACGGATGTGCCGCCGCAGCCGCGAACGGTATGCTGCCGTTGGCAGCTATGGATGTGCCGCCGCCACCGCGAACGGGATACCACCGCCGCCACCTAGGGTTCTGCTACTCTGCCGCGCTTCCCCAACTCAGCCAAACCTTGCACCGATCCAAAAATCCCTCCATACGCGAAATTACGATTATACCCTTCCACCGTGGCTCACTCGCGCTAACCAACCCATGACCAGGCTGGTACCTCGAGGTACCATGCAATCGCCACCGTTCGATCTGCCATCACCAACGGTCAGGATTTTAGTACCTCATGGTAGTAGTACCACGTGATACAAAAAGAAGGACCGAAGCAACACTCTATATCTAAAGGTTGGACTATACTCCTATTGATAAACTCTGCAAAATAGCTCTCAGCAACTTGCTCCGCAGATTGTCCCCGCTTGTCTGATACAAATCCCTCCGCCACCCATTGTCGGACAACATTTTTCCTTTTAATCTTGTAGTCCTCTGGGAAGATACTAAAATACAAGAAGCATGTCTTCAAATGGTAGGGTAAATCATTGTAACTTAATAGTAGTATCTGCTTTATTTTCTCCATGGTTGAGAAAGAATCCATCTCAGATCCAAGAGAGTTTTGTAAGTTCTGCATTTCTTCTAAGCTCTTAACAGGCCTACTAGCCAAAAGCCCAGCTATACTATTGATAGCTAGAGGCATACCGCCGCATTTCTTCAAGACGCTTTCTGAAACTTTCTGTATGTTTTGTGGGCACTCATGTAACTGGCCAAACAATCTCCGCAAGAATAATTCTTTGGATTCTATTTCATTCAGGGGTTCAATTTCATAACTGTAATCATGCTGGAGATGGGAGCAATAATTCGCCACACTTCTGATTCTTGTGGTAACAATTATTACACTGCCAACATGATTCTTCGGCAAAAGAAACTTAAAAGTATCCCATGCCGAATCAGACCAAATATCATCAAGAATAACAAGGTACCTCTTGTCATCCAAATATGAACGTAGTTTGTCGCCAAGTCTTTTCACATCCCATACTTCAATAGCTTTGAGATGTTCATCCTCAATGTCTGAGCTGACATGTTGATCAGAAGCAGGTGGAATAAGCTGCCCAAGCATGTCTCTCAATAGAGCCTTTAGATCAATTTTCTGGGATATGGTAACAAAAGCTTGACAATGGAACTGACCATTCTTTACCTGTGGACTATCATATATTGCCTTGGCAAGGGTAGTCTTGCCCAATCCTCCAAAGCCAAATATTGATATTACCCTTAGTTCTTGGTCACTGTCCACTCTTAGATATGTTAGGACCCTGTCCCTCCGATTGTTGATTCCCACAAGTAGATCATCCTGTATAAAACCAATAACTTGTCTAGGGTCAAGGGATAAACAGGTTGAGATTGAAGTGGTGGTATTCTTCGAGTCAGAGGCAGCAACAATAGCATTAGCACCGCTATATCTCGCATACCTGTCACTAACATCTCGAGCACGAACCTTAAGCTCTTGAACTTGCATGACAATTCGATGGTGGGCCTTCAGAATGTACATAAGATGCTTCATCCTATATAGAAACCCTACAATACCATTACGACAATAGCCACCAAAGTGGTGTTAGAACTCATCAACGCAGTCCTCAGCGTCATAAGCCATCTCTCTGACTTGCTTCATCCAGATCTTCACTTGGACACCGTGGCTGCTTGTGGCTGCAAGGTTCTGGAGGAATGCGTTCATGCTCTCAAGTTCATCCTTGATGTATTGCAACTCACCTCTGACCCCACCAAGAAGTCGGAGCTCTTGCGAAGGAACAGAGCCCAATTTACCAGCAGTGTTTTCACAGCACCCTCAGCAGCAGTAAGAACGACACTTTCCATTTTTCTGCTCTTGTGTCTCGAGAGAATCAACGAAAGAACTCAGGGCTCAAGCACCTACATTTATATACAAAGTTCCCAGATTAAATTCACAAGGTTACAGGTATAAAGCTATATAGGGATAATCGGATACTTTTTTATCTTCTGATGCTAATCAATTTTCAAATAAATTATGGTCCTTTTCTATCCTTTCAATTTTATTATATTATGATTGTTTAACAACTGACCATTTTCATGGATGTAGTAGTGTAACTCCTTGCATATGAACTTTTATAAAGCAATGTAACAAGATCAACACACTGCATATATTCGATTTGTGCAAATAGCATTATAATGCTGAACTGAACCATATAAAACTTTAAAGAAAATCCTACACCACAATAAATTTTAGAAAAAGAAAGTCGATTTGAACTACAAGCTAACTAGAATCAGATCACCATTTCATTTTGCAGCATCCATTGATCATTTCAGCACATATCTAATGTTTGAAGAAACATCAACATTTATGAAATGTGCAGAAAATAGCTATCAGCCTATCAGCATCACCAATGTCCTGTCCTTTGTCCTTGCAAGCATGTGGCCATCAAGAACCTGAGCTAGGATCCCAACAACAAAAGTAAAAATAAAAAAAATAAAAGGAAATAGCTGAGCTAGGGAAGAAGATAATCCATCTACATACCGACTCCAAATCTTGCCTGGGGGCTTTGGTGAGAATCCAAGACAGGCTAAACCTGATGTGCTCAATGCTCAGGTTCAGAACAACTGAACAAGCGTGACAATCTGACAAACACCCGGCGGGCGGCGGAACATTACCTTTGAAATGGAAGGATTAGAATGGATTCCGGATGGCGCTGGCGTCAGCGGCGGCGCTCGGGTGGGCCGGTCAACCCCTGCTCCTGCTGTGCAGCGCAACTGCTGTATTGTAAAGATAGGAGAGGAGCCCCATTTCAGCACTATCTGTGAACCTATGACTCTGCTGGAACTCATGAGGCAAAAAGATGGTAAATATGCTAGACAATGCGTACATCACAACAGATATTTCTTAAATAGCATGCTTTATTATAATTTCTAAAGGAATATGCAGCACATCTGAATAAATGAAATGCCTAGAGTTTGCAGTACAAGAGTTTCCAAATTTCCATACAACGAGATAGAACATGAATACAACGAGATAAAACTACAAACTATGAATACAAAAACTTGCATTTGCCTTAGCGTGTCCAACTGTCCACCTTGTTGGCATCTCAGGACATAGAACATTACTGCTACAAGATTCATCAACCAAAAGGAGCAGCTGCACTATAGATTCCATTGTTGGCCTTTTGCTTCTTTCTTCATCCAAGCACGCGACAGCTAGTGTGATCATTGTTCTTACTTGCGTGTAGTTGAACTGGCCATTTAGCCTGCAATCCACAAACTCCGCAATCCAAGATGGTTCATTTCCACTCAAGTTATTAGCAAACATCTTTACAAGCCTCCTGAGCACTACATGAACCTCCTCATTAGCACTTGTAGCCAAATCCAGAACTCGTTTTCCTGACACCAGCTCAAGCAGCACAACTCCATAGCTATACACATCAACCTTTGCAGTAATTTGCAGGCTGCTGATCCACTCTGGAGCAATGTAACCTATGGTCCCTCGCACTCGAGACACGTTTTGATTGGACCCGCCTCTGTTTAGGAGCTTCGCCAACCCAAAGTCCGCGATCTTAGGCTCTAAATTTCCGTCCAACAGGATGTTCTCTGGCTTCACGTCACAATGGATGACCCACTCTAGACACTCATGGTGGAGATAGGCTAGCCCCTTGGCAACACCTACAGCAATATTAAATCGCTGTCTCCACTCCAGCAAAATGTTTTCATTAAACAGTATGTTAGCTAATGACCCATTCTCAATATACTCGGTGACCAGCATCCTGTGTGAGTTCTCTGAGCAATATCCCCATATCCTTACCAGATTCATATGGTTAATTTTCCCAATTATGCGCAACTCAGCTTGGAATTCTTCCTCACATTGCCTTACATTTTCCAGCATCTTAACAGCAACAACTCGACCATCATCCAAGGTTCCCTTGTAGACAATACCTGAGCCTCCTCTTCCAAGCTCATATTTAAACTTTCTAGTTGCCTTAGCCAACTCTTCATAACTATATCTTCTGAAATTACTTGCCATCACCTTGTAACCTTGCTCGACTGCTTGTATTTCTAATGCATCCAGATCCCATCTTGAAACAAAGAACCATGCAAATGCAATAAAGCAAACTTCAAGAATAAAAATCGCACCCGCAAACCCAAACAAGTAAAACCATCTTGTTTCTCCCTGACTTGTCTTGTGCACATCGGGAAATGGTTCCCTGGTTTTTCCATCCATCTGACCACAATTAAGGCTATGTTTTCTTGAATCAAGCACATTGGATTGGGGTACTGGCATACCTGAAACATTCATGCTTACAGGGATCTTAAGATACATATTGCGTGGTGACACGAAGTGTGATGGGTATGCCCTTCCATTGAAAAGGAATGATTTTGGAAAGCATGTACCTTCCCCTTTTAGGTACTGAAAACCTTTACAGTTACAATCACTCCTGCATATGTCCATACAAGCCTGCCAAGATACATGGTCAACAAGCTGTTGATCAGATCCCCAGAAGTCAGTATCAGGAAGATGCACAAACTTAAACTGAACTTTTGCAACACTACAGGAGATGTCTACTATAGCCTTACAACCTTGGCTCCAATTACCATGACTATTCATTTCATAGCCTGGTGGACAAGAACATGTAGGCGTAGGCGAGTAATGACAGATTCCATTTGGACCACACAAACCATGAATATTGCATGGTTGAGATATTGCGACCCAGGAAACAGACCATTCCCCATTACTCAAGCTGTAGAGACGGAGATTACCGTCATGGTCTAGAGTAAGCCTTCTCTTGATCCCTGAACCTTTATCAGAAGCAGAAAATGGTTGCTGATCAGCGAAATCACTTGAAACAAAATCCCCATTATTATCAAGAAACCCCATCCTAGTATTGTTATAACGGTTCCTCTTATTTTGATACTCTCCACGGTCAGGATCTGGCCAATATATTTCATGAACATCAGCATCATCATACATAAGTGACAGTATTGATGAATCCGTGAAATGAAATGTGTAGTGACCAGGAACATATAAACCAGTAGTAGACACCAACTTTGTAGTTGCAGTGATGTATTGAGTTGGTAGCAGAGTATCTGTAGGTGAATCAAAACTCTGCCATACAACCTTACCACTCGAGGTCTTCATGACAAGATTCCCAGTGTCCAGAAGTTGAGCATACTGGACATCAATTGAGTTGCTGTCTGATTGCCACACCACAGTGCCATCATAGTCCTTGAGAACCATGGCACCGTCCTTCTGCAGGGTAACAACAGAGCGCCTAGCATGCACAGGGCGTCCGCGGTTCGCGGTCCAGACAACAGTCTTGTTTTTTGAGTTGGTATACCATATTGAGAAGGCAAAAGCATTGCTGTAGATGGTGAGGAAGCCGCAGGAGAAAGTGCCATCAGCTGATTGTAGGACATCATTCTGGTAATCATCAACAGATAGAGAGGATTTTAGTGGTATCTTGTCACGAGACATGACAATTGGGAGCAGAGCAAGGAATGATAGAGCAGGGAGGATGGAGAAGAAGGGTGCCATGGGTGGATTGAAAGGATGACCAAAGGAGCAGTATGTCCAATTTCTTCTCATACCTCCTTGCTTCATTCTTATATTCAATAGAAGGTTGGTGTCCTATGCCTCGTGATGTCCACAGGCAGTGACTGTTTGCATGTGTTCAGGACATCAGATATATTATATATATATGGTCATTTTGCTTGCTTGTAATGATCTGATTTGAGCCTACCAATCATCATATTAATAGCATGTGATAATGGTGACAGCACTAATGAAAATGCTACTGCCAGCTGGCTAGGAACTTGCTTCGAAAAGCACAGGAAAAAAGTACAAAAATATTAATTAATGCACCTAATTGAAGTCAGAAAAGTACGCTTTAATGTTCAGCTATGTGTATATTATCTTTTAGCTTCTAGGCATATTGTTGTGATCAATGCAAATTTTAGACCATGGAAGGCAACATCTAGCTGGATTGATGTGAACAGTGGGCAGAAGACCAAGGGAAGTGTCACTTATTGGAAGAAACAGTCAAATCTGCAAACAGTGAGCAAAAAACCAAGGGAAGTGTCAATTCTTGGAAGAAACGGTTAAATCAATTTGATGGGCTTGAAAGCTTGAAACTATCCTAACTAGTATACTCTTATCCATATCAATGAACAGGTGATTCGTTTTACCAACTTCAATTTTTCCAGAGAAAATTAACACTTATATTGTCTGACAGTCTTTTTCTTAAGCCCGTGTAATGCAAACCATTGTCTTAAGCCCCTATTTCTATTGCTTGTAGAAGTTCTTTTCAGTTCTTAGCTCTTAATCGAATAGTCCAAGCTCCTTCCATTTGATAGTAGTTAATAACAAGAAAGCGAAGAGATGTGATGGACACTCACTTCAGAGTTCAGACTGTATATTGAGTAATATACAGTTCTACCTAACAACTGCATGTTGACTACTAGATTGCTCCTACCTAATAACCTAAGAGTTCACTTGATATTTTCAAATAAAATACCTCTAAATAAATTTTCTGAATGGACGGTCATGCTCTACCCATGAATTCTAAAATCCGTACTCCGGACTTGCAGAATCTGCACTATAATTATACTGAAGTTTAACAATCAACGAAAAGAAAAAAAACGTTGATAATTCCTTTCTCTGAATAGAAAAGGTACCTACTCCTAGGTACTAGTGTCATTCTTATTGAAACAAAAGCTTTTCTCCAATGCTATTCGCGTGTCAGAACTTTGCAGTTTGCACGAAAAAAGCCTCAATGCTTGACAGCAAAATTAGTTGGTAAGTAAGTTACTAAGCACGATAGGGTTACGCATTCTGCAAATTGCCACTATGATGCTAAACGAACCAGATCGTACAAGATTAGACGGAGAACAACAGCAGGAGGACAACCCCCAAAATCCACCCACAGCATTGGTGAAGAACCTATTTGAGCGAGAGAGGAAGGAGGAGGGGTTGGGGGGAAGAACTGATAGTACCACCGTGCGTCGTGCGCCTCATCATCCGTAGAGGAGGACTATCGAGCTGCTAGTGGTCGTCTCATCGTCTTCGCTTCACGTTCTCCATGCATGGTTGTGATGGTGATGTAGATGTGGGCGCCGGCAGCGATCCACGGCCTCGTCGGTCCGTGCGCCGGTGTTGGTGACGTAGCCTTAGCGTCGGCTTTGCCCGCCCTCGTCGTCTAGCCTCGTCGGTCTTGAACGACATGTCGGTGTAGATTGCTTGGAGAAGTCATGCATGGAATCGTGTAGCTTGGATGGCTCGACGTCATAGCAGTTGCATCGGGATCATATTAGGAAAAAAAAGGAGTAGTAGGAGATGGTCGGTGCAGACCACCGAACTATACTTGCACTTGAGAAATTAGTGTATAACGATACACATCCTCATGGCCAAATGAGTATAGCTTAGTAATAAGCCATTTTGTTGGTTTACTTGTCACTGTGTTGTGAGGTGGAAGTCGCCACCGGCCAAGCGAGGATGGCCCGTGCTCCGGCGGCGCCGCGGCGTGAGGAAGATGACAACACCGCCGAAGACGGTCGGCGAGGCGTTCGGCGTGGCGACTCCGGCGAGGGCGGCGTCATGGCTCCGCGTGCGTCGTTCACGATGTTGAGGTGGCGTATTCCGGCGAGGTAGCATGACGAGGCCCTTCGTCCGGACATGACAACGAACGGCGACTTGCTCTACAGTCTGACGAACTGCACTTACATGACTCGGCAGACTCAACGACGGCGTGCGGGCACCGTCCAGCGGTGCTCCGGCATTCTCGTCTCGTCGCCATCTCATGCATGCGTGAACTGCAAATAAAATTTGATTAGTAGCATTTACCTTGTGCAGCCATGGTCCTCCTCCTCGTGATGGTTGATGGTGGACAGGTACGCGTCCCCCTGTCGGACACCGGCGTGATGGACGCCGACGCTGACGTCGCGTGTACTGCTCCGGCGAAGTGCGCAGCGCGGCTGCTGCTCCGGCGAAGTCACACCGACGGCTGGACGTGTGGTGAATGGAAGCGGACGAGCTCGTGGATGCCGGAATGATCAATGGCGATGTTGTGGTGCTCGATGGTGTGTGATGAACGTGTGTGTAGAGAAGAGTGAAATGGTTTTGTGTGAAGAGAGGAGTGAAATGGCTGTGTGTCTATGTATAGTGAGTGATGGTCTCCTTTTATAGGAGCAGGGAGCCCTAACCCACAGTACTGCGAATCCCTCGGCGCCGCCGCGGCCGAGCGTTAGATCGATCCGACTCTTCCGGGTTTAGTTGCTGCAGATTGAGATGACCGGATAAGACTGATGTTATCTCCGCATCAGTAACTTGCCGTTGGCGAGAAATCCTGCCCACGTACGCGTGTGTGCATGGTTATCCGGCCGCATATGTACGATGAGCATGCAGCATTGATCCGCCGGCCCATATACAGCCCATGTACTAGCCTTTGCTTGCCATTGGTTTAATCCCAGGAAGGATTATTTGGTATACATACACGTATACGTAGACTATAGGCGTACGGCCACGAGCGCTCACGTATAAGCTGCTTATATATCGTTCGAATCATTGTTTGCTGGTTCATGCACAAGTATATATTGAGCACACACACATATATAGCAATGCAAATGAGCCATATATATATGGTTGGCTAGATAGGCACATATACACTACTACGTGCACAGTTTGCATGGCCCATGCATTTCATGCAAAGCAACAAGCTAGCTTCTTAGCTAAATAATCTTGCTTGCTTAGTATATAATGACAAAATGTCATCAAACACGCCTGCCTCGCTGTAACGCCCAGAAATTCACGAACCAGAATTTCTAAGCTGAATGTACATTAAATCCCTGTCCAGGACCAGCCAGGGTACACAAACGACAATTGTTGACATACAGATCCACGTCTTACAAAAAAATATAAAAGATTACAAATGCAGCGGAAAAGATAAAACGAGCTAGACTTGGACGCTTGACTTCTGCAGTGGGGGGACTCCACTCCACAGGCAATCCTTGACGGCAACGACAAAACCAACCTCAACAGGACAGCTCCCACTAGGAAGATCTTCAGCTCTGGTGTGGGGGGAAAGAGAGCAAGACTGAGTACTACCCACTGTACTCAGCAAGTCATACCGGAAGAGGAGGTATGATGCAGGATATAACCAAAGGAGGCTAAATGTTCATTTGAATAAAGCAGGCATTAAAAAAAACAGTAGTTGAAAACAGTAAAACAATTGTAGTAATTAATCAATATTAACCAATCACTGTCCAACGCTACACCACGTTGCAACAGGCCCAACCAACCACCTGAACTACACCAGTTCATTAAGCTAAACTAGGGGTGAGACTAATCACGGTGAATCTGGTTGATCGCCCATAACCGCGGGCACGGCTATTCGAATAGTTTTACTCTGGCCAGAGGTGTACAACTGTACCCACAAGACACGATTCCACACATGTCGCCATGCCCCGAAGTATCACCATGATACTGCAAAGGGGGAAATCGTGACAAGACCCTCAGCATAACTGTGGAGATTATGGGTACCCCATATCCACACAGCATGGTTATCCGACTAGTAATAGGGGATAACATATATGTATGGAATATGTAACAGATCATGACTTGGGTATTACGTTTCCCTGTATATTATGGAACGGCCTAAAGTCCTGGTTTGATAAGATTGTAAAGTAGATTTAGAAAACCGATACCGTATTGGGTAAGGTTTCTATCTTGTAACCCTGCCCCCCAACCTATATAAGGCGGGCAGGGAGCCCCCTCTAGGGGCATGAGACAACTAGATCGTCAGATCTATAATACACCCGGCGGATCCAAATCCCCAAACAGAAAGGTGAAGTGTATGCGGGGAGGGGAGATGAATCGATGCAAGAGATGATGCACGGGTGGGGGCAGTGGTGAGTGGGCAGGGGAGATCTCGGTGGCAGGAAAGGAAGAGGTGGGAGTGACTGAGGGAGAGCGATATTGGTGGTGCAGGAAAGGAAGAGGTGGGAGTGGCCGTGCGTGTGGACGATCCGATGCGGGTGGAAAATCGACCGCTTGATTGAGATCCAACGATAGGGATAAAACGGGGTGACGTGGAAGCACTAGAAAACAGAGAATTGCTATTAACTACACTAGGATGTGTTCTTTCTCATGTGTTCCCAACCCAGTTCCTTCGTTTTCCATATGCACGCTTTTAAAACTGCTAGTGCTAAACGGTACGCGTTTTGTGAAAAAAATTATATCGGAAAGTTGCTTTAAAAATCATATTAATCCAATTTTCAAGTTTTTTATAGCTAGTACTTAATTAATCACGTGTTAATCTATTGCTCCGTTTTCCGTGTGGAGGAGAGAGGTTCCCAACCCCTCCAAAAGAACACAGCCAAGTGGGGATCAATCGTATAGTATTACTAGATGATACCCCGCGCGCTGCTGCATGCGGGAGAATTGTGTGATAATATAGCATATATGAGTTCTAAAATTTTCTTTCTTACCTACTATATGATTTTTTTTCATCTGTTTATCTATTTTTATACTTTTATCAATTATTCAAAGGTTATAAATGATTGGGTTGTATGGTGTGCCTTTTGGGGGGAAAGATGCAATTTACACCCTTGATGAATCATCCGAAGGCTAAAAACAATTAAGGTGATGTGGTTTCATGAGAGAAGGGAGAATTAGCATTAACTACACTTAGTGGAAATGAACTTTATAAATATATAGGATTATAGGATTTAAATATCCCATTATAACGCACGGACACCTTTGCTAGTTATAATATTACAGTTTATTTTGTCTATTTGCCACCATACTGTAATATTACATGCACCTTGGGCTATCAAGCCCACCTCACCTTGGCCCGTTGCCTGATTCATTACAAGCACGAATCTCAAACATATCAAAAGGTAATAAAAAAGATTGAGGCACTAAAAATTTGTCACATACACTGGTGGAGAAACCCTTTGTAGTCCTGGTTCGTAACCCTCCTTTAGTCCCGGTTACCAAACCAGGACTACCAATCCGGGACTAAATATCGCTATCTTTAGTCCCGGGTGAAATAACCGGGACTAAAGATCGAGCTGACCTTTTTTTTTTGCATGGCCCTGTTGCTGCATGGTTTATATATATATATATAAACCATGCATATATATGTTTCAATACATATATATGCATACATATATATATGTATATATATATATATATTATATTATATTATATGTATATATGGTTCAGTACATATGTATATACATGCATAATATATATGTATTTATACAAAAAAAGATTTCCCTGACCTTGTCTCTGCGTGCACACATTCGGCGCATGGTCTCTGTTCTCTTTCATCCATCTGACCACAATTAAGGCTACGTTTTCTTTGAATCAACGCACACTTCGGATCTGGCGGTACTGGCAAAATCACCTGACAAATATTCAATCTGCTTACAGGGATTTAAGATACATATTGGCGTCGGCTGACACAACGTGTGATGGGTATGCCCCTCCATTTGAAAAGGAAATGAGTTTTTGGAAACGCACTCGTACCTTCCCTGCTTTTAGGATAACTGGGAAAAAACCTTTACAGTTACAATCAATCTGCATAACTGTCCCCATAAAGCCGCGTCGCCAAGATAAGCCTAGGTCAACAGCGCGTTTGATCAGATCCCCAGAAAGTCAGTAATCAAGGAAGATGCACAAACTTAAACCTGAACTTTTGCAACACTACAGGAGATTCTAACTATACGCCTCTACAACCTTGGCTTCCAATACCATGACTATTCCATTTCATAGCCTGGTGGACAAGAACATGCTAGGCGTAGGCGAGTTAATCCGACAGATTCCCATTTGACCACACAAACCATGAAATATTTGCATGGTTGAGATATTGCCGACCCAGGACAACAGACCATTCCCCCAATTAATTATAGCTCGTCAAGAGACGGAGATTCACCCGTGCATGCCGTCTAGAGTAAGCCTTGCTCTTGAATCCCTCTGAATCCTTTATCAGAGCAGAAAATCGTGGTGCATGATCAGCGAAATCACTTATGAAACAAAAATCCCCATTATTATCAAGAAACCCCATCCTAGTATTGTTATAAACGGTTCCCTCTTATTTGATAACTCTCCCACGGTTCAGGCATCTGGCCAGTATATTTCATGAACAATCAGCATCATCATACATACAGTGACAGTAATCTGATGATCCGTGACAATGAATGTTAGTGAACCAGCGAATCTATACAACGTAGTAAGACACCAACTTTGCTAGTTGCACGCTGATGTAATTGAGTTGGTAAGCGAGAGTATCTGTAGGCTGAATCAAAAACTCTGCCATCACAACCTTACCAGCTCGAGTCTTTTCAAATGACAGATTCCCAGTGGTCCAGAAGTGAGCATACTGGACATCAATTGAGTTGCTGTCTGATTGCCCACACCACAGTGCCATAATAGTCCTTGAGAACCATAGGCGACGTCCTTCCTGCAGGAGGGGAGCGGTCCACCCCCACCGGCACCTTGTCACTGAAGATTGGGTTTGTTCAGTGATCAGTACGAAACCGCGGAGTCAGGAGATTGCGCAGATGTCACTGGAACAGTTCTTCCGGTTATGTCGTAGACGCCTAGCAATGCACAGGGCGTGCCGCGGGTTTCGGCGGTCCAGACAACAGTCGCTCTGTTTTTGAGTTTGGTATACCATATTGAGAAGGGCAAAAAGCATTGCTTCGTAGATGGTGAGGAAGCCGCAGTGCGAAGGTGCCATCAGCTGAATTGCAGGACAGTCATTCGTCTGGGTAATCATCCATACAGATAGAGGAGGAATGTTGTGGTATCTGTCAACGAGACATGACAATTGGGAGCAGAGCAAGGAATGAGAGCAGGGAGGGAGGAGGAAGAAGGGTGCCATGGGTGGATTGAAAGGATGACCAAAGGAGCAGTTATGTTCAAAGTTTCTTCTCATTATCCTCCTTAGCTTCATTCTTAATATCTTCAATGGCCAGGGTTGGTGTCTATTGGCTCGTGATGTCCAATAGGCAGGTGACCTGTTTGCATATGTGGTTTCAGGACAGCAGATATATATACTATATATGGTCGCCATGTATTGCTTCGCCTTTGTACTGATCTATTGAGTCCTACCCAATCACATATCAGACTAGCTTATGCTAATACACTATGGTGACAGCACTAATGAAAATGCTACTGGCCAAGTCATGGCTAGAACTTTGCTCATCGAAAACGCAACAGAGAAACAAAAGTAACAACAGATATTAATGTCATGCACGCTAAAATTGAATCAGCCTAAGTACACGCATTTTAATGTTCAAGCTATGCTGTAATCTTATCTTTTAAGTCTTCTAGGCATATTGGTTTGGATCAATGCAAATTTTAGACCATCAGGAAAGGCAACATCTGCTGGATTGATGTGAACATGGGCAGAGACCAAGGGAAGGTTCGCTTCCCTATTTTACTACGGCACCCGCACCCAGTCGGACAACACGGTGCGGCAAACCAAAACACAGAATCAATGTCTTGGAAGAAACGGTTTAAATCAATTTGATGGGCGGCCTTTGAAGCTATGAAACTTCATCCCTAACTAGTGAACTCTTATCCAGTTATCAATGAACAGGTGATGCATCGTTTAACCAAACTTCAATTTTATTTTCCAGAGAAAATGTAAACACTATATTAATATGACAGTCTTTTTTAACTTAAGCCCCGTGTAATGCAAACCATTGCTCTTAAGCCCTATTTCCTATTGCTTGTAGGGAAGTTCTTTCTCAGTTCTTACTCTTGTAATCGATAAGTCAGCTTCCTTCCATTGATCAGTTAGTTAATAACAACGAAAGCGCGGAGAGGAATGTGATGTGACACTCACTTCAGAGTTCAGACTGTATTTGAGTAATATACAAGGTTCTACCTAAACAACTGCATGTTGACCTACTAGATTGCTCCTACACACTATACCTCAGAGGTTCACGTTGATATTTTCAAAGTAAAATAACCTCTAAATAAATCTTTCTGCAATGGACGGTCATGCTCTAAGCCCATGAATTCTAAAATCCGTACTCGTGACTTGCAAGAATCTGCACTATAATTATACTGTAAGTTTCAACAATCCAACGAAAAAAAATAAAACGTTGATAATTCTTTCTCACCTGAATAGAAAAGCGTACCGTACTCCTAGGTATACTAGTGTCTTTTTAAATTGAACAAAAGCTTTTTTCTCCAATGCTATTTCGCGTGTCAGAACTTTGCAGTTTGGCAACGAAAAAAGCCTCCAATGCCTTTGACAGCAATAGATTAGTTGGTAAGTAAGCCCTTACTTTTAAGCACGAATATAGGGTTACCGGCATTCTGGCAAATTGCCAGTCTATGACTGCTAAAACGGAACCAATCGTACATAGATTAGACGAGAAGGGAACAACAGTAGCAGCAGGACAACCCCTCAAAAGTCCACCGAACCAAGCATGGTGAAGAAGCCTAATTGGAGCGCGAGAGGAAAGGAGAGAGGAGGGGTTGGGCGGGGAGACTGATAGTCCCACGGTGCGTCGTGCGGCATCTCATCCGTAGAGGAAGGCATCTCGGGCTGCAGGCGCTGAGGGTCGCGCGCAGGAACCGAAGAGCCGCCGGGCACCGGGCCGCGCCGGAGCGGAACGCAGGTCCGCCCCGAAGGTCGCCCGGAGGCGGCGGCCGTGACCTCCACCGGCGTGGACGCAGCCTCCTTCCCTTGGCTGGCTCCTTCCAGGTTGAGGTTGTGCTCTGCTGCCGTCTTTGGGCTGGTTGGGCCTCCGCTCGTCAGCCCGACCTTGCAGGTCGATGCCCTCGCTTTCTGGGCCTGGAACGTCGTAGTTTCTTGTTGGTCTGGGTCTCGGCTTTTATTGGCTCTAGAATAAGTTCAGCGTAAATGCCCTCTCCCTCAGACTTTTACGTCGAGTCTGTCTGAGGGTTCCTAAGTCCCGAATAACCAAACCATCTCACCCTAAAACTATACAAAACTAGTAAATTCTGGGCCCCATGACAATAATAGATCTATGGTTTCGGCTGGATGCTGGTAATACCTAGTAAGCAAAATAAAAAGTAAAAAAATGTTTATGGGCCCACATGTAAGTGGGAAGGGAAAAAAAATGGTGGGCCCCGCATCTTTATTTTCTCTTTTCTTCTCCTCTCTTCTCTTTTCTTCTCTCTTCTCGTCTCTTCTCCTTCAGCGATGGCAGAGAGGGGAGAGTCCGCCGACGAACTCCGCTGACCACTGGCCTCGAGTGCTCGCGACGGGAGGAAGGAACGCGCGAAATGGGGCAGAAAGGCCGGTGGGGAGAGGTGGAAGTGGGAGAGTGCAGCCGCGATGGCCGAGGAGCATGGGGGGACCGTGGGCGCGGGCGAGCAGGCGCCTGCAACAGAGGGTAGTTGCCCAGACACTCGGCGGCGGCGCGCTCCCCAAGCAATGGCGGGCGCCGCGGCGGGCGGCCATGCATCTCCCGCCACGGCCGCGAAGCTCCAGATTGGCCGAAGTCAGCGCTCCTGCTGGGGGAGCAACTCTAGAGCCCTGGACAGGCGTCAGAGCGAGAGTGAGCGAGGGGGAGGTGGTGGTGGTCGTCGGCGAATCATGGAGTGCGCTTGCCGAGGATGTAAGGGGGCGGCGTGGGAAGGAAGAGGCTAGGGTGTGTGCCGAGTGGCGATGCGCCAATTGATGGATGGCTCAGCCTCAGCGGGTCGAGGAGCCCTCGATAGTCCTGGCCGTCGGACTTTAGGCCAGCTTGCGGTAGGAGCTGGAAGACGCGGCTCGAACTCAAAGCACGCAGATAACGGGCAGGCCAATGCGGACGACGGCGGCCACGGCCGTTTGACCTTGCTAGTGGCGGTCCTTGGAGGGAGGCTTGCGGACAAGCGAGGGCGGTGCATTGGCTTTTGGAGTCGGGTGGGCGACGAGTTGCTTGTCGAGCGCCGGAGCGCCGCCATGATGGATATGGCAATGCAAACCCTTGTTGAAAGGTGGAAAATAACATACTGTGTAATCTCTTCATTAGGAGATATGTATACGTGTGCGGGCCAGGTGCCAGTAAATAACTAAGTACACAATAACACAACATAAGGACATGCGCTTTATTAATCTCAAGGATATAATAGAGTACAGAATTCCCATATAATGATACGCGCTTTGATACGCCTGTGCGTTGAGACAGATCTGACTTGAAGCACATGGTGTCTCCTGGTTCCCCGGGCCTCGAAAAGCTCCGGTTAATTACCTCTGCAGATCTAGCTGCAGAGAACTCCATAAGGCGTCTAGGGTGCGTCCTCATCTCTTCGCTTCACAGTCTCTTGATGCATGGTGTGATGGGAGTAATGTGGGCGCCGGCAGCGATCCACGGCCGGTCGTCGGTCGTGCGCCGGTGTTGGTGACGTAGCCTTCAGCGTCGCTTTGGCCCGCCCTCGGTCGTCTAGCCTCGTCGGGTCTTGAACTCGACTGTCGTGTAGATTGCTTTGAGCAGTCATTGCTGGAATCGTAGTAGACTTGGACTGGGTCCGACGATCACAGCATGCATCAGGATCATCATTAGGAAAGAAACAAGTAGTAGTTAGGAGATGGTCGGTCAGACCACCGAACTAATACTTGCACTTGAGAAATTAGTGTATAACGATACACAAATCCTCATGGCCAAATGAGTATAACGCTTATGTAATTACCGCCATTTTGTGGTTACTTGTCACTGTGTCACATCAGTCCAAGCATGCATGCACGTGAAACACTAGCATGTTGATAATTTTTTTAGTAGTTGCTAACCGATACGCATGGACTTTTCGTCCAGGCTTGGCCCATCGGCTTCTAACGGCAGCCCCGCGGCAACGTGAATGAACATGGCGGGCCGGCAACCAACAACAACGGAAGAACCGTGATAGGAGGAGGCAGCGCCGCGAAGCAATCAGGTGACACATCGGCAGCGCCTTCAGGAACACCCGCGTGAAAGCGTCGCCGGTCGGTGGAGTCTCCAATGACGAGACAACTCGGAAATTTGGCGGTGGTGCAGCGATGACGGCAGCGACGGCCGTTCTTCCGTGCGAAGAGCTTTCGCTGACGGCGTCACCCGGTGGCTTGACGAGCGTCAGGGCGTCGTCGACAGCCGGATGATATGGCCCCTGGCTAACAGCGGCGCTTACCATAGAGATGGCATGAGCGGAGACCAGATGTGCAACGACGATGGCTTGCCGGCGACCTCTGGTGGGAATCGCGATGGGCGCAGCGGATGCTCCATCGCCTGGCGGTGTAGACGAGAAGCTTGGCGAACGGCTCTGATTAGGACTCAAGGTTAGGGCGGTTTGGCGACGTGCAAGACCGCCCCAACAGCCTCCTCTCTCTGACCGATATGCCGATCGGCTGGCAAGAATGGCCACGGCTTGAAAGACACCTCGATTTACGGCGGCGACGACGAACACGGCGTTTCCGGCGGTTTTTATATTTCACATGCTCCGGCGAGACGGCACGAAGAATGGCCTTCTCTGGGTTAACCCAGCAAATCTCGCGAGGCGGAGGATGGCGTGGCCGGACTCAAAAACGACAGCGCGTGTGAGGAGGTGACGATCGCGTGCCGATGAAGGCGTTGTGAGGTGGAAGTCGCCACCGCCAAGCGAAGGATTGGCCCCGTGCTCCGCGCCGGCCCACGGCATGAGGAAGATGGACAACACCGCCGAAGACGGTCGGCGAGGCGTTTCGGCATGGCGACTCCGGCGAGGGCGGCGTCATGGCTCCGCGTGCGTCGTTCACGATGTTGAGGTGGCGTATTCCGCGGCGGTAGCATGACGAGGCCCTTCGTCCGACATGAACAGAGACGGCGACTTGCTCTCCAGTCCGACGAACTGCACTTACATGACTCGGCAGGACTCAACGAACGGCGTGCGGGCACCGTCCAGCGGTGCTCCGGCATTCTCGTCACTCGTCGCCATCTCAATGCATGTGAACTGCAAATAAATTTGATTAGTAGCATTTACCTTGTGCAGCCATGGTCCCCTCCTCGTGATGGTTGATGGTGGAAGGTAGGAGCGTCCCCCTGCGGACACCGGCGTGATGGACGCCGACGCTGACGTCGCGTGTACTGCTCCGGCGAAGTGCGCAGCGCGGCTGCTGCTCGGCGAATGTCACAAACCGACGGCTGGACGTGTGGTGAATGGAAGCGGACGAGCTCGTGGATGCCGGAATGATCTGGCGATTTGTTGGTGCTCGATGGTGTGTGATGAACGTGTGTGTAGAGAAAAGGAAATGGTTTTGTGTGAAGAGAGGAGTGAAATGGCTGTGTGTCTATGTATAGTGGAGTGATGGTCTCCTTTATAGGAGAGGGAGCCCTCAACCCACAGTACTGCGAATCCCTCGGCGCCGCCGTGTGGGCGGGGCGGCCGATGCGTTAGATCGATCCGACTCTTCCGGGTTTAGTTGCTGCAGATCGAGATGACCGAATAAGACTGATGTTTATCTCCGCATCAGTAACTTGCCGTTGGCGAGAAATCCTGCCCACGTACGCGTGTGTGCATGGTTATCGGCCGCATATGTACGATGAGCATGCAGCATTGATCCGCCGGCCCATAAGCAGCCCATGTACTAGCCTTTGCTTGCCATTGGTTTAATCCTAGGAAGGATTATTGTGGTATACATACACGTAATACGTAGACTATAGGCGTACGGCCACGAGCGTTCACGTATAAGCTCCTTATATATCGTTCGAATCATTGTTTGCTGGTTCATGCACAAGTATATATTGAGCACACACACATATACAATGCAAATGAGCCATATAATATGGTTGGCTAGATAGGCACATATACACTACTACAGTGCACAGTTTGCATGGCCCATGCATTTCATGCAAAGCAACAAGCTAGCTTCTTAGCTAAATAATCTTGCTTGCTTAGTATATAATGACAAATGTCATCAAACACGCCTGCCTCGCTGAAACGCCCAGAAATTCACGAACCAGAATTTCTAAGCTGAATGTACATTAAATCCCTGTCCAGGACCAGCCAGAGGTTGACACAAACACAATTGTTGACATACAGATCCACGTCTTACAAAAAAATATAAAAGATTACAAATGCAGCGGAAAAGATAAAACGAGCTAGACTTGGATGCTTGACTTCTGCAGCGGGGGGACTCCACTCCACAGGCAATCCTTGACGGCAACGACAAAACCAACCTCAAACAGGACACCCTCCCACTAGGAGAGTCTTTAGCTCTAGTGTGGGGGGAAAAGAGAGCAAGACTGAGTACTACCCACTGTACTCAGCAAGTCATACCGGAAGAGGGTATGATGCAGGATATAAACCAAAGGAGGCTAAATGTTCATTTGAATAAAAGCAGGCATTAAAAAACCAGTAGTTGAAATACAGTAAAACAATTGTAAGTGATTAATCAATATTAACCAATCACTGTCCAACGCTACATCAGTCACGTTGCAACAGGCCCAACCAACCATCTGACTACACCAGTTCATTAAGCTAAACTAAGGGTGAATACTAATCACGGTGGAATCTCGGTTTGATCGCCCATAACCGCGGGCACGGCTATTCGAATAGTTTTACTTCTGGCCAGAGGTGTACAACTGTACCCACAAGACACGATTCCACACATGGTCGCCATGCCCCGAAGTATCAACCATGATACTGCCAGGGGGGAAATCGTGACAAGACCTCTGCATAACCCCTCCCTAACCATCCACACCACGCTAAGATTTCACCCCACACCCCTCAAAAGGCAGTGGGTCGGTCCCTTCTTGCGCGCGGTGAATCCGGCAGCTGGACAACCGACGACACCCCGGCCGACCCAACCCCATCACGCCCACCCTCGTCACCGGTGGTCTAGGAAATGGTCGAGCTATACTTCAGATCAAGCAGTTACCCACTTCCGCTTGTGGTAAGCACGGTAAGGTCTCCCAGGGTTTCCCGTGAACCGGTCCTTAATTGCCATGGGTGCGACCAAGCAAAACCATGCACCCACAGCCCACCATTTCAATGTATTTTAATTAACTACACCAATTGGGCGGTGGCACCAATCCAAAGCTATGCTCATAGTCAAAGTCTATGTAATAATGGGATCCCAATTTGTGTACTAGTTGAGCTAGCATGGCTTAAGCGATTTCCCTAAACCAACATCTAGTTGTTTTGATACCCAAGTTATCAATGGCAATAACGTACACAATATATGGCTGAGTAATAGGACCCATCCCACATGACATTGTAAAAGAATGCAACATTTAATAGAAATGTGGATATTTGTAAATTGGGTACAATATGATCAATTGTATTGCATGACTTGCCTGCTCTCGCACTGATGAAACCTCACGAACGTCTTTCGAGAAAACCGCGGATCGACGAAACGGCCGAAATCTGCGCGACACACAAGCAACAACAGCAAAACATGCTATAATACTACTGAAACAGGAAACAAAACTATTTTTAATGGATTCTAGGGATTTTATGAATCTATTGAGACTTGAATGGACTTAACACGGAGCTCGGATGAATTATTGTTATGAATTTTAGAAGATAATCTGTGTTTTATACTAATAAAGAAAAAATCCTTAATTATTTTATTGCGCAATATTGCCCAGGGCTGACGTCAGCAAGGGGATGGGGCGGCGCCGGACATGCGGGCCCACGGGTCAGCGGCTTCGAAGGAGGGGAAGTGGCGCCTGGCGGTGGGCCCACCAGGTGGTGGCTCAAAGGGGAGGCGAGGAGGCGCCGGCCGGGCTCAGGCTCAGCTTCAAGCGGCCGGCCGGTCATGGCGAGCAGCGGCGGCGGGCGCATGCGGCCACTGGCGACGGCAAGCGGCGGCGCGGGAGGCGGCGGCGATGGCCGAAAGCGGCGGCGCACACGGAGAGGAGAGAAAAAGGGAAGAGAGGGGAGCCTCACCGGCGAGAAACGGCGACCGGAGTGGAGGATGAAAGGCGGGCGCGACCCGGCGACGATTAGGGGACGGACGGGCGCGCGACCTGGGAAACGGCGGTGAAGGGGGTTAGAGGAGGAGAAGAGCCGCGGCACGACGAGAAAGAAATGGCCGGAGATGGAAACAATGGCGAGCTCATCGCCGGCGCGAGGGAATCGGAGCTCAATGGTGATTTGCGGCAACCGAGCGGCGGACGAGGAGCGGCCGGCACGGAGATCGTGAAAGCGGCGGGTGGCGAGGCTATACGGATGGCCCTAGCGGCAGCTAGCGGCTGCCGGAGGTGGCGGTAGGCGCGGCGGGCGCATGGGGAGAGCGGTGCGGCGACGGCGCACCGGCAAGCGAGCGGTGGCTGATGTAGCTCTTGCGGCGGTGAAGCTATAGAGGGCGGTGGTGTGGCGTGGCGACGACGCTAGCGGCAGCGGCGTGCGGCTGGAGGTGGGTCGGCGGACGGCGGAGCTCGGCGTTGCGCGGCGCGAGGGCGGGTAGAAGCACGGGAGAGTGCAGTGAAAAGAGAAAGGAGAGAGGAGGAGGACGCGGGAGCGATTTATAGGCGGAGGGGGAGGCGGACGTGGCCGGGAGGTGCCCGAATTGGCCGGCGAACGGTGGGGGAGTGGAGGGACAGAGAGAGAGAGAGAGGGGGGATTCAAATTTGAATCCCGGCCTCTAAACGGGCGCGCGCGCGCGGGGAGCTGCGGGGAAGGTGGAGGAGGTGGGCGGCGTGGGCGCGGGGTGCGGGCAGCGGGAAGCGGGGAGGTGGGCGGTGGTGGGGGCGCTGGCGGCAGTTGGCGTTTGCGCGCGGTTGGGGCTCGGGTGGGAGCCGGCTGGAGGAAGGGGATGACCCCGACAGGTGGGCCCCACCTGTCGGCGTCCCCGAGAGGAGGGAGGGAGCGAGCCGGCCAAGGTGGAAAGGGGCGCGCGCGGGTGACGGGGTGGACTGGGGCCGACGGCCCAAGAAGAGGGAAAAAGGAGGGAAAGAAAGAAAAAAGAAGAAGGATTTTTCCTGGGATTAAAATATTGCACTTGCTCATTTTAATTGGTTAAATTATTTTCAAGGCTCTG
>CM020180.1:22141000-22166591 GCA_009805545.1 Oryza longistaminata | reverse complement strand
TATACATATATATGTTATGCAAATGCATATGTGTGTGGTATATATATATATATATATGACCAAAATATATTTACATTATAGAAAATGTGTACACATGCATATAGAAACATATGTAGTCATGTATTAATTACAATCCATTATATGTCCTAGCTAGCTATGATTTCGACGTAGTAGTAGTCGCTGCTAGCTCAGAAGCTAAGGACCGGTGAATTGTGTTTCGTCGTAGTAGAATTCACCTTGGGATCAAGGATTTCTTCGTTGATGAATCCCATGAGTTGTTCTTGAAACGCCGCGATAATTCCTTGTGTGTGGGTCAGGTTATCCCTCATGCGAATAAACTATATGAATGTATGAAATTGATTAGTAATATAAACAAGAAATCGTTACGTAATGAAATTTGATTTATTTGTACGTACATCGAGCTCTCTTGTGGTGATGATTTGGTCTGCAAGGCAGTGGCAATACTCGCACACGTAGTAGCCCGCACAAGTTAGTTCCTGCTTTTGTTTGCGCACTACAAATAAATGACAAATTAACAGCGTGAGATCTAATTAATATACACTTGTATGTATAATTTGAATCGGAGAAATATAAATGTAAGCATGTGTACTCACAGGGAATTTGAACCTCCGCCTAAGTCTTTCTCTCCAGTTGCCGGGCCAAATGAATGGAACCGATACAAGCCCTACATGGAGTTTAAAGATATGATTTGTAGTAGAAATAATTAACATAACAAGAATTTCTTAATTAACAGAGGAACTTATGCCAGTACCTGTCTATAAGTTCGAAACCTTGTCAAACGTAGACTCTTTTTTATCCATTGAGTCATATCGTTGACGGTGCAGGCCGTCAGGTCGAAGAGAAAGCACCCAGTGGAATCTGCAATGTGCGTGGGATGCATTACATATGAAACACTTAGCAGTTCGTACGGGAATGAAATTTGGTATGTAGGAAAGACAGTAAAATTAAACTAACTGTGTGTTGTACGGCAACAATATGAACGTCTTGTAATGCTGCGCTTCAGGAGATGGACGAGATTGTCCTCTGTTTCCTGCGGATATTGGTCGAGCATTGCGACGTTTACTCTCCGAGGGTCGATGAATCCAGTATCGAAAACCCTCCGCCATCGGGCCCTTTGAATCTCCATTCTACAACGATAAAAGGGAGTATTTATTTTTATATAGTCTACTTATATACAAGGACCTAATTAATTAAGGAGACGTAGTAATTAAGAAATATAACTGAACGATATACTTACAAATCCAGCAACTCATAATAGAGACGTCGAGGGCGTCCAGCTGGTATAGTTCGTAGAATCTCCTTGAAATTGATCCAGAGAATGCCATCTCCTTGCAAGAAGTCCTGGTCCCTGATCCTCGCTCCGAACATCTCTCTACCGGTGGCGCTCATCTCCATGTACAGCTGATGGAACTTGTACATTTGTGTGGGTAGGGACTGCACCAGCTCGGGCTTGACAAGGGTTTACCGAGTTCGTACATGTATTTCAATTCCGTCTTTTCTATTGGTTGAACTCCTAGCAATTGATCCGTAGTTAGACCGGTGTCAGTAATAAATTGTTCTATCGTCATGTCTTCCCGCGGTCACCAACGCTCGATCTCCTGGTTTGGTTGGCTTCGCTCTCCAAGCTGAGGGACTGGTTTGGACTTTCCAGAAGATGTTTTCTTCAGCGTTCGCTCATAGTCCGATAGCTTGATGGCCTCCTTGACAGGTGCAGACATACCCTGAAGAAGTTCCTGACACTGGGGTCTATAGGAATCTTCTTTTCTGGACTTCGAGGCTTGAATTGTCTCTTGACTCTGATGCAACGTAAGCCGTCAAGCTCCTCTTGCGTGAAATCGTACCCCGGGTCCTTGTTCTTGGCGGCGTCAACTTTCGCCTTCTTCGTTGCCCTTGTGTGGGCAGGCGGTGGAGCTGGGGGCCCTTGACTTTGAAGGTGCCGGAAGAGGAGCTTGCGGAGGAGTCGGTGCAGGATCCTGAGGAGGAGTCGGTGCTGGAGCCTGAGGTGGAGACGGTGCTGGCGGAGCATGAGGAGGAGACGCGTGCAGGATCCTGAGGAGGAGATGGCGGAGCCGGAGGAGATGGTGCACGAGACGCGCTTGTCGCCCAGGGAGGATGATGTACTGCCTGCGCATAGAATAATGGCATGGCTTGTGTCTCGTAGATGCGTCTCACCGTCTCCTCCAGGGTATCCAGCTCGAGGTCCTCGTACGCGCCTTCGACAACTCAACTTTGACTTCGAGTATCCTGCTGGAATCGGCCTGCAGTGGTAAGTACCTGAAATGGTCCGTTGGATGGCCATGCCCGACGCCACCTCATGTTGTGAGAGATTATTTATTAGTAATCAAACATATATAAGCAGCAACTAGCGGAATGGCTAAATCTAAAATATATAAACTACGAGCTTACTCTTTATTGATAAGTTCTTGAAAGGAATATGCAGCTCACATGGTGTCCGCTGAGTGATGTCATCAACGGGACAGGTCGATTCGTCCTGTGTTTGCATGGCGTCCATGCTCTGTGATCCTACCTGCCCCGTTGAGGCGCAACTGCTACGGTTTCCTTGACGGGCTCACCATTGCAGGAGGAATGGTCGGCTGGGGATCATGGGACCGATGTGCGGCTGCGTTCATCAACCTTCCTTGCACCTCCTCTTGCATGCTGAGTTCGTAGCTCGATACCCGGAACTCTAGATCTGCAATCTTCGCCTCGGTATCTCTCTTGCTTCATCCGACTCCTGTACTGTGGATGTCCTCCTTAAAACCAATCTTCAAGGAATCACCCCTTTCCCTCGTGTTCGTCCTGGATGCTCTGGAGTCTGCCAGGGCGAGTGACAGCTCGTCCCTATCTCTGTCCGGTCAGACCGTGCCCTGAGAGGAGGCTTCCACTGCATCTGTTAGTCGTTGCGCAGCCTCTCGTATCTGACGCTGAAGACCAGTGAGCCATCAGCTGGGTTGAGTGTTCCACGTGAGCATAGTACCAGAACTTCGATCGTTCCGGCAATTGGCGGTTGCCGGTTCGATACCCCTCAATCAAGATAGCCTCCATCTCCTCCCACTTTGGCATCGCGACGCTATAGCCTCCTGACCCCAAGTGGTGATGGTACTTCTTCTTGGCGGCATTTTCTTTGTTTCTTTCCATCATCGCCTGCCTTGTTCACTGTCTTATAGCAACGAACTCGTCCCAGTGATCCCTTAGCTTTGGGAATGTGTCGAAGTTCGGTGTCTGCCCCTTCAGGATATACTTCTGGTACAGATCTCCCTTGAAGCTCTGAAACTGTTCTGCCATTTTTTCTTCAGAGTCCACCTTTTCACTTTGTCCTCTGTACCCGCAGGAAGGGTGAAAGTCTCGAGCATTGTGGTCCACAGCATCTCTTTCTCCGATCTGGGACAAAGCTCTCATGATCTCCCGCTGCCCTTTGTTCTTCGCCGTACACCGTACTGACAGGCACGTTATCCCGCACAACCCAACCGCTGTGACGTACATAGTTCTTGGCGGTTTCGGCCGGGGCACTAGGACGTCCATCTTCCTAGTTCTCCTTTATGAGTGCCGACCCTCAAGCTTCTTCGCTGCACCTCGTTGCCGCCGTGCCCTCTTCCCTGTCCAACGGAGGGTTGACTACCACTAGCCTCCTCCTCCCTGGTTCTCCTCCACATCCCCTTTCCACGTGCCCCTGCTGGTTCCCCTCCGCATACCCTCTCCACGTTCCTTCCTCGTTCAAGTACTGGTTTTGGATCCTCGTTCCCCTCTTCTTCATTCCAGTACTGTGCTGCTTACCTCCGCGATTGTATCGTACAATATCTGTTCCTCCATCGTGGTCAGCCATCGTTGATCCAACAAACATCTGCTAAGTCACGAGACATTTGTTTTAACAATCTAAGTCATGTATGCTAAGTGTAAATGTCGTACATTAGAACCTACACAACTTACGTGCAAGTCTAATTACAAATCGTGATATAAGCTAAGTCTAGGTGACGTATATTATACAACCCTAGCTAGTCAATAATTATATACTAAGTCTAATTACAAATAAAATAATCTTATATTAAAACTCAAATAATATTAATGCTAAGACTAGAATAGTCATGTATATGCTAAGTGTTTCGTGCGTATATGCTAAGTCTAATTAAGACTACAATAGTCAATTGCTAGGGTCGCACCAGTTCCAAGTCCAATAATTACATACTAAGTCTAAGTTACAAATAAAGTAATCTTATATTAAAACTCAAAATATATTACATGCTAAGACTGAAAGAGTCATGTATGCTAAGTGTAACTGTCGTATATGCTAAGTCTAATTAAGACTAAAATTGTCAATTGCTAGGAGGTCGCACCATCTTCCGTAGTCAATAAATTATATACTAAGTCTAATTACAAATAAAATAATCTTATATAATAAACTCAAATAATATTACATGCTAAGACTAGAATAGTCATGTATGCTAAGTGTTTCGTGCGTATTATGCCTAAAAAATTCCACTAAAAATCCTGTTAATATATTGTGACATGTGGAACTCAAGAAAAATTCCACCACACCATTTCCGATTATTAGTTGCATTTATTAATTAGGGATTCAACTATAGGTTAAATTAAACCATTTCTTCGGACGATTTATTTAACCCAAATTTTAAAGAAAGAAGAAGGGGGAAACTTCAGGGCGTGACACTCGCCCTCCATTACCACTATGTCGCCGCTGACGCCTACTACCAAGACCAGCGCTTCGCCCACACCCGCCTCCTGGACTTCGCGCAACAGCTGCTATAAACACCACCCGCATCACCCACTCCTTCCATGGCCGCTAGTAGCTGTTCAGCGGGGTGGCGGCGACGGCGTTCCGCGGACTTGGTATGGATTTCCCGCCGGCCGCCTCCCCTCTCCCTGTTTCCTCCACTTGTTGCGAAGTGTTCAAGGAGGCAAAGCTTGGCCAAGCTCGATGGTCGCCTCTCCCTTCTATGCCACTGCTGATGAGAAGAGAAGAGAAGAAAAAAATAGAAGAGAGGAGAAGAAAAGAGAAAAAGAAGATACGTGGATCCCACATTTTTTCCTTCTCACTTACATGTGGGCCCCATAACTTTTTTATTTTTTATTTTGCTGACTAGGATGCTACGTTAGCGAAACCACGTATCCATACTGCCATAGGACCAAAATTGCACGATTTTGTATAGTTCAGGGTGAAGATTTCAGGTATCGGGGATTAGGAACCTCGGACAGACTTGATGTAAAATTGAGGGGTGTCAGGCGAACTTATTCCTTATTGTGTAGCTCAATCTCGCATGGGGGGTGGTCTATCGAGAGTAAAAAAGGGTATATTTTGTCTCCCACAACGATTGGCCAAATATAATTCATATCTGTTGAGTGTAAAATCGGGAATTAGGAATGGAGACTCTCTCATCAATGAAATCGGTTCATTTTTGTCTCCTCAAGCAGCTTGGATGACGATTTTATCCTATGTGACTCCTACTTGATATGTTGACATGGTCTCAATGTGACACTTATATGACCTTTATCTCTCGATCAATACTACTCTCGGCGCATCGCCACCCTCTTTTCTGGGGCTTTACTTATCAACTGACGGAATTTGGCACCTGACGCGGGGCTGCATCGGTTTAGTTCGATCCTTAGCGAAGGGGTAAGTCCTACGTTCCATCGGCCCTAGTGAATCTATCGACTACATTGGTGTTGTTCAAGGCTGCATCGCTTCGATCTCTTGGATCGCTCTGGTTTGATTGATATATTTGCCTACCTGATATCTCAATTCTATCTCTAATTGCATTGTGTTTAGAGACGCATCGCTTTAGAAGGGACTATCCCGGTTAGGTCTGATCTTCTGTCTTAGCCGATATATCTTTACAATCACAATGTTGTTATAAATAGATTTGTTATATCCATCACATTGGACAGATCTATCGGCTCATCGAGTATTAGATTAATTATCATATATAATCTTGTGCTGCATCGGTTAGGTTCGACCTACTAGATTGTTGTTGATAATATAAATCTTGTTAAGCCGATAGGTTCATGCTAACGTTTTATCGGGGTGCTAGCCGATAAGTTATCTGAACGTTGCATCGGCTTTATAAGGATTACATATAAGTTGGGTTTAGCCAATCACAACACAGGTTTCGCTGTCTATCTAAATCGATTGGATTTAAGGACATCGGACTTTTAGCCGATGTATGCTTTAACCATCAGATCAGTACTTATCATATCATATTATTATTATCCGATTGGTTTCCCCTGGATTATATTATTGTTATATTTTATTATCATCGGCCGATTGTATTTATATCATTATCTACATTGGACGTATAGCCGATTACTCAAAACTCTATCGACATCGGCTAATATCGGCTATCGGCTGGAATTACTCCATCGGTTGTTTACATATCTTGTCAGTTGAAGGATCAAACTGACTGGCACGCCCGCATCTCATCAACATCTTGGACCTGCAGTAGAGCTAAGCAGGTCTCCCAGGCCAGTGTGTGTTTTTTTGCATCAACAAGCCCTTATTGGGTGAACGGTTTCTGGTGATTGATCACTGCTGGTGGACAATTTATAGTGTGGGAGGCAAAGAGATGCAGGAAGGGGAGACGAATCGGTGTGAGACGACGGGTGCGGAGCGGTGGCGGTGAGACTGACAAAAGGTGAAGTGGATGCGGGAAGGGGAGATGAATCGATGCAAGAGATGATGCACGGGTGGGGGCAGTGGTGAGTGGGCAGGGGAGATCTCGGTGGCAGGAAAGGAAGAGGTGGGAGTGACTGAGGGAGAGCGATATTGGTGGTGCAGGAAAGGAAGAGGTGGGAGTGGCCGTGCGTGTGGACGATCCGATGCGGGTGGAAAATCGACCGCTTGATTGAGATCCAACGATAGGGATAAAACGGGGTGACGTGGAAGCACTAGAAAACAGAGAATTGCTATTAACTACACTAGGATGTGTTCTTTCTCATGTGTTCCCAACCCAGTTCCTTCGTTTTCCATATGCACGCTTTTAAAACTGCTAGTGCTAAACGGTACGCGTTTTGTGAAAAAAATTATATCGGAAAGTTGCTTTAAAAATCATATTAATCCAATTTTCAAGTTTTTTATAGCTAGTACTTAATTAATCACGTGTTAATCTATTGCTCCGTTTTCCGTGTGGAGGAGAGAGGTTCCCAACCCCTCCAAAAGAACACAGCCAAGTGGGGATCAATCGTATAGTATTACATTTTCTCTCTCATCAACTTACAACTAAATTTTGGAGACAAAAAAAGTGTGCAAAACATAGGTGCAAATGTAGTATGACAAAAAAAAACATTGGAGGATGAAGTTGCAAACCTTTTAGGCACCTCCGATTTGTATGTAATCACCAAAATAAATTCAATAGAAATTTTGGCATGACCTCCCCTCTTTTTTGAAGAAATTTTGAAGCTTGCTTGGGCAGCTGGAGGAGGAAGAAGACATATATATATATAGGGGTGGGACTTTAGTCCCGGTTGGTAGCACCAACCGGGACTAAAGATCCCGGGGGGGCCTGACATGACCTGACAGCATTCGAACCGGGCCTAAAGATGATCTTTAGTCCCGGTTGGTATTACCAACCGAGACTAAAGATCAAATATGCCCGTTACCCTTTTGAACCGGGACTAAAGATCATCTTTAGCCCCGGTTTTTATTGCATCCGGGACTATTGTGGAAATCGGCCGACCGACGAAAGATGGTTTCTCCACCAGTGATAATAATTAGCAAAAATGATTTTTATATCTATACCTACTTAAAAATACATAAAGGCTTCTGGTGGGTTTTTTGTCCGTCGCCTTAGAATCCTAATCACATCCGCCGTATCTTGAGTCTTTCCTCTTGAGGCTAGGATTTTACTGAGTTCTCTGGGTTAGAAACAATACCGAAATTCACATGATTTCCTTTATGATATTTGAGGATTTCATGGGGAAAGGGAGAGGAGGATTATGGGATTTTGTTTTCCTGTCCAATTTGGTAAGGGAAGTAGCGACGCGACTGGATTTAGAGCGGGATGTGTGTCATGGTTATGGATAACATATACTTAATAGTAGTTGACTAAGCTCAGCAGGGCTCACCATGTACCAAGTATTATATGGAATCTATATATAAGGAGTTCCGGATAAAGAAGGACGAATAGAGTTCTATATGGAAATTATAAGGACTAGGATTATATCCATATTGATCTCTTTAGTTCTACTTGGATAATGGAACAACTATGGGTATAAATAGTCCCCCCAAGAAGAGAGACGACAGGCCACAAGACCAATACAACATACACACAAGCCAACACACGCCGCCAGATATCAATGTCATAGATAAGCCTAAACATACCCCATCCGGTGCTTACGGAGGCCGGCAAGAGGGATCGCCATCTCTAATCTTGACGAGTTTGTACTTGAGGAGGAAGACTACCCTGCCGTCAACTACGAGTTGGTTATCTATGCCACCAAGTCGATGACAGCTAGATAGGTTATCCCAAATATTGTACTTGTGTGATTATGATGAATAAGAGCAACACCGGATTCGGTCAAAAGGAGTAGGGCTTTTACCTGTCAGATAAGGGGCCCAAACCTGTATAAAAATCATTGTCTACATCTCTTTTACTTAAATCTCGCATATACCAGAGTACCAACGATCCCTATACTATGCAAAATACCGTAGTCGTGATCTCAAACGTCGACGAAACGGCTCTGGGATCAATGTACGGGCTTGGGTGTTTCGGCCGAAGGTAGAAAATGACATTGTAGTATTGGGCCCTACGCTTCAGTGGAAGAGGGGGGATGGGAGTAGCCTGGCTGGCGCCCCTGCTGGGTCAAGCGGGAGAGAAGGATGGCGGCCCAAGAGGGAGAAGAAGACGGAGGAGAGGAAGCGGGCCGACTCAGGGGAGAAGGAAGGAAGAATGGGCTAGATTTGGTCCAGACTTATGAGAGGTTTTTAGTTTATTTTTAATTTAAATTAATTACTAAAATTATCATTGTATTATTAAAATTAGCAATTGAGTTATGAAAAATCTGAGGAAATTTCAGAGAGTGTAATTAATAATGAATAATTTAATAAAAAATTAAATCCAACCATGTTATTTTCTTCACACACTTACTTTAATTTTAAATTAATTTAATTCTATATCTACCTACTTAAAAAATGCACAAGTACTCCGGAAAATTTTCTTGCGTCGCCCGTTATTGCGTCATCCCGCTTATATCTTTATTCATACAAAAATCATAAAATATTACACCAAATAATTCTTATTTACTATTTCTAAAGTTTTAAACTAATTTTAATGTGTTTTACTTCTTTTAATTTTCATTTTAGTTTGTTTTCTATTATTTAAGATTAACTTTCACTTGAGTTTTCCTTCTCAACTATTTTATAAAACCTTCTTTAGCAAATGAACTAAATTTCTATATATTCTTTCTTCCCCACACAAATTTTCTCTCTCATCAACTTACAACTAAATTTTGGAGACAAAAAAGTGTGCAAAACATAGCTGCAAATGTAATATGACAAAAAAAACATTGGAGGATGAAGTTGCAAACCTTTTAGGCACCTCCGATTTGTATGTAATCACCAAAATAAATTCACTAGAAATTTTGGCATGACCTCCCCTCTTTTTTGAAGAAATTTTGAAGCTTGCTCGGACAGCTGGAGGAGAAAGAAGACATATATATAGGGGTGGGACTTTAGTTCCGGTTGGTAACACCAACCAGGACTAAAGATCCCGGGGGGTCTGACAGGCCCTGACAGCATTTGAACCGGGACTAAAGATCAAATATGCCAGTTACCCTTTTGAACTGGGACTAAAGATCATCTTTAGCCCCGGTTTTTATTGCATCCGGGACTATTGTGTAATTCGGCCGACCGACGAAATATGGTTTCTCCACCAGTGTCCACATTCAAAGCACCTTCCCCAACGATTAGGACAAATTGATGGAACATGGCTACCTTGGCATATGAGACATTTTCTGCCTTGATTTTCTAAAGATTCCCTCTGCATTTGTCCAGAATAGTTTTCACGGAATCTTCCCTGATTTTGTTGATTATTAGTCTTAAACTTTTTTTGAGGTTGTCCGTGTTCTATTCTTTGTTCATGATGCCCCTCCTCAAGAAGTTGTGCTTTACTTACTACCTCCCTGAATATGGTTAATTCAAAGGCTTCGACACGCCTTTTGAGCGGTTGACGTAATCCACTCTCAAATCGTCGAGCTTTAGAGCCGTCTGTCTATACAAATTCAGGAGCAAATCTTGCAAGTCTTGAAAATTCTATTTCATATTCTGCTACAGATTTATTACATTGCTTAAGCTCTAGAAATTCCTTCTCCTTCATTCTCTTCACACTTTCTGGAAAATATTTCTTGTAAAAAGCTTCTTGAATAATTCCCACGTAATATTGATACGTTCGAAATATGACTTTTTGTGAGCATCCCACCATTCAAAAGCACTAGATTGAAGCATATAGGTAGCATATATAATCTTTTCTTTATCTGTACAACCCATAGCTTCAAATGCCTTTTCCATGGCTACAATCCAATCTTCTGCTTTGAGTGGATTGGCAGTTCCTGAAAATGTTGGTGGCTTCAATTTCTGAAATTCCCCAAGTCCATTCCGGTTAGCATCACTTTTAGTAATACGTTCTAAAAGCTCCATCTGTCGTTGCTGGGTTTCTGTTGCTTGCCCAATATATTTGCGAGTAAGTTAGCCCAAGGGTCTTGATTACTTGCACTAGGTATTATTAATCCAGTGGCACCATTACTAGTATTATTTCCATCCTGACTAGTACCATTGCTGTTGTTGTTTTGCTCCATCTATCATATTCAACTCATTAGCCAGAATACATAAATGATCATGGGATGGATCTCAAAATGGTAAGAAAAATCAGATTTATTATAAAATACTTCCTCCGTTTCACAATGTAAGTCATTCTAGCATTTCCTATATTCATATTGATGTTAATGAATCTAGGCATATATATCTATCTGGATTCATTAACATCAGTATGAATGTGGGAAATACTAAAATGACTTACATTGTAAAACGGAGAGAGTAATCAATATAGGTAATATTAAAATAAAACTATTTAGTTATATTATTACCATTATGCATTTCTCTTCTTATTTTAGTCTTATCATCATTCTTAACATGCACCAATTTAAAAATAATAAAAATTAGTACAAACCACAAGCACCAAAGCACTACTGCATTACTTCAACGAAAAGAAAGTGCAGGAGCCTATCCTGCTACACAAACACTAAGGCAAACACTTACTCCTTCTGTTCCATAATATAAGGGATTTTGAGTTTTTGCTTGTGACGTTTGACCACTCGTCTTATTTAAATTTTTTTGAAATTTTTAATTATTTTATTTGTGACTTACTTTATTATCTACAGTACTTTAAGCACAACTTTTCATTTTTTATATTTACAAAAAAAAATTAAATAAGACGAATTATTTTATTTGTGACTTACTTTATTATCTACAGTACTTTAAGCACAACTTTTCATTTTTTATATTTACAAAAAAAAATTAAATAAGACGAGTGGTCAAACGTTGCAAGCAAAAACTGAAAATCCCTTATATTATAGGACGGAGGGAGTATTGGTGTACTACTGCCACACACAGAGCTTTGGTTTTTACACAAGAGATGTCTAGAAAGACATCACCATGAGTTCTAATGTTAACTCCTCAGTTCTAAAAGCTCCTTTGGCTGTCTCGTAGCCCATCCACACATGCTACTGATGCTACAAGACTTATTATAGTGGAGTACATCCCATCCCAAGGGATAACAAAACCCATACTGACACCACTCCTACATCTCACACGCTACCACTAGAGCTGTCACTACTACCCCCACCCCTACGCTGCAGAAAAGTAATGGTTTCACTCAGGTAGCGGACGCGGTGGTACAGGCGATGGGTGAGGCGCTCCAGAAACATAGGCTGTGTTTAGTTCAGCGCAAAGTTTGAATTTTGGTTGAAATTGAAGATGATGTGATTAAAAAGTTGTGTGTGTATGATAGGTTGATGTGATAGAAAAGAACTGAAGTTTGGATCCAAACTTTGGATCTAAACACAGCCATAACTTCATTCTCACTGGAGCGAACAATAGTCAGCAGTTCTGCACAGAGCTTCTCAGCCTCCACCACCCTACCATGCAAGCACGCCACCTGATGACGCAGATGCTGCACCTGAGGGTAATTGACATCCCTTATCTCAATCTGGCGCTCTGCCGCTAAGGCGTGTATAGACATGAGTGAAGCAGTTTTCTCAGCTTCAGCTACTGTGGTCTTAGCTGCCTCATAATAATGGTAGGGAACACGATCAGCTGGACCAAGGTTAACTTGCACCCCCACAACATGCAGCCCAGTGGAACTATGCCTCCCAGTAATAGTCGGTGGGCAAAATTTACTACAGGACACTCAAAGTTTGTGGTATTTGCTGTGAGACACTCAAACAACGTGTATTAGCTGCTGGACACTGCAAAAATATGGTAATTAGCTATTGGACACCCGCCTCATTATTATATTATTTCCGGTGGAAACAGAGAGAGAAACATTGGTTAAAGACAAGTTTGCCCATGGACCCACTTGTCAATCTCACATATCATTTCTTTCTATTTTCCTCTTCTTCCTCATGTCTCGCTCTCTTGCCGCCGCTCATGCCCCTCGGTGAAGACGACGACCGCCGTCGGCGCCGATGAGCCACGATCGCCCTCTCCTTTCTGCATTCCTCAATCTTCGCTTGATGCCATCTTCGTTCCATCTAATTTCGTCCCATTCCATGCAATGGTTGAACGGGAACGCGGACCACGCCCTCGCTGCCCTGGAGCGCACTTTGAGCGTCGCGCCGCGACATCATCGCCATTCCCGTCGATCGGGTGAAGCTAAGGCCAAGCCACCACACCATCTTCATCACGACGACCTCCTCTTCGGAAGCCCCAAAGAAACCTAGCCAATGGCGCGGCGAGCTTATCGATCGGCATCGTCTTCTCCAACTTCGGCCGGCGAGCTCCATCTTTGATTCCACCCGCTCCGGTGAGCCACCATTCAATCCATCGCGCATAGAAGCTCCCTAGGATGTCCATAACACCATCCGTGTGCATACATGGCAGCTCTTCGAGTAGATCAAGCCGTTGTCGTGAACCCAGAGTTCTTCCTCGCAGTCAAGCCGTTCCAACCGAAGCTGCTGCTGTCCAAGCCTCGACGATCCCTTCCAATAACTTTGGTGAGCCTCCTGGACAAGCGCGGATCGGGGCGGCAGAGGGGGTAGATGCCGGGCGGGACGGCGGTCGGTAGAGCGGCAACAGCGTCCCATCGGCGACGTCCTTCATCGCCGATTCCGAGGGCCGCCGCGAGAGACTGCGAGGGAGCGCGACGAGGAGGCCTGGGAGCACGGGCTTGCCGATTCCGAGGGCCGCCGCGAGAGACTGCGAGGGAGCGCGACGAGGAGGCCTGGGAGCACGGGCCGAAGCGAGCACAGCAGGGCGGAGCAGCGCTCGCGGTAGGTGGCCCGAGAGTGACGCCGTTGAAGAAGAGAAGAGAAGAAAAGAGAGGAGAAGAAAGAAAAGAGAAGAGAAGCAGGAAGAAGAACAGTGTCTAGGGGCATTTCGGTACTTTCAACGCTCTTTCTCTCTCTGTTTCCACCGGAAATAATATAATAACGAGGCGGGTGTCCAGCAGCTAATTACCACATTTTTGCAGTGTCCAGCAGCTAATACATGTTTTTTGAGTGCCAGCAAATGCCACAAACTTTGAGTGTCCTGTAGCAAATTTTGCCTTATTTTAAACACTCTTTCCAGTTTAATAATTTCACGTTGTTTTCAAGGGTGGATGTAGAGTATATTAAGGGGGCGCCCAGGAACCCGGTCAAGAAAACTTTTTAGCTATACCTCATCCATTTTCACCATGTATGCACCCCCTCAATACAAACTTAGGCACCCGTATCAGCTTAAATTCGATCTAAAGTAGAGTAAATTAAGCAAGTGGCACCATCCTCCATTCCGTTCTAGCTCCGCCCATGGTTGTTTTGGACAATGACGTAGTCTCCCAATATGATTTTCTATTATAATATATAGTAATATATTTTTAATTTTATTAAAGCAGATTTTAGGACTAGTCTATATATTTCTTTTGTCAAAAAAAAAGGCAAACCTGACTATGAATCTGGACATTTGGACAGATGGAGTATGTTCTAGTGCACTATAATAGAATAGGCAGGTCAAATCAAATCCATCTTTAGAAAAGCAGTAGTGCAAAGGAACCGGCCGCCGTGCCGGCTAGGCCTCCGCGCGCTGCCGCCCTCGGCCTGGCCTGTTAGAGAGGAGAAGGAGAGAATGAGAGGAATAGAGATAAGGAGAGGAATAGATAAGGTTGAGGAGGGAAGTTAAAAGAAGAGGAGGAGATAAGGTTGAGGAGAGAAGGAGAGAGGAGTTAAAAGGAGAGGAAGAGATACCTCGATCCGATCGCGCACGCCTCTCCGATCTCCGCGTCGATCTTTTTTCCCGGTTGGAGCTTTAGATTTGAACTTTATTAACGATGCATGTGTTTCGGATGACCTCCTTGGGTCATTACGGAAGCAAATAAATAAGGATACATATAGGGGTTGTCACGATCCAAATTTTTTTTTCCGTGACAGTGTGCCGTATCCTTATACGCATATATACTAATATTTATATATGTCTATAAGGATACAAAGAAAGATGCAATGTCTAACCATCACAACTAGAGTTTGGACACCTACAACAGTGGTTCCATTTATTATTATTACTTCTTTTTAACCAGCTACATTGCATACTACATCGGTTGGTTCACTGACGAACTTATTGTTACCAGGACGATACCCTATACTTAGCATGCAAGTATGTCCTCTGGATGCCTCTAAAGACTAAGTAGACCACACTCTCCACTAGGTTTGCATGTCACCATTTCTATCTGGCATCTCATCTTAACTAGTTATCAAATAGTAATAATAATATATGAATATGTTATACATACTCAGCAAGATTAGTACATATAGCTATATATTTTTCTTAAAGACAAAAGAAAATACTACTACCCATAGATATTAACGGCCAAAAAATAATAAAGGACATTAAACATAGTAAATGAGTTAAATCCACTCTACAGAGGTATTAACATAATCGTCGTAATCTAGTTCCTTCAACCCATTTTTCTCTCCAACTAGTGATACCCTCATCTGATAATCACGCCGCTGGATTCCCTACTTGTGTGAGGCATTCCTCATCTCACACTGATATCAGCCGACCCGATATCGTTATTTCAGGTATCGACCGTCTCAGGCTAAGTATCACAATCACATTATTATTCTCACTGATAAAACCATCAATCCATTATTCGGTGTTCATAATACTTTCTGTTAGATTATTAGTATCACCATTTCAATAATACTGGTAAACAAATTTAGTCAAAGTAAAATAGTTGATGGGCGCAGTCTTGCCTTGTCTTCTGTTGTTCTTCCTCTGCATCCCACCTAATCAAATATATAGGTCTTCGGTATTAATTTATATCTATATTTGTCATGCAGGACATTAGCTACTGACATCAGCTACTAGCAGCATAGATAGCTGGTTGATGTGACTATACTAGAGAAAGAAAACCAACATCGAGTAGCGTGTAGGTGCTTGTATGCATGCATCTAGTCGAGTGGGCAGGACTGCATGCATGCATATAGCATGTAGTACAGTAGTACAATGATTATGAAAAGCACCCTAAAAAAATGGTAAGTGTAGCAGCCTACTAGTACCACAAGAAATTTTTGCTAATCTAGCTAGCTACTTGCTAGGTCTGAACACTATTAAAATGTAACAATACACTTACCTCCTTGCTCTGTGCAGCCCTGTGCTTCTATGGTGCGAGTAGTATTCCTAGGTTTTTGGGAGGCTTTTATAGCAGCAGCTTCCTTCAGGTCTAAGGAGACACCTGCCCAGTTTATAAGAGGAATGGATAGCTTTCACCTCCTGGACATTTATTTGTCCATTTTTTAATAGGTCCCTACAATCCTATCAATCATATCAACTGGTGCATGTCTATCCTATCCCCTTTGGTCTGTAAAATATACTGCCCTCCCTATTCTTTTTCTATTTCTATCTTTCTCACACTTTAAGTTCACAAAATTATTATTATTACTACTACTACTACAGGGGTAAAAACATAGCGTATTTGGACGAATATCACAAATCATATTTTTTTAAGAGGATTCAGAGGAGGTATGGATAGCGTGCACATGTGGAAAAGGAGCGGATTGTTTAAGATGTCAAAAATGGTGTGGCCTAGGTTCATAAATGGATTAAATTTATCGAATCTGTATATATAACCAATACAACATCAAGTTAGCAATACATTACACAACAATACAATAATCAATAAATAATCTATCGTAATAACTATATACTTAAGTGCTAAACAGCACGAAGAACACAATGTCTATAATATAAAAGAGTAAAGTGCATGGGTGGTCCTTAAACTTATGCGGGTGTGTCACCTAGGTCCTTGAAATTTCAAAATATATTTTTGGGCCCCTCAACTTGTCTATGGTGTCATATAGATCCAAATAGGCTCCAACTCACTCTGTGTGCTGATGTGACATGCCATGGTGGCACCTATGTGTCAGTAGAACCCATGTATCAGTCATATATAGAAAAAAATAAGAATATTTTTTCTCCTCTCTTTTTTCTTTTATTTTTTCAAAATTAAAAACATCATTTTCTCCTCTCTCTCTCTCTCATCACTTTTTAAATTTTATTTTTTATGCGAATGACATGTGGATCCCACTAAGACATAAGCCTCACCGTGGCATGCCACGTCATCTCACGAGCATGTGTGAGCCCATTTGGACCTACATGATACTCATGACAAGTTCGGGGACCCAAAAATACATTTTGAGAGTTTAGGGATCTAGATAACACATCCGTACAAGGATTGTCCATGCACTTCACTCAATATAAAACATAGCTGAGATGAGGGTGACAACCTCAGACTAAGGAGTTTAATGGTGAATTAGGTCATTGGTTGGGCCTGGTTATGTTGTATGTTACAGATAGAGTGTGGTTATATCGGTCTATAATTTCTGATTATCTCGTAAACGGCTTATCAGATAATTTGATAGAAACGTCGAATAATCCATATCCAACGGATTTTAGAGATACCATATTCACATTCATGCCCACTAGATTTCTATAAATCCATACCATGTCCTTATTTCAGACAGATCGGATATTATCCAATCCATTTTCACACTGAGATGTTTGTGTTACAAAATGGTATCTAGTTAGAGTGAATAGGATCAAAATTATCATAAAATATAGCAAATGAAGGAGAGAGAAGAACAGTACTCCCTCAGACGTTTTGACTTTGGTAAAGTCAAACTATTTTAAATTTGACTAATTTTGTAGAAAAAATATTATAGATTTATTCAGTTATAGATTTAATGAAATTATGCTGGTGTTGTAAATACTACTACTTTTTTTTCTACAGAATTAATCAAACTTAGAGTAGTTTGACTTTAACCAAAGTCAAAACGTCTTATAACATGAAACGGAGGGAGTAATATCTTTTATTCTGGTGTCGAATAGGATTTTTCTCGGTTAGTTAAGTAACAAGGATATGGTAACACAGCAAACCATGGAAAGTCAATTAAAAATACAACAAGCTATTCACAAGGAAAAGTAGGTAAACTAGGCTCACAAGTCAAAATTGATGGAAATAAAATCTTTAAGTCAAATAAATTAGGTAGGTAAACTATTTGTATGAGCTATATGTCCATATCAGAGGAACATATTTTGAGAATACATCAACTAACAAATACTTCCTCCGTTTCACAATGTAAGTCATTCTAGCATTTCGCAATTTATATTGATGTTAATGAATCTAGACATCAATATGAATGTGGGAAATGCTAGAATGACTTACATTGTGAAATGGATGGTGTATCATAAAAAGTTCTAGAAAAAATGCATACACATTAAATTATATTACACCTATGTGTAAAATATTAACTTAAAATTCAAAAACTTTATGCTAGAAACAAAAATCCTTACACTTTTAAGTTAAGTATGTCATAATTTTGTCTTTTTTTTCATCTCTATGTATGAATAAAGTAAAGATTAGACTTAAAACATGGATGTGATACTACAAATTTTTTGTAACTTTTCATAATTTTGTTAGTCGATGTACATAGGATAGGTTGCTCATTGCTTATATCTGTATGGTTAGTCATATACAGCTTGTTTGGCAACTTGAGGTAAGAGGATTGGGACTTTAGATATGGGAATTGATGATGTGATTAACATGGGAATTTGATTTTTAAGTCTCAATCTCTTGTTTGGTAGATGTGGTGGGAATTGATAGTGAGTTTAGTTAGAGACTAGATCTTAAATGAAAATCGTTGGTTGAGATTGTTTAGATAAAGTAAGGAGTAATTCCCTCTCAATTACCACCCCCTACTCAGTATTGAAAATGTGTGAGTTCCTCTCTCAATTCCCTGTTCCCATCCCACCAAAACTCCCATGTCTCTCAACCAAACAAAATATTTAATAACCACATCCCTCTAAACTTCCAATCTCTTCTAACTACTCCCCCCAACCAAACGGACCCATAATGTTGTGAGCGTAATAATTCGAAAAAAAAATAAAATTCAAGTACACACGAAAATAGTGACGTTTCATTTGCGGGGGTACAAATACTAAGTTGATCTGTATACGGGTTCCAATCGACAAAACATATGCAAATGTGATTCTGAATGGACCGTTAACTTTTTAAGTTGTATAACTAGAAAATATACTGCAGCAGTTTGACGTTTATAACAAAGGTTAGACTGACCGATGGGTCCTATACTGACTTAGCTGAATTAACCTTTGTCAATTGCCGCGCCAGTCATGGATTGAAGTACTCGATTCAAACTTGATGTCAATATATGATCGAAAGTGAACTTATTCTAAAGAGAAATAGAGTCCCTCCTACCCGGGCCCAAATGTGCCTGCCCGAGCACAAAGGAATTGTAATAGCCCTAGCTGATGGATCGTATACGGTGCTTGGGTGTGTTCGGATGCCCCTTTTCCCAACCTCTCTCTCGTTTTACCCGCGCACGCTTTTCAAACCGCTAAACGGTGTGTTTTTTACAAAAAAATTTCTATATGAAAGTTGTTTAAAAAATTTAAATTAATCCATTCTTATAAAAAATTAGCAAATACCTAATTAATCACGTGCTAATGAACCGCTCTGTTTTCCGTGCGTTACTCTTTTCGGTTGGGATCTGAGATAGCGAACACAGCCTACACGACATGACAAAGCACGGGCTTGGCCGACCATTTGCCCTTCTTTTTCCCCACGTTTCCCCCTATTTTCTTGTATTTTTCCTTGTTTCCCCATATTTCCCCTTTTCCCCTATTTTCCCACAATTACTTTTTTCCCCTTCTTTCGTTTTATTTAGTTTACTACTTCCTCCATTTTACAATGTAAGTCATTCTAACATTTTTCACATTCATATCGATGCTAATGAATCTAGACATATACCTTATCTAGATTCATTAGCATCAATATTAATGTGGAAAATGCTAGAATAATTCACATTATATACCAGTACGTGCATGGCTCATGCATGATGCATTCCATTAGCAGGTGGGACGCGCTCTCGCGCTGTCAAAGCGCGAGACTGCTTGGGGCCCGCTGGTCTTGGTTCGCGTTAGACGGCCGCAAAATCGCTGTACGATCGTGCGAGACCGAGTCGTTCTCGCGCTTTTGGAATGCGAGACCGATGCATTAGCGCTCTCGCGGTTTCAATTAGCGATAGCGCTGGCGTCTTCGCTAATCTATTATGCGATATCGCGCTCTCGCTTAATCAAAGTGCGACAGCGGTATATTTTCGCAAATCTTCCCCTAATCAGTATATTCTTGCAATTCCGGTAAAAAAAATTGTATATTTTCAAAAAATTTTCCTAACCTTTCACACTAATATATATATCTACCTCATTTAGTACACAGGATTATGAAAAGCACCCTAAAAAAATGGTAAGTGTAGCAGCCTACTAGTACCACAAGAAATTTTTGCTAATCTAGCTAGCTTATTACTAGCTACTTGCTAGGTCTGAACACTATTAAAATGTAACAATACACTTACCTCCTTGCTCTGTGCAGCCCTGTGCTTCTATGGTGCAAGTAGTATTCCTAGGTTTTTGGGAGGCTTTTATAGCAGCAGCTTCCTTCGGGTCTAAAGAGACACCTGTCAAGTTAAGTTTATGAGAGGAATGGATAGCTTTCACCTCCTGGACATTTATTTGTCCATTTTTTTAACTGGTCCCTACGATCCTATCCACTTGTGCATGTCTATCCTATCCCCTTTGGTTAGTAAAATATACTGCCCTCCCCATTCTCTTTCTATTTCTATCTTTCTCACACTTTAAGTTCACAAAATTATTACTACTACTACAGGGGTAAAAACTTAGCGTATTTGGACGAATATCCCAAATCATATTTTTTAAGAGGATTCGGAGGAGGTATGGATAGAGTGCGCATGTGGAAAAGGAGCCGATTGTGTAAGATGTCAAAAATGGTGTGGCCTAGGTTCATAAATGGATTAAATTTGTCAAATCTGTATATATAACCAATACAACATCAAGTTAGCAATACATCACACAACAATATAATAATCAATAAATAATCTAACGCAATAACTATATACTTAATATATACTTAAGTACTAAACAACACGAAGAACACAATGTCTATAATATAAAAGTGTAAAGTGTATGGGTGGTCCTTAAACTTATACGGGTGTGTAACCTAGGTCCCTAAAATTTCAAAATGCATTTTTGGGCCCCTCAACTTGTCTATGGTGTCCTATAGGTCCAAATGGGCTCCAACTCACTCGTGTGCTGATGTGACATGCCATGGTGGCACCTATGTGTCAGTAGAACCCATGTATCAGTCATATATAGAAAAAATTAAGAATATTTTTTCTCCTCTCTTTTTTCTTTTTTTTTTCAAAATTAAAACCATCATTTTCTCCTCTCTCTCTCTCCTCACTTTTTAAATTTTATTTTTTATGCGAATGACATGTGGATCCCACTAAGACATAAGCCTCACCGTGGCATGCCACGTCATCTCACGAGCAGGTTGGAGCCCGTTGGACCTACATGATACTTATGACAAGTACGGGGACCCAAAAATATATTTTGAGAGTTTAGGGACCTAGATAACACGTCCGTACAAGGATCGTCCATGCACTTCACTCAATATAAAACATAGCTGAGATGAGGGTGACAACCTCAGACTAAGGAGTTTAATGGTGAATTAGGTCATTGGTTGGGCCTGGTTATGTTGTATGTTACAGATAGAGTGGTTATATCAGTCTATAATTTCTGATTATCTCGTAAACGGCTTATCAGATAATTTGATAGCAACGTCGAATAATCCATATCCAACGGATTTTAGAGATACCATATCCACATCCGTATTCACATTCATTCCCACTAGATTTCTATAAATCCATACCATGTCCTTATTTCAGACAGATCAGATATTATCCAATCCATTTTCACACTGAGATGTTTGTGTTACAAAATGGTATCTAGTTAGAGTGAATAGGATCAAAATCATCAGAAAATATAGCAAATGAAGGAGAGAGAAGAACAGTACTCCCTCAGACGTTTTGATTTTGGTAAAGTCAAACTACTTTAAGTTTGACTAATTTTGTAGAAAAAGTATTATATATAGATTTATTCAGTTGTAGATTTAATGAAATTATGTTGGTGTTGTAAATATTAGTACTTTTTTCTACAGAATTAGTCAAACTTAGAGTAGTTTGACTTTAACCAAAGTCAAAATGTCTTATAACCTGAAACGAAGGGAGTAATATCTTTTATTCCGGTGTTGAATAGGATTTTTCTCGGTTAGTTAAGTAACAAGGATAAGGTAACACAGCAAACCATGGGAAGTCAATTAAAAATACAACAAGCTATTCACAAGGAAAAGTAGGTAAACTAGGCTCACAAGTCAAAATTGATGGAAATAAAATCTTTAAGTAAAATAAATTAGGTAGGTAAACTATTTGTATGGGCTATATGTCCATATCCGAGGAACATATTTCGAGACCACATCAACTAACAAATACTTCCTCCGTTTAACAATGTAAGTCATTCTAGTATTTCGCACATTCATATTGATGTTAATGAATCTAGATATTCATTCTAGCATTTCGCACATTCATATTGATGTTAATGAATCTAGATAAGATTATTAACATCAATATGAATGTGGGAAATACTAGAATGACTTACATTGTGAAACGGATGGTGTATCATAAAAAGAAAAAATGCATACACATTAATTTATATTACACCTATGTGTAAAATATTAACTTGAAATTCAAAAACTTTAGGCTAGAAACAAAAATCCTTACATTTTTAAGTTAAGTATGTCATAATTTTGTCTTTTTTTTTTCATCTCTATGTATGAATAAATTGAAGATTAGACTTAAAACATGGATGTGATACTACAAATTTTTTGTAACTTATTATAATATTTGTTAGTCGATGTACATAGGATAGGTTGCTCATTGCTTATATCTGTATGGTTAGTCATATACGGCTTGTTTGGCAACCTGAGGTAAGAGGATTGGGACTTTAGACATGGGAATTGATGATGGGATTAACATGGGAATTTGATTTTTAAGTCTCAATCTCTTGTTCGGTAGATGTGGTGGGAATTGATAGTGAGTTTAGTTAGAGACTAGATCTTAAATGAAAATGGTTGGTTGAGATTGTTTAGGTAAAGCAAGGAGTAATTCCCTCTCAATTACCACCCCCTACCCAGTATTGAAAATGTGTGAGTTCCTCTCTCAATTCCCTATCCCCATCCCACCAAAACTCCCATGTCTCTCAACCAAACAAAATATTTAATAACCACATCGCTCTAAACTTCCCATCTCTCCTAACTACTCCCCCAACCAAACGGACCCATAATGTGGTGAGCGTAATAATTCGAAAAAAAATAATTCAAGTACACACGAAAATAGTGATGTTTCATTTGCGGGGGTACAAATACTAAGTTGATCTGTATACGGGTTCCAATCGACAAAATATATGCAATGTGATTCTGAACGGACCGTTAACTTTTTAAGTTGTATAACTAGAAAATATACTGCAGCAATTTAACGTTTATAACAAAGGTTAGATTGACCGATTAACAAAGGTTATACTGACCGATGGGTCCTATACTGACTCTATACTGACTTAGCTGGATTAACCTTTGTCAATCGCCGCGTCAGTCACGGATTGAAGTACTCGATTCAAACTTGATGTCAATATATGATCGAAAGTGAACTTATTCTAAAGAGAAATTGAGTCCCTCCTACCCGGGCCCAAATGTGCCTGCCCGGGCACGAAGGAACTGTAATAGCCCTAGCTGATGGATCGTATACGGTGCTTGGGTGTGTTCGGATGTCCTTTTCCCAACCTCTCTCTCGGTTTTCACGCGCACGCTTTTCAAACTACTAAACGGTGTGTTTTTTTGCAAAAAGTTTTTATACGAAAATTGTTTTAAAAAAATTAAATTAATCCATTCTTTTAAAAAAATAGCAAATACCGAATTAATCACGTGCTAATGAACCGCTCCGTTTTCCGTACATTACTCTTTCCGGTTGGGATCTGAGATAGCGAACACAGCCTACACGACATGACAAAGCACGGGCTTGGCCAACCATTTACCCTTCTTTTTCCCCACATTTCCCCCTATTTTCTTGTATTTTTCCTTGTTTCTCAATATTTCCCCTTTTCCTCTACAGAAAAACTATCGTACGGTATTCTGTGGAGACGGAATAGTAGTACTGCCTTATCTCCTCTTCCCCTCTCTTTGCGTCTCTTTCCCTCCACTCGATCTCTCTCTGTGACTACCATCCATGAGCACGGAGGCGGCGACGGCAGCGACAACGACGGCGACGGCGGCTACGAGGACGGAGCCCCTGCGGACGACCTGGACGACAGTCGGCGGGGCTCCCAACCACCACGGGGCGGTGTGGCTGCGAGAGGCGGAGCGGTAGCAGCCGGCGCGTGGAGGAGCGGCGGCGGACGGCGGCGGTCGCCGACGGCCAAGCGCGCAGGAGAGGGACCGCGCGCGCGGCGACGGCCGAGCGGAGGCGGCGCACGGGGCGGGGCGGACGGCGGTTTCGCGGCGACGGCGACGGAGGGGAGGGCGGCGGCCTGCGGGCGCTGCGCACGGGGACGGACGGCGGACGGCGGCGCGGTGCAGTAGCAGGGGCGATGAGGGTGGCGAGCGGCGCGGCGGCAGGAGGCGGGTGAGAGCGAGTAGGAGGAGGCGAGGAGAGGCGCGGCGGCGACGGGGAGGAGGCGCGGGCCGGCGTGGTGGCGTGAGGAGCATGGCGTCGCAGCCGTCCCTGTGCTCCGTGCCCGCAGCCGCCGTCCGCCGCCCGCCCCTGGCCCAGCGCCCGCAGCCGTCGCTCTCCTCCTCCGATCGCCGTCGCGCGACGCCCCGTCACCGCCCCGGTGTGCCGCCTCCGCTCGGCCGACGCCGCGTCCGCCCTCCTCCTCCGCTCGGCTGTCGCCGCGACGCCGCCTCCACCGCCGCTCCTCCACGCACCGGCTGCTACCGCCTCCGCCTCCCCGGCAGCCACCACTGCGCGGGCCTCCGCGCCACGCGCCGCCGCCGCCGCGTCACGCGCCGCGGCTGCTGCCGCTGCCGTGTCTTCCACCGCCGCTGACCCCGTGAGAGAGAGGAGAGAGAGAGGAAGAGGGAAAGACAGAGAAGTGAGAGAGAAGAGAGAGTTGTGTATGATAGGTGGTCCCACAATTTTTTTATAAATAGAATGCTGACTGGACTGCCACGTGTACGCCACGTAGACCAAAACCACCGCGGATGTGGGCGAGGGGGGTAATTCGTCCGGTATTCATAGTTGGGGGTGAAGAATGTCCGTTTGTGGTTCGGGGGGGGTAATTCAGACGACCGCGAAGTTCGGGTGTAATTCGTACTTTTCCTTTATTAAATATGAATTTTATGTTGGTGTACATACACGGCCGCTGAACTTTCAGGTCATTACAGTCTTACCCTTACTAATTGATCCTAATGACAGTACATAAGAAGAAGTATGGATGTGTTAAATTTTGGCCCTTTGTTGAGATGTAAATTATATTTTGTAGTAAGCTAGCTGCAGCATGAAAGCAACCAGAGGAGGTTGTGTTCGAAAAGGGTAGTAGGCGAATGTTCGCCATCAGTGGATCACGCGAATCAGTTTAGATGAGGAAATCAAATCGGGGTCCACTCATTTTCTTCCGTTTCATTTCCTTTCCTTCTTTTACGTGATTTTGTTTCGTAATCCGTTGGCAGTATATCTTTCTGTTTTTGTTTCACTTCCGTTTTTTTCATATTTCGTTTTTTTCGCAATAGTTTTTATATAGCATTTTGAACACCCAGTTTCTTGTTTGAAACCTTTTCAACTTTTATATAGAGAATTTAATATGTAAATTATATTATCAAACAATCTCTCTCGACTACTTAAATGCGCCGACCCGTTCAGTCGTCGCATGCTAGCGCCATACTGAGTAACAATCGTGAAC
>CM020180.1:22080223-22140752 GCA_009805545.1 Oryza longistaminata | reverse complement strand
CGGCCTCCGCGCCACGCGCCGCAGCTGCCGTCGCTCCGTGTCCCCCGCCGCCGCTGACCCTGTGAGAGAGAGAGAGAGGGAGAGAGAGAGGAAGAGGGAGAGATAGAGAAGTGAGAGAGAGTGTGAGAGAAAGGAGGGAATTGTGTATGACAGGTGGGTCCCACAATTTTTTTATAAATAGAATGCTGACTGGACTGCCACGTGTACGCCACGTAGACCAAAACCACCGCGGATTGGGTCGAGGGGGGTAATTCGTCCGGTATTCATAGTTGGGGGTGAAGAATGTCCGGTTTTGTGGTTCGGGGGGTAATTCGGACGACCGCGATAGTTCGAGGGTGTAATTCGTACTTTTTCCTTTAATAAATAATGGAGATGAGCATATTAAGTTTTTTCCCCTGAAGTGGAGCTGAAGAATTAATGAGATGTGGTTGAGAAGGATTATTCCGTCATTGATACCAATGGACCCAACCTATTGTGCAACAAATGGTGGCAGGGCATGCGCAATGTATCTTACCCAACTAGTAAATAAGATGGGCCCCATGACCAGGAGGTAGTAAGCTGCAACTCTTCTCACAATGCTTATATGAGTGTAGTGGTAAACAAGGTGGGGTCCACCTGAAAAAATCCATCCATCCCAACCCTCCATTACCTGGATCCTGTCAGAATCTTCATATTTTATTTGGTTGTTGCCGGCAATAGCACAAATACCAGATAGTAACTACTACCTCTTCCCACAATGCTTACTACTGGGTAGTAGGCTTGAAATAAATGCTTGTTACCTGGTTTTTTGCCACATTGTGGTTGCTCTAAGGAATTGCCACTATTCTGCATTTCCCTTTGAACATAAGATCTACATTGTAGTTATTGCAATCTCCAATCCCGCCCTGTCCTTTTAAGTTTGGGGCATTTGTAAATTTGCCCCTGGTTTTTTCAATATTGCAAGGATGCCACTCGAATGACAGTTCTAGTGGCATTTTTGCAATTTTCTAGTGGCAATTTTGCAATAACGATTCAAAGTAGTGGTAAATTTGCAATTGCCCCTTTAAGGTTCAAACATAGGCGAGCAGTCTAAATGGTTAGAACTTACAATATTTCACATAGCAATAGAGGAACATAGAACATTGTTCATCTCTTTTTGTTTAATATCTTAGTTTGTTTTTCTTAGCAGAGCATGGTTGATTGATTGGACAAATTAGATGGGCACATTCTGCTGATATCTTGCATGTTAAGTTGTTATTCGTTGCTTTTGTTTGAATATTTGACATCCATCACAATACGTAGTTTAACATTGGCTTGTGGCTAACTGGCTACTTGAATACATATATGTGTATGAGCATATTTTGATGCACTCTTCTGCACTTTTTTCACTTTGATACACCTTCCAACAGAATGAAGCTAATTCAATATCATAAGTCTTCTGTGAAACTTAAAATAATGTGTGATTGAAGTCTTTGCCCTGTCTAATCATTGCTTTTCATTAATATGTTATAATATGAAAATTTCAGCTTCTGATAGAGAGTTAGAGACACAGTCAGCATGATGTGTTGCTAAAATCCTCCATTTTTTAGCGGCTTCAACTCCTTGGGTTTATGTTTGGATTTCATTTATATTTTTGTCTGTGTTATCTTCTAATCATTAGTTTTAGTTGTCCATTGGATTTTTTCTTTGGTTCCTCAAATTAAAATAGGCCAATTTGCCTGGTACCATCGCAAAAATCATGGAACTGGAAAATACTAATGTATCTGTCATTGATGTGGGTCCAGGACCCACATGCCATTCTCAGATACGCTCGTATTTTGCAACTCACATATCTCAACTATAGTATTTTCCGATTTTTTTTATTGAAATAGGTCTCGTGTCTATGTGGAGTGTATCAGTCTTTGGGAGTAACTTATCTTTCTCTTGTATAGGTTGTGGCAGTTCCAGAGGACATTGGAACAGCTGGTGCACTACGAGCTATTTCAAAGCGACTGACTGCAAATGATGTTTTGGTAATGTTAATGCTTTTATAGAACCTTAAGAATGCTAAAATATGCATGCTAAGTGTAATGTAGATATTAATGTATTAGAACCTTGTTACAATAGGTGATTAGCGGCGACCTAGTAACTGATGTACTTCCTGGGGCTGTTGCTGCTACTCATAGAAGAAATGGTGCCGCTGTTACTGCTTTACTATGTTCTGTTCCTATCAGTGGTCCTTCAGATGCTGCTTCTTCTGGAGGGAAAGATAAAGCTAAAAAACCAACTCGACTGAATATAGTTGGGCTAGACATAACAAGGCAATTCTTGTTGCATATTGTATCAGGTTTGTATGTCTTGTTTAAAAGGTTTTAAAGTTGATTAGTAGCTGTTATTCATGAATCATGATTCATATGCTTGTCGATTCCGACTGGCAGGAACCGATGTTGAAAAAGATGTACGTGTTTACAAGCGAAAAATCCGAGCTGTAGGCGAGGTACGGAACGTGTAACCCTGTATATGAAATGATTTTGTTTGCTAACAGAAATATATATTGGCTGTGCTGCACTTGTTATGTGCCATAACACATGACATGTCACAAAAATATCTGGTAAAAAAATATGTTGAGTGTGATAGAGATTTCAAAACTTAATTTTAGTTTTTGAGAAGAGCTCAAGACATATCTCTATTCTTTTGGTTCTTGGTAGGCACAATAAAGTTTCTTTGTAATGGGTTCAAGGCAATCAAACTTTACTGAGACAGGCAGTCAGGCACTGTATAACAGGCTTCACCATATAATATATCCTGCATTATTAGTATTAGCAAATTCTTTTATATGGCAGCAGGGAAGGAATAGTCAGAAAGCGCGCTTTCTGGTCGAGCAGGCTTGATCTGCATGGCCAGAGGCTTCTGTTATTACTGCTTGGTGACAATAAAGAAACATAGAGCACTGAGGGCATATTATTTTAAATAGAAGCGCCATGAGAGGGGTCCCATTTAAAGTTTAAAACTCCTGTTTGGATGACATCCAGAAAAAGCAGGACTCAAGAACAAGGCTAAAGCTTCATATGCTCCTTTTCCCTATAGGATTTAAAGTTCTCCATTTCTCCTTTGGTTCAAAAAGGGCTTCATGATTTTTATTGTGGATATGTGTGCATTCTAAGGATTCTTGCTTTGGGATTTCATATAAATCTTAACTTGTCGCTATTTCCCCCAAAAGATTACCTCATCCAAACACATTGTTAAGGGTAGTGCACTGACTGACTGGAGCAGTACATCTAAAAAGTGGGACCTGACAAAGGAGGGAAAACTTTTTAGAGATATTAGCTAAGTACTTCAGAGTTCCTTTTAAGGATAGTCATTTTTGTCTATGTATTCTTGCATTAATTTAGTTGGAAATTCAGAATTGTCTGAGCATGACTTGTGATGACCATGAATGATTGACAGGGCAAGTGACTGTGTGGACAATAGTTTTATTTTCACTGGAATGTAGTGTCACGTTTCGAATTTGACTATATCATCCTATTCTATAACTTGAATGCGGGAGACTCGAATGTATTCAGTTAGAGTTTTCTATTGTATTGTAATCTTAACTAACCATCTTCCTCTTGCTAGATGGAAATTCGAAGTGATCTGATGGATGCACATCTGTATGCTTTTAAGAGGTAGTTGAGTTGTTCTATTTCCCTTTAGTTTTGTGTGGGCAAATGTCCCAATGCCCAATCCAGTAATATCTTGCTGTCTGTTGGTCACAGGACAACATTACAGTATATACTGGAAGAGAAAGAATCATACTGTAGCATTAGACTTGAAGTCCTACCATACTTAGTGAGGAGTCAGTTGGTATGTTCGTACTCAATTTCTTGTTGTTTGATGGTCTCTTAACTCTATTTCTAAGCACTTCATAATTTTGGTCAAATTTGTGTAGAAATCATCTTCATCAGGAGGTGAGGGAACAACCGTTGATGAAACTGGCGATGCTACAGTTCCATCCAATAGTCATTTGCAGTGTCTATCACAGCATCGCATACTTGCACCATCTGCTTTTAAGAAAGATTTGTTATCATCTGGAGGAACATATAGGTGCTGTGTCTATATTGCTACTAAAAGCAAGTACTGTCATCGTTTGAACTCCATTCAGGCATACTGTGATATCAACCGAGATGTAAATTTCTCATCCTGTAGTAAATGCCAATTTTTTTTGTTGCAATATTGCTGTTCTTACTTGAATGCTAACCATAATTTAACAGGTTGTAGGGGATGCTAGTCACTTGTCCGGTTATTCCTTCTCTGCACAGAACAACATCATCCATCCAACTTCTGTGCTTGGATCGAAGACTACAGTAAGTCTGATTTCATAGTTATTTTAGTTTTAGAACCATGAAATGGTTGCTGAAATACATAAAAAATAAAAGTTAAATATAGAATGCGAACATTCTTTATTCAATCAAGTCTTGTATGTGCAAATTTACATGTGTTGGATTGAAGATGATAATGTTCTCTCTGCTGACAAAAAGTGACTAGTGTTCCATTTTAACATGGCCTCTAAAATGATTGGATCTTTGTACATAGATACTAGGACTAGCAATAATATTGTATGACTTTAGATAAGTACTAGAGAGGGAAGCGTAAATCTATCAGTGCTGGCACTTTTCACTGTTACAACTCAAGTAGAATACTACCTTCATGCTTCATAAATACTGCATGGGATCTTTGTTATTTTTTATTTCATTTGAACTCATTCTTCCAAAGTATTTTCCTTACAAAACCAGATTCTTTAATTCAATTTTTCTTTGATGAGAAGTTCAGTATGTTTGTTTGATCCTGATTGCTGGAATGATGAATCTGCTTTTGTAGTGTTGGCATTGAGGACCCTATGTTTTAATTTTTTTTTGTTAGATTAATGAAAAATAGCAATTCTCTCTATTCTATTGTGTCAAAACTTCTTAAATGACGAGCTTCTATTTTGGCCTATTTTCCTTGTAATATTTGATTATTTATAGATCGGACCACAATGCATGCTTGCTGAGGGTTCACAATTAGGTGACAAATGTAGTGTGAAGCGATCTGTTATTGGCCGTCATTGTCGAATTGGTTCAAATGTAAAGGTAATAATACTATTACTTTGTTGTTTCATGCCAATTTATTACAAATTCCTTTGTTCTACTTGATAGTATCATTTGATAGCTAGTAATCAGTATATGCTACCTTGCCACTGTTTTTATATCATAGTTTCAATGCAGTAGGTCATTTGGTGGAATACTACAACTAATTACTTCTGATTGGAGATAAAAGTTTCTTTGTTGATCTGAACATTTAATTATTATATTCCTTTGTTTTAGATTGTCAATTCTGTCGTGATGAACCATGTGGTTATTGAAGATGGTTGTCACATCCAAGGTTCTGTGATATGCAATAATGTGCAACTTCAAGAACGTGCTGTTTTGAAAGATTGTCAGGTACCTATTTTTTTCCCTCTTTGTGCACCAATTTTACTTAAACTTAGAAGTGATTAAAACTTTAGAGGGGAAATGTTTTATTCATGTCAAGCGGTGAAGGTACAGTTGATGATATTGCTTTTCACCCTTGTATATATAAAATAAAAATGAATAATTTTATATTTAGCCCTTTTATAGAGACGCCACATTGAAATTGTCTTTATAACCTTTTATATGTTGAAATGATTTCAGGTTGGTGCTGGTTATATTGTAACTGCTAGCAGTGAACACAAAGCAGAATCTCTCAGCAAGAAAGTAGAGCGATTTTGATAGTGTGGTTGACCTTAAACAATTTTGTTTGCTAAGTCAGATACAGCCGTACAAGGAGTTAAGAAGGGAGGGGGTAACATGTATTTCGAAAAAATGATTTCACCGTGATACCCCCAAAAAATAGTGTGCTCTTGTCTATTCTAACAGATTGAGCTTGGACTTGACAGTTGAAGCGCTTCTAGCGTGATTGATCCATGATATTATGAGTAAACTATGTGTATCCGTTTGTTGGCCCTGTTCCTGTTATTGATTTGTAATTTTCTTGTCAATTTGGGTGGTACAGTAATTCATTTGGTACACCAAGGTGGTTCTTGTCGCTATTTTGTAATACATTATGTTAGCTTTGGGCGGCTTACTCCCTCCATTCCACAATATTACAACCTAGTAACGGATGGGATATTCTATTTGTCTAGATTCATTGTACTATGAAATGTCTCATCCGGTGGGACAGAGGGAGTAACTGGTACTGTAGCCATAGAGCCTGCTTCTAGGCGCACAGGCCTGCTAATGGACCGGTGCGTCCTATGGTGTACCTAGGCTGAGTCTCTGAGATAGCGCACGTGATGTCACCTATTCACCTAGGCGGAGATCGCGATCACTTCCCTTCCATGCTGACGCAATCGCTCTCATCCACCGAAAGCCGTGAGGCCTATGACCTTGCTGCACGGCACCTCTCCCCATCCCCGTTAGTTGCCTCCTCGCCCTTGCAGATTGGCTCCCCGCTCCTTCCTCAACCGCTGGTGATTTTCTCCCTTTCCACCCTCAGGTGCCGGTGCTGATCCCCTACCAATGCCACACCTTGTCACTTTCTACTCCACGCTTCGCCGCAGATTACCCTGCCGCTAATCCCACGCTCGCCCTCACCAAATCGGTGCCGCCACCGACTTGACATTCACCCGTGCAGATTAGCGCCACCGCCGAAACAATCGCTTGCCCTCTCATCGTGAAAGCCCAAGCTAGCTAGGGAGGAATAGATATCGTTGCCTACGCCGATTCTCCTTCATTATGCTCCGCCCTGTTAGCCGTCACCCACCGCGGAGAAGATGCCACCATATGCACTGATTCCCCTATGCCGGATCAAGTGAAAGGGTATCGTTGTTGGTTTAGGGTTCAGGGGTGCCACCGCTTTGTGGCCAACCTTCCATTTCACTGGAGCGCCGCTACCGGATCAAGCGAAGCCTTGACAAGGCATACCCTGTGTAGCGCCTGCAGCCAAGATGGATGCGGCAAGTGACAACGGGATGACATGAAAACACTAAGAGGTGGCTCAAACAGGGGAAGGGCACATCTATAAGGCGTACTTGAGTTGGGAAGATGTATTCGGGAAAGAGAGACAAGCTGATTGTGTTCTCGCTGGAGTGGGGCCCAAAGGGTGGTTCCGTGTGTTGCTAGTATATTAAGACACAACCTGTAATCGAATGGGATATGAAAAATGAAATGAAAATACTGTCTACTCTGCTTTTCCCTGATTTCTTCATAAATCTTCCCTGTCTTCAACGTCATGTCACTCTTAGTTCGTTCGTCAGGTTACGTAAGCCGGTTTCAAGCGGGTAACATATGCATATGCTCCAAAAGAAATAAACATTTGATTTTAAACATTTGACATATACATATTTAGAAGAAAAATGAATTTGTAGTATATCAATGACGCTTTAAGATCCATTGGGATATATGCAGTACAGTCATTTAAATTGGGAATTTAGCCCACAAACAAACTAATCTGAAATTCGTTTCCATGAAGACTTTCAGAATCTTAGGGTGCTACTTAGGTCACTGCAACTAATAGGTTACACACCCTTTCACAGGGGGCTATGATATGTGAGTAACCCGAGTCATGGTTTCATTGCCACACGTCAAATACTCAAATGTTTGAATTAGGTAGATGCAACTTAACCGCATGAGTTCAGGTCAAAAAGTGTGAAAATAGTCTATGCTTCTTATCTTATGAAAATAGTTTCTAGCTACTTCCTTGAATTTCTGATTGTAAACCTTGGCACCTTGTTTAGATTCATACCCTTGAAATTGCTTTAGTTTCACTAGAGACATCTGTTTATAGTGACAAGACTATTTTACTTTATGGAAGCTATTTTGAACCAATAGGGACCAAAACAATATTAATATTCCATGTTTACAATTTCGCAGGAATCAACAAAAAAATTCCTGATCCACATAGTCTCCATTTTTCTGGCTGAAGAGAGATAATATTTTCGGAACGACTCATGTTTTGCTGTTGCCTACTTCACTCTAGTTACTCAAGGTATTAAAGTGATCTAAAGATGCTGTCAAATTAGAGAAGGGTAATGCTTTACTAAATATTTTGGTGGGTATAGCGTTAGGACGGCATATTACATATCAATGCTTCTTGATTTAAATCAATTCCACACATTGAAGGTCAAATCATTTTCAGCAATTTTTTTCTATGTTTCCTTCAATGAGTGGTGTTCTACCTACCTTTTACTCTATGTTTTTTCCTCTCAAATTTTATCCTGTTGCCTCACATATTCATGTGTTTACAAGGGATTGAGCTAGCCAGTGATACTAGAAAATGAGCGCTCCTTGTGGTGCACCAAAAAATTTATAGCCCGTGAATATTTTTTAATTGCTCTAAAATATATAAATGTATTATGTTTTGTTTTTTTAACATTTTCTTAAAAAAATATCCTACATTCAACAAAACCCTTAAATTGATTTTTAATTCTGTTTTTGAATGGTTTGGCACAAATCAAATAGGATAGTACTATAGTATAGGTGGCATTTTTTTAAACCAGCACTTTTAAAATAAATAGGTGCCGGTTTCAATTAAACTGGTAACTATGAACCGTCACCAATAAGAGATTTTGTAGTAGTATATGTTGATTGGTGGACAATCTAATTTTAATAATTGACATTTATATAGCCTCAGAAAACATCCTTCCAGCAATATGATTATTATAAAAAAATTATAAAATGTGATTTCCAAAAAGACAGCATATAACTTTAGTAAAAGGAAAGTTTATGTGTAAGCATTTAGAATTCATGGTAAAATATATGTTAACAACCTTCCTATTTTATGCGTAAAATATTAGGTTTATCAATGTACTTATTCTTTGAGGTGGTAAAGTATAAAAAAAATAAGGCAGCTTAAATATAGCAAATAGTCAAATAAATCTGGAAATATGTATCTAGCACTGATGACAAGGCTTTCGAATTAGCGGGATTTATGGAATCTGCCAGTTTACATGAAATTCAGAAAAATCTCTTCTAGGCACAGTAGTGTGCAGTTTTAATTAAAATAAAATTTAGAACATTTCAACTTGGAAGATATGTTTGTCACTAAAAAAAATTTGAGACTGGTTTCTGTGCCAAGCAAATATGGAGGTGTAGTTTGGCACAATGATTAGTTGTGTTGGATCCTGTTGGAATAAATGGGCTAGGCCCAATTTAATTCAATTAAAATTTCAAGAGCCCACAAGTAATGTTAGAGATAATAATACTGCCTTGAAAATTTAGGTGGAAGAACCTCAACTTAAACATGGTGATATTGGAGATTTTCCGTTGACCGGTTGAGGTGTTTTTATGTTGAAAATTTTCCTAGATTATTAGAGTTTAGCTTGTAGGCTTTTAAAATAATTTCTAAAAATGATTTAAACAATGCATTTTTAATTTAGACGATTTTTAGGGCGTGACAAGGTGATGGTTGGACAGCCACACGCACGCGCGCTCGCCGAGTCGGCCTCGGCCGTGGGCGTGCCGATGCAAGGCGGCCAATCGAGCCGAGCCTGCCTGCTGCTCTTCCATTTTGTAACAGACGAGAATAAAGTTACCATTAACAAAGGAAATTCATTGTGTTGTAACCTCCACAACAAATGAGAGATTCACTGTGTTGTAACCTTCACAACAAATAATATTTATTTTGTGGTTGTCGACGAGGGATACCCGTGGACCGGATATGGAGGGTATTGGGGTACACTGGTACGAGGATCTACGTAATAGAACATCAAGCAAACAGAAGACAAAGATTATACTGGTTCAAGCCCCTTGGTAGGTAATAGCCCTAATCCAGTTGGTATGGGATTATATGATGGAAGTCACAGATTACAAAGGGAATAAAGGAACTCGATGGTATCGACGAGATCGTAGTCGAGTTGGTTCGACTAGATCACCCGACGATTTGGCTCCTGTAGGTTCCGACTTCGTAGGTTGTGGCAGATGTGTTGGTGGTGAGATTCGATGCCTTAGGTCCTCCCAAGGGGTCCCTTTTATACCGCGGGTCAGTCGATCTCTAAGTAGAACTCGGAGATATCGGACCCCACACGATATAGTATCGACCCAGTTCTGTCCGAGCAGGACTCCTTCCATCTGTGGACTCCGTTTCTGTTACATGATGGATTTCCTTAACGTGTATAGGAAACATCCATATACGCGCAGGTATACCGTATCGGTATACAACATACGTCCAAGGGTAGAGGGTATACCTCATCCGTAACCCTGACAGTGGTAACCTTCACAACAAATGAGATTTTTTTGTGTGGTAATGGAGATCTCTCTCTATATATATAATGCAAAGCAGAGGCTCTCAAAGATCGAGTCTTCCTCCTGTTGTTGTTCCTTGGAGATACTCTCCTTCTGTTTTTGCGTTGTCTCTCTGTTTCTCCGGTTCTGTTCATCCCGCGTGCACGGGTGATCGGAACGAGCAGGTGCCTCCGAAACTCTGTCCGCTTGAGAACCTGCACGGGTAGGCGGACGATCAAGTTTTTGGGTAGCGCTTCAAGCGCGACTGCTCTGCATCATTTTCACCAACATGTCGACAACTGGCGACAACAGCAACACTAGATACAAGGAGAAGGAGCCTCCCGTCAACATCAACGGAGGCAATACTGCCTCAAACTCCAGCGGAGAACCATTCTCGGGGTATAACGTTTCACTGTTACCATTAGTTCTTCATTTCCTACAACTGTCAGTCGCAATATTATTACGTTGTATTGTCTATATTGATGCTTATTCTATATTAAGTATGCTCATGTTGATTATATTTACCACTATCACTGGATCAATTTCCATTGCGAATATCATTCTTATTATCTTGTTATTTTAGATTAAAATATACCGAATTATGACCAAATTTCCAATAGGAACCAACCAAGAACTCCAATCTCCAAGGTCCTTTACGTTATGCGACTACACGAGTCTTGAATTCCAACAGGCAACATAAGGGTACTTTCATGATTTTTTAATTTATTTTTTTTGGATCAAAGTATAAAATTATTTGTATGTATTAAAATGCAAAAAGTGCCTTGAGAATGGACTGGTGGTTGGTGAAGTCGCTAGCAACGGTCAGGTCGCCTCTGATCCATCTGCTTTCAATCCTGGATCGACGTTTCGAGATTTTCCTTTTCAGTTTTTTTTTATCTCGCGTCGGTTCGGATTTATCAGTGACATCACGTACGCCACATGGTCCAGTCAAGTGCAGAAACTCTAATGGGCGATCAATCACCCTGCCTATTGGCTAGCGATCACCCCCATTCCACCCTCCCTCCCTCCACTTGGTTTCTTTCCTTTTTTTTACCGCATTACTTTTCTATTTTAGTAAATTTATGCACCTAAAGTTTATATATCTCAAGTTTACATATCTAAAGTTTAGAGACCAAAAGTTTATATATCCGATTCAAATTTGAATTTGAATTCAAATATTTTTTTATATATATAAAGTTTATACACATAGAGTTTATAGACCTAAAGTTTATAAGTCAAAAGTTTATAGACCTAAAGTTTATATACCCGTTTCAAATTTGAATTTGAATTATATCTGATTCAAATTGAATTTGAATTCAAATATTTTCTATATATAGTATTTCTATACATCTAAAGTTTATACACCTAAAGTTTATAGATCCAACATTTATAAGTCAAAAGTTTTACATACCCGATTCAAATTTGAATTTGAATTCGAATTTAATTTAAATTTGAATTTGAATTCAAATTTTTTATATATAGTATTTCTATCCGTAATTTTTTCTAACTTTTGTTTTTTTAAAAAAATTTTGTGGTGTATTGTAGTAGGAAGAGAGGATGGGGAGGAGAAAGGGGGAGAAGAGGGAGGAATCGGCATAGGAGTGATCGCTGGGAGCGATCACCCGCGCATTAGCAGGACCCAGCCAAGTGGCGTGTAACACGTCTCGACTAGTATGGACTAGAAAATCGGCACGCACGGTTGGCGCGCCTATATATTTTATAAAGTTTTCTATAAAAAAAATATCATATGATATTTAAAGGGTACTATTTTATATTTTATTTAGCATGTACGAGTAGTATAATTAGAGTAAATTTAACAAAACTACCTATACTATGACCAAACTATCTAAAAATATAGATTTAACTTAATCTATCACAAAACTATAGATTTAAAATTAAATTTATCACAAAACTACACATTTAAGATGGAGTGTAACAAAACTACCTGATGTGGACATCACTCCTTTGGATACACACAACAATCTTCCGTCGGTCATTCGAGGACCGATAACAAGAGCTCGCGCGCGGCAATTGAATTTAGAGGTGAGCTCGTTTTTATGTTCTTCTTTATATGAATTTAAGAATAGATTGCTACCTAATGATTATATTGTGATTAGGAACAATTGAGAGAACAAGAAGACACTTGGAGAAGGACTTAGAGTCAAGGATCATCAAGGACGTCCAAGTCAAGGTGGAGGCCAAAACTAAGCCAATTTCAAGTGCACTTCGGAGTCCAGGACCAGTCTGTACTAAAACGGGCGCGCAGGTCGCATACGTGCTCGGATTGGGGCGTTCTTTATATGGATGGAAAGCTAAGAAGATAACATTTCCAATGGTTCTGGTCCCACGTCCAAATTCTTTCCAAGTCAACAGGAATGGACTAAACAATTTGACGTCCAGAATCTGTCCCGGTGTTGCGTCACCGTATTTGGGCCCTTAGGCCGTGTATCGTGTTGAAACCTATTAGGATTGCGTCAAGGGTTGATTGCACGACCCTAAACTCTATATATCAGTACCTGCCGTCACCTTTAGGGTTTGAGTTTTGCTTAGATTAGGGTTTGAGTTTTGCTTAGATTGATCTGTCAAGAACAGTTTCGTCGCTAGATCGGTTTGTGGAACCCCAAATTCGAGTGTCTTACAAACTGATCCTGCGGCAAAACTGTTCTTGACAGATTAATCTAAGCAAAACCCACAAATCGATCTAGCGGCGAACCTGTTCTTGACAGATTAATCTAAGCAAAACCCAAACCCTAAAGGTGACGGCGGGTACTGATATATAGAGTTTAGGGTCGTGCAACCAACCCTTGATGCAACCCTAATGGGTTCCAACATGATACACGGCCCAAAGGCCCAAATACGGTGAGGCAACACCGGGACAGATTCTGGACGTCAAATTGTTTGGTCGATTCCTGTTGACCTGGAAATAATTTGGACGTGGGACCAGAACCATTGGAAATGTTATCTTCTTAGCTTTCCATCCATATAAAGAACGCCCCAATCTGAGCACATATGCGACCTGGGCACCTGTTTTAGTGCGGACTGGTCCTGGACTCTGAATTGCACTCGAAGTCGCTTGGTTTGGGCCTCCACCTTGACTTGGACGTCCTTGTTGATCCTCCATGACTAAGTCCTTCTCCAAGTGTTTCCTTGTTCTCTACATTGTTTCTAATCACAATATAATCATTAAGGTAGCAATCTATTCTCAAATTCATACAATGAAGAACATAGGAACGAGCTCATCTCTAAATTCAATTGTCGCGCGCGAGCTCTTATTATCGACTCTTAAATGACCGATGGAGGATTGTTGTGTGTATCTAAAGGAGTGATGTCCGCATCACTATCCATTTAGTTAGAACATTATTATAAAACTATAGGTTTAGAACCGATTCAATCATTAAACTATGTTTATAGCTCTAACATAACATAACAATAGTGTTAGGATTTAAACTCTAAAAATCTGTAATTTTGTGATAACTTTAATATTAAATATATAGTTTTGTGATAATTGATCATAGATCTGTAGTTTGTGATAAATTTAATGTTAAATATATAGTTTTATGATACGACATTTGAAATTTATAGTTTTGTTATAGTTTAGTGAAAATAAATGTAGTTTTGTGAAATTCACACTATCTTTTAAGTATTTAGAAATTCCCAATCATGCTAGAAAAAATATGTTATATATTTTTTTTTGAAAAAGCTGCAACTCCAATAAAATTTCCTCCTTGTTTTGTTCATTGTGAATGACTTTCACTCAATATAATTTTCTTCATTTTTCTTAACTTTCCTTCTTTCCTCAAATTTCCTGGGTTTCAACTCTTTATTTCTTTTTTGCCTTTCTTTCCTCATTGAATTTTTTGGATGTTCTCTCGAGAGTTTTGTTTTCACTTGCAACTTTTTCCTCCTGGAATTTTTCTGGAAGTTCCCTGTTGAGAGCTTTCTGCCAATTTAGTACTGACATGTGGCCCTGACCCGCCAACATTCACGCTCCTCCTTCCCGGCTTCCCTAGGTGCAAAGGATGCGAGTGCGCTGTGCTTATAGACGGATGGTGTAGCGACACATGTCAATCAAAGAGTGGGGTAACAACTCAACCAATCAGCTTGCAGGGAGGCCTGCCAGCTTTAGAAATAAAGATACACAAACTAGACTTGAGGAAGCTGAACATGTATTTTTAAGTAAACATTTACTCCCTCCGTCTCAAAATAAGTGCAGTTTTAGCACCGTTTACGTTCAACGTTTGACCGTTCGTCCTATTTGAAAAAAAAATATTATGATTAGTATTTTTATTATTATTAGATGATAAAACATGAATAGTATTTTATGTGTGACTAATTTTTTTAATATTTTTCATAAATTTTTTAAATAAGACGGATGGTCAAAGTGCTAAACACGGATATCTATGGCTGCACTTATTTTGGGACGGAGGTAGTAAGTTTCAACAATTGGGAATTTGAAGATGTTGCCTTCTTCTTCCCATTGAACAAAGGCAGTTACGGGTTTCAACGGTTATTATTTGAGAAATTATTTGCCTTTTTTCCTTAACAAGAAAAAGTGAATTTTCCCATTGGGAATTCTTTGGCTCCAATTCTTATTGCTTACTCAAACAATAGACTCAAACAAAAGGCAGTTATTGTGAATTTTTCTAATTTTCCTGGGAAACAGACTAAAACAATGAAACTTGGAAAAATGAATGAATTGATTTATTGATTAGAATTTCCTATTACATTATAGTATTGTATGATATAACATTGACATGCTCTTGGTTTCAGCCAACTACAGGATCATTGATCAAACAAAATAGAAAACAGAGCCTTGGCAACGACGGGTTGGAGGCGGTGGCATCCTAGTTCCTGGCTTGGAGCCTTGGCGTTTTCCTTCCCTACCTCTAACCCCCTACATTAGCTTCTAGAACCTTCTAGTGCTTGTACCCTCTACCTCTTTTCTTCTTCAGTTTGATCTCAAATAGCTAGTTGTACATGCGAGTTTGTATTGGAGATTGTTGTTATTTGTTGAGAGTATTTCTATAGTAACATATAGCACAAATTTCTCTAGTAGCCTACCTAGGTACCAATCCATTGATTTCTTTTGATTGTTCATTGTAGACTCAAGCAAGGATCGATGGCTTTGATCCCAGATTGTTAAAGGACCTCTTTTCTCAACAAATAACAACAATCTCCAGTACAAACTCAAAGTATAACTAGCTGTTTGAGGTGAAACTGAAGAAGAAAAGAGGTAGATGACACATGCTCTAGAAGGTTCTAGAAGCTAAGGTAGGGGGCTGGAAGAAAGATCGATGAGAGGTAGGAAAGGAAATCTCCAAGGCTCCAAGCCAGGAAATAGGATGCTGTCGCCGCGCCACGCCGAGCCACCATGGCCAAGTCGTTGTTTTCTGTTAGGGCCCCTGTATGGTGCGCTCTCTACTAATAGTAGAAAGAAATCTGAACCACTGATCTCATTTGATCAAATGGTTCAAATATATTTCTACTACCACCTTAGTTAGTAGTAGTAGAAACGTGATAAGGCATTGTGGTTCTTCAAAAAATATAGAGAAAACTTCCTACATACCCCTAAAAAGCTTCGCAATCTCTTCTATACCCCTGAATTTGCCTCATCCCCTACATGTCCTTGAGTTTTCATTTTGATCTCCTCTATCCCTATTCTGTTAGTTGACCGTGAGTTGACTGTTAAATTTTTCTAAAATGATCATATCGCCCATTTCCCATTCTTACAGTTACATGCTATCTACTCTACTTCATAATTCACAATGTGAAAAATTGTATCTCATAATAAAATCAAATGTGACATAATTATTTATTGAAAAGAAAACTTAAACTGTTGAACAAATTTATTTTTTTTTACAAAATCCATATAAGAGTTTTAGCTATAAATTGTGAACCAAAATTATTTATTTGTTGGGTTCAAATTTTGATGAAAACAATGTACGTATACCATAAAAGTTAATTTAAATTTTTTTAATTTATTTTTAAAATTTGTTGTCAAATAATTATATTCCCTTTGTTTATTTACAAATAGATATTTTTTTCATATAATAATTGTGTTTTTATCATTAAACTAGCACATAAGGATAAGAGAGGGGTAATATAGTCAATTTTAAAAACATTTAACGGTCAACTCATGGTCAACTAACGTAATGGGCATAGAGGAGATCTAAATGAAAACTCAGTGGTATATAAGGGATGAGGCAAAATTCAGGGATACATAAATAATTGGACGAATTCTCAATTGTACATAGGGGATTTTCTTAAAAATATATGCGGAGGGGTATAATTGTTATTTTGCAGTGACTAAACTAGCAGGTGCGGAAGGGTTCTCATCCCGCAGCTCAAACATGAAAGCGCCGCTCGCCAACTCGACTGAGATACATAGAAGATCAGGGGCAAAAACTCTATCGCTGAGATGTTTAGTTAATGTGCAAAAACGCTATCGTCGACGAGCTCCAGCGACAGCCATTACGTAAGATCAGGGGCTTAATTTGGGAGACTTGGCAAGGGTTTACCATTTCCGTTTTTCTTCTGGAGTCACCAGGTAAACCTCCTGCAATGAAGAAAGGGAACTGGATTACGTTTCACACCCAACCCCTACACTGGCTTAATTATATGCTGGATTTGTTCAGCATTGAAATAGCTTGCAGTCTATTTGACGGTTCAGTGAAATGAAAGCAGCTCTCAGACTCATACTCCCTCTGTATTTGTATTTAAATGTATAACATCGTTGACTTTTTAACAACATTTAACTATTTATCTTATAAAAAATTATGTAATTATCATTTATTTTACATTGACTTGATTTATCATCAAATGTATTCTTCAAGCATAACATAATATTTTTATATTTGTAAAAGAAATTTAAATAAGATGAATGGTCAAATGTTAGTAAAAATATCAATGACGTTATATATTAAAATGCGGAAGGATATTATTATCTACCAATCCTTTTTTTCTAAAAGGGACTTGTCATCTGACAGGGGTGCCGGAGTGTATACGCCGCCGGCGGGAGCAGTGGGGATTGTCTGCAGTACAGCAGCTCTGCAGAGGATCCGTGTCCCGGCGGGAGAGACTTGCGAATTGCGATCCACAAGCACCGTCGACAGGAGGACTAGCTATCCACATGCAGAAGCTTCGTTTTGCTCTCTCTTTTTTTTTATGGGATATCAGCGATGCAACGAACTATGAGATGGGAACAAAAATAAAAATGACATACCCAAATTAATGTATTAGTAAATTACTAATTTACCCTTATTAACAAAGAATTCGGATTATTTTTAATGGTTATAATACTATCAGCAGATGCTGATAGCACCAGAGCATTGTTCTTTCTCTTTCATCCTTCCTTTAAGGGTGTGTTTAGTTCACGCTAAAATTGGAAGTTTGGTTGAAATTGGAACGATGTGACAGAAAAGTTGAAAGTTTGTGTGTGTAGGAAAGTTTTGATGTGATGAAAAAGTTGAAAGTTTGAAGAAAAAGTTTGGAACTAAACTTGGCCTAAGGCTATATTGGTAATAGCCGGTTTCAAACTCTGCTCTCGTTATCCACTTGCACATTTTTCAAACTGCTAAACGGTACGTTTTTTTAAAAAAGTTTCTATACGAAAGTTGTTTAAAAAAACATATTGATCTATTTTTTAAAAAAATAGCAAATACTTAATTAATCACGTGTAAATGGACCGCTCCGTTTTCGTGCGTACTACGTATTTTTGGGAACCGAGCCTAAGTGTTGTTTATATACTGCCTTTTCTATCTGTCCCCTCTTCATGGGCTTGCCCTGGTGACACATCCCAACTCCCAAGGTGCAGCCCGATAGCACCTGACATGGTGTAGTACCGATTAATACCACTAAACTGCAGGTTTCGTTAGTAGACGAAGGAGGCGGTGGCCGGAGCATGGGGGCGACCAGATCCGGTGGTCCCCAACCACATAGAGACCGGATCTGGTGCCCAGGAGCTAGGGATGGCCGGCGACTGGTTACCTAGGGCGGAGGGTGAAGGAGGCAGCGACCGGAGCTCCAGGGCTCGTAGATCCGGTGGTAGGGCTTGTAGATCCGGCAGTACTTGAGGGCGCCGACGTGGAGAGAGGACGCGGCGCGGCGACCGGTGGTGGCGGCGGCGAGCGGCCTACGGTCGGCGGCACCGTAGGGGAGGAAGGGCAAGGCGGCGTCGAGTAGGGAGGGCGCCATCTGGGGCTGCGGCTGCGAGGAGGGAGGGCGCCATCCAGCGGCGACGAGCTGCCCAACACTCATTGCTCGGTCTCTCGCTGCAGTGGGGGAGGCGCCTGGAAGAAGGGAGAGAAAGAGAGGGGAGGGAGAAAGAAGAAGAGGATAAGGATGGACTCGGCAGTAGGGAGAAGAAGAGGATAAGGGTAAGGGGAGCGAATTTTTTTTTGTGATCTTTGACGGGCACACAAATTTTGACCCGTCACAGGTGACTTTAGCTCACCTTTGACGGGTTCTATTTTTGGACTGTCACAGGTGACTAGTTACCTGTGACGGGTTGTCGCCGGATGGCTCACCGATGACGGCATCCCGTAGAACCCGTCAAAGGTGACCCTCGTCACTGACCAACACTTATGCCTGTCACAGTTGTGAGGATTTGGCGTAGTGTCGGAGTGTATACGCCGCCGGCGGGAGAGACTTGCGAATTGCGATCCACAAGCACCGTCGACAGGAGGACTAGCTATCCACATGCAGAAGCTTCGTTTTGCTTTCTCTCTTTTTTTTTATGGGATATCAGCGATGCAACGAACTATGAGATGGGAACAAAAATAAAAATGACATACCCAAATTAATGTATTAGTAAATTACTAATTTACCCTTATTAACAAAGAATTCGGATTATTTTTAATGGTTATAATACTATCAGCAGATGCTGATAGCACCAGAGCATTGTTCTTTCTCTTTCATCCTTCCTTTAAGGGTGTGTTTAGTTCACGCTAAAATTGGAAGTTTGGTTGAAATTGGAACGATGTGACAGAAAAGTTGAAAGTTTGTGTGTGTAGGAAAGTTTTGATGTGATGAAAAAGTTGAAAGTTTGAAGAAAAAGTTTGGAACTAAACTTGGCCTAAGGCTATATTGGTAATAGCCGGTTTCAAACTCTGCTCTCGTTATCCACTTGCACATTTTTCAAACTGCTAAACGGTACGTTTTTTTAAAAAAGTTTCTATACGAAAGTTGTTTAAAAAAACATATTGATCTATTTTTTAAAAAAATAGCAAATACTTAATTAATCACGTGTAAATGGACCGCTCCGTTTTCGTGCGTACTACGTATTTTTGGGAACCGAGCCTAAGTGTTGTTTATATACTGCCTTTTCTATCTGTCCCCTCTTCATGGGCTTGCCCTGGTGACACATCCCAACTCCCAAGGTGCAGCCCGATAGCACCTGACATGGTGTAGTACCGATTAATACCACTAAACTGCAGGTTTCGTTCATAGTCTAAATAAACATACACTAGTGGAGAAATGATCTTTGCTGGGTCGACCCAAAACCATAATAATCCCGGTTCCAAAAAAACCGGAAGTAAAAATGATCTTTAGTCCCGGTTGAAAACCCCAGAGCCATCTATGATCTTTAGTCCCGATTGTTGTTATCAACCGGGACTAAAAATTATCTTTAATCCCGGTTCATCCCTTATCAGATTGATGTCAGGGGGCCGAGGATATTTAGTCCTGGTTGGTGTCACCACTTTAGTTCCGGTTGGTTGTTCTCAATCGGGACTAAAAATCAAATGATCGAACTAAAATTCAAGCGTAGTATATAATCCCTATCCCTTATCCTCTCCTCCACAGGTCGAACTTCCTCTCCTTCCTACAGTTTAAATCAGATTGATCCTTCCTCATCCCGATCCATCCCGTCCACCTCCTCCCCTTCCTCGTCCCCTCTCCTCCACCTCCTCCTCTCTCCTGCCCATCCTCCCCTTCCCCTCCATCCCCTCCACCTCCTCCCCTTCCTCATCCCCTCCCCTCTCCTCCACCTCCTCCTCTTCCCTTTCCTACCCATCCTCCCCTTCCCATCCGGCAGCCAACGGCCGGCGGGGCCGCGCCTGGCCGCGCCGGCCGGCGGCGGGCCGGCGGCGGCAACAGCGTTATTTTCTCTTTTTTTTAATTTGTGATTCACATGTATAATTTTGTGATTTATTGGATGGATCTGAGATGACCTGTGATGTATTTGATTTGTGTATAATTTTTTAGGATTTGTGATGTATATGTAACTTTAAGATTTGTGATGTGGATTTAGGATGTTACTTTATTTGTGATGTGGATTTGGGATGTTACTTTGATTTGGGGATATGCATCCCACTTGATTTGGGAGAAAATAAAAAAAAAAGAAAAGAGGATCATTTGGGACCGCCGCTATTCTCTCTTTACTCCCGGTTGGTGTTACCAACCGGCTGAACCGGGACTAAAGATAGCGATTTTTAGTTCCGGATTCGTAGTTCCGGTTGGAAAACCGGGACTACTGGGGATTACGAACCGGGAGTAAAAAGCACTTCTTGATATATATGCGGTTCACAATAGTATCAAATTACATATTTCATTCAATAGGAACCACCGCGCGTTGCGTGGGCACATTGAAAAACTGCCAAAGTTGGAATGAAGCTACCATTCGTGGTATCGATGAAAACATGCTTGGGTCATATAGCTAGCTCAAAGCCATGACGTTAACCAGGTGACCAAGCAATATGCTTATATGCATATGTATACCCTACATGATCTATGATGGTGGAACAGTAACCTTTGCAGCAGCAATAATTGAAGGCATTGACATTTGATTGACAAAGCGTATGCAAGTGACAGAATATATGTGGATATGAGAGATACTGCAGTCAGCTTCAAAGCTTAGGCATTAGGAAGGTGACAGTGAACCACACGATGGAGCCTGACTTCTCACAACTTAAACACAATTTATTCAACTGGTACTGGAAATGAAATTAAATGATACAAAAACGTCACAAAGTTAGATTTTCGACATTATCCGAGTAAGTACGAAGGACATCTCAAACATAATTAAGTTGCACGGCAGCATCGATCACCTTATCCGGATCTTCCAAAGCTGCACGAGCAGTTTGGGGAGTTCCCGGGTGGCCTGGTCCTGATCAGCGGGTTTCTCTCAAAGAAGTTGAATGGCCAGAGCTCGAATGCACCACTAATCGTCGGCATCACAGGAAAGTCCTCCTGGCACGGAACATGGTGCAGGCCAACCGTGTACCAGAGGACGATGTCCTCATCCTTTATCCTTCTGTTTCTGCTCCAACATACGCATGCCATGGGATGTATAATGAGCGATATGGTATTCTAAGGTACACAAATGTGGAGCCATGGGCTCAAGGTGACATACCTCTTGCTCCACGCAGCCAAGTTGTCATCTCCCGTGCTTTGCTCGGCGTACAGCCCGGACACCCACTTCTCCGACTTGTTATATGGCGTAACCCACACCTGTTTCTTAGTGTAGCTTGCTCGGCGCTGTGGGTAGTCGTTGTTGGCCAACAATGATGTTGCCGTCGCACCGGCTGGAATGAGCCGGTAACCGACCTCATTGCCAACTTTTGTCTTCTTGCTTGGGTTAACGAAGAGGAGGTCAGCAGGTGCGCCATTAATGTTCACCTGGCCTTCGGCCTCAGTTTCGGCCACCTCATAGAGTACCGTCCAGTAGCTCCTCCTTGGTGTGGGAGCATCGCCGGTTGCACGAACACCTGTGTTGCGCTTTGGAATGATGGTATTTTTGATGAAAGAGTTCTTGGTACCATCAATGTCAAGGTCGAGGTGGTAGGTAATGAAGTGGTCATGGTAGACACCGACGGTGTTCTCGGCAATCAGCGTGCCGTGTATGTCATCTGTAATCTGGTCCACATGTGTGTAATTCGTCGCCTTCATCTCCAAGATACCACTAAGGGACACCTGCAATACGTGTGTTAATTGAGTCAAGAGCTAGTTCCTCCCTTTAATTTGCTTTAAACACGGCAAGCAAACAGAAGATTGTTATATACCACGGTCTTGATGGAGCCGACGGTTTTGAACTCCCAGTCCAATGTGTAGTCATAATTTCCAACCGTCACCACCATCCTCACCACCAAGGTCACGTCTGGCCGGACCTCCGTGATCTGCACCGAAAGCCACATCATCTAGTATTATACTCCCTCCGTTTCGAAATGTTTAACGCCGTTGATTTTTTTAAATATGTTTGACCGTTCGTCTTATTCAAAAAATTTATGTAATTATTAATTCTTTTCGTATCATTTGATTTATTGTTAAATATATTTTTATATAGGCATATAATTTTACATATTTCACAAAAGTTTTTAAATAAGACGAACGGTCAAACATGTGCTAAAAAGTCAACGGTGTCAAACATTTCAAAACGGAGGGAGTATATCTATATATATCACCCTTATTAAACACTAGAGCATGCACTTGAGGGGTCGATGGTAGATCACCGGTGCGATTGGTCCCGCGACCCCGGTGTGGCGCCATGCAACATCGCCTGCGTACCGCTCGAACACACAGATGATGTTCTCCGACTTCACCGGCTTGCCGTCCGCGTCGACGTAGTAACCATCCATGTAGGCGGCGTTGGCTGGGCAATCAGCCTCGGGCTGCAGCGGGACAGCCGAGACACCAAGGCCGTACTCACCGGCGTCCATGAATGTGTGGAAGTACCACTCCTCCTCCGGGTCCATATATGGCACGAAGATCTCCGAGGCGAAACCGCGGTAGAGAACCCGCCGCCATAGGTCGGCATCGGCGTCGTGGACAGAAGCCATAGAGATGACTGTGCCGGCTCGCATGTCAAAACCCACGTGGAACTCCCAGTTGGCCCACCTGCAGTCACGCTCAAGCAGTGCAGCTCATGAATTAGTTCAATTTGTCAAAGGGACTACCTATTGATTTTTGGATAGATTCGGAGCTTTAAATCTTGCAAAATTTTCCACTAATAGATACAACCCGTTTTAAATAAAATGATAAAAAAGGGGATAAATATGTCAAAAATCGTAAATCTAGAGAAAAAACAGTTGTAAAATCTTTTTTCACTGTAGCTGTGTATAAATCCATTGTAATTGAGTATAAATTTTCTATTGCTAAGTATAAGTGCTATGTAACTAAGTACAACTATAAGTTGGGCCTACAGGAAGACGAATCTTGATGGAAGATTCTATATAGCGAAAAGTCGAAAGACATGAGCCCAAAAGTTTACCGAAACCGGTTGGTCAAATATTTCTGTGCTAATACATGCAATTTATTTAAGTTGGGAAGTTGCTCTCTGAATATTGTCAACCGTTTGGCCAGAGGGCAGCTGTCATTGGTACTCCCAAGGAATTGTCGATAGAACCAGGCGAAGTAAACCAGTTTTAGAGGTGGCAAGTAGCAAGTAACAACCCCATGCAAATTGGAGGGGCTTACCTGACAATATGACCGTCTATGTGGAAGCCCTTGCCCTCCGGCTGCACCACGACGCCAGGCGCCGGCACCGCTCTGTTGAACGGTGGCCCAGCCTTGCCGGCGCGGTAGTCGGTCCCCTCAGCTTTGGGCACCGAGTACGCTGCCCTATCTCTATACGCAACGATAACCAGTTTCTCGACATCCACCAGCAGCGTCACGCCTTCCAGTGGCCGCGCATAGTAATTGGCGGTGCCGCCTGCAACAACGAAGCACTGCACCTTCGCCAACCGCCTCGCCTCATTCTTTCCAAACCATCCCATGGAGAACACCCCGCACCCCACATCGGTCAAGGCCAGCCCGCGTCGCCGCAAGGATTCCCTAAAGGGAGGGTGCTCGCGTGAGAGCCGTCCCGCCGCCACCTGCTCCTCGGTCGTGAACATTGGGAAGCCAGGGCCATCGTGAATACCATGCGAAACCACACGGGGAGCGGCGGTGTTGGTGACATCGACGTAAAACTCGTGGGAGAGGCCGCCGGCTCTGGCGATCACAAACGCGCGGCGTGGGAGGATGGCGGCGGCGGCAGCGTTGGTGTGAGAGAGGACATTGGGCTTCTCCGGCTCATCGAGGCCGACGTAGTGAAAGGATATCGGGTGGGAAGCAACGAGAGAGGAGGCGAGGACGGCGGACCTTACCGCCGTGAGCTCCGTGGGAGAAAGTGGGTCGAGTGGGTGCGGGAGGGGACTCGACAAGGCCGCTATGGCAGTGGCCACGGCGAAGAAGATTGCAAGGACCAGAACCAGAGGCGGATACATGGTGAGAGCTATGCGTAGGCGTTTAAGGAAATGAGGTTGGGACAATTCATGGATGATTAGCGTACACATATATAGCTGTGCATTTTGCGTGTACTGAACTGCTGGCGCTCGCTAAAGTCAACAACGATCGATACATCGGAAAAACCCCGCAAAAAAAAAAAAAAAAGATACATCGGAAAAAGGAAGTTGCACTACTACTATGAAATCATTCTGTTTGTGTAGCACTGTCACGGTTCGGCCACTTGCTCCCTATCCATCTCAACCTTCTTCCCTCACACAAATTTGTGTTCCCTCACACAAATTTGGTAAGTCGCGAGCCATTAATGAAGCGGATAGCGACTAGTAAACTCAATTGGTTTGTCCAGCGTCCGATCCGACCGTTGATTTGTCTGCGATTTTCCTTACCAATCACCTTCCAGTGGCCAGCGTCCGATCCGACCTGTAAATATACAACGAGTCAACAACGCAACGCTTTCTATATAATGATAATCATGCAAGCAAACTCAAAAATCCAACGCTCGCGAACTCAGCTGACAAAACAAAAAATTTCAGTAGGTAGTTGTTTAGCAATTCCCAAAAAACATTTTTGATCGGATGGAGGAGTATTTTCTTGTGACTCCAAATCAGAATATATGCTTGGTTGTTGTCATCCATGTTTATGCAAGTACTTTTTTTTTGTGCTTTTGACATTCCTACACCATTAATAATTTAATATCATACACCATTAACATAGTATATGGTCATATGTCATAACATATTCCGAGATAACTACATACTCCAATAATATTGTATAGTCAACATTATATCGTATCTTATCTTAGTACAAAGGTGATGTCCACTAATTTCTAAAGCTCAACATGCAAGTGTGTCACATCATTACTCACTAGTAATTATTATCTAGAGTATTTTAAATATCATACAAATATATCATATCATTTACAATTTTGTTGTATTTGTAGAACTCTATGAAAGCAATGTCAAATCATTATCTCCATATCATTTTCATATTATTTTAACATACACATGAACCATTTCTATTTTTATAATGTATAACATGCATTTATCCACATGTCACATCAAAACACGGAGTATCAACTGGTAGTAAATATATATAAGAAGTCCTTAACTAGCCATGTGGAAGATTAATATCAAAAGAGAGCATATTATACAATCGCCTGACCAAAACAATTGGATCAACTGACGATTTCCATTTCATTATATTCATCACCACCAGCAGCCAGCTTTGATCCAGCAATTTTCTTCTAAGGCCCAACAAGTCAACAAGAAGTGGCATATATTTACAGGTCAACAACGCAACGCTTTCTACATAATGATGGTTATGCATGCAAAGTCAGAATGTGTTAATAGGAGAAAAAAAGATTATACTGCAAGTGAAAGGATTTAATAGGAGAAAAATACCTGGATACACCCATATGAAATTTCACCAAGACTGAACCATCGAAAGATCGAATTTGATGATCTGTTACCTGCAAGTCGCTTGACATTTAAATTGTGACGTGGTCCATTTATGTTCACGACAAAATCACAGAGCTATTTAGTCTCAGCGACAGCTCAACCTGTTGAAAAAGGCTTCCTTTGAAAGTGCTATACTAGCTAACAGATTGCTACATGCACGCTTCTAAAGCTCATAAAACGTCGTGATTTTTTCAAACAAATTTCTATGTTTCTTAAAATACTTGTTCACATCCGGTTTTTAAATTTTCAATACTCAATCCGTTCAGATAGCTTTGTGCTGAGTCAATCTTCTCTAAAATCCACAATGAGCTGAGGTATGTCATGATAGTATATTTACTTGTTATTGTGTTGATTTTTTTTTCACACTTGATCAAAGTTAAAAAAAACTTTTTACTTACAAAAAAATTAAACACCTTACAATATTACAGGTAATTAATTAATTAATTTTTTTGTTTACATAGTTAACTGTACAGTAAAGCTAGCTTGAAAAGATAAATCACCTTCACTCTGAAGGTATAGAAATTACTACGTTTGGAGGAAAAAGAAATTAAAATCTAAGCTCTCAGATCGTGTTGGATCATGTACTCCATCCGTCCCAAAATATAAGTATTTTTGGACTCTGACACGGTCTCTGAGATGTTACTTTGACCAACAATATCTATAAAAATAAGTTGTTTTAAATAAAAAGAGTTGCATATTATGATAGTTTTGTTTAATGATAAATCTACTAATCAATTTTACATGATTGATTTTTTTTTATTTTCTTGTTATTAATAGTAAAAGTTAAAAATGTTTGACTTGTCACTATACTAAAAATGCTTAAATTTTAGGACGGTGGGAGTAGATCGATAGTAATAGAAACAAAAATTATTCACACCATAGTCTGTAGTTCCTCTACCCCAAAATAAAACTGATTTTTTTGGTTAAAACTTGTGCCAAAATAAGTTTATTTCTACTTCATTACTTATTCTCTGTTCATAAATCAAGAAGTTTGATCACTACTGTATATATCCCTCATCTACACATCCGTCAATCCTACTTTTATATTAACTAGGAAGGTAGCCCGTGCGAATGCGCGGGCATGTATTGTACATTGCATTTGAAAAATATATATTAACAGAAAATCAACCGGCTGACACCAGCCATGTTTAAAAGTACTTTTTTTTTTAATAATACACATCAGGCGAGTCCTCCGCTGTTCATTGGCATTTTGCTTTGATAATTTTTCCAAATATTAGTTAGGTTCTAAAGTATAATATTTAATCCGTATAAATAATTATCTATGATTCTTTTATTATATAGAACGAAGTTCGATTTAGTTTGTTTGGAAAACATGTCTAGCAAATCAAGTGTAAATTAGAAGAAAGGCGTTTTTGTCCTTTTTTTAATAGAATGTTTAGTTGCTTTTTTAAACAAATTCTAAAGAACTATAATTGTTAATAAATATGTTTTATTTGTACCATTAAGTAGTTCGCCTTCTAGTTGGTTTAAGTTGATGCAAGTTGTTACATGCTTGTATATAAACTAATAAAGACGTGCCATGTACCTCGCTTCCTTGTGATTTGTGTGATCTATACTATCTTTTTTCAAAAGAAAATACCTAGTTAACACGAATCTAAAATTCTAGCTAGTTGTGACTGCATTTAATCCCAATCTGTATTTTTGTCACCTCTTGCTAGTGTTATGACCGTGGTAATTTCAGGAATGAAATGATGCGGGGAGTAGACAAATCAGGTATATTAATTTCTGCCCGCTGCAAGATTGAAGTTATGTTCTAAAATAACACCCTCTTTGTTCAGGTTAAGGCTTACTGCTTTAGACTTTTAAGTTAGCTTATTGGCTTATAAGATTTATAACCTGGTGGATTTAATGCCCTTAGTTGAATGGAGGAGTCATACAACTATCTCACTTAAGCTTAAAAAAAACTTCTCTAATCTAGCTTTTGACTTAATAGTGTTAGAGTGGTTTATAGTTTAAAAAAAGCTAAACGGAAAAACTGCTTGTTTGTTTAGACTTAGGCCCTGTTTGTTTCAGCTTAAAATTTAATCTACATTATTAAATCAGATTACTCTAATAGCTGGATTATAATAAGCCGACATAAAATAAGCTACGAGTTGTTTGTTTCTCTGGATTATTAGAGGCATCTAAGGGTAGTGGGTCTTTAGCCACTCAATAATCTGAAAAAAGCTCCTCTAGAGGAGATTATTGGATTATAGTAATCTGGCTTATAGATTATAATAATCTAGCATAATAATCTACTTGTTTGTTTCAACTTACTCATAATAATCCAGATTATAATAATCCTAAGCTGAATCAAACAGGGCCTTAGACATTTCGAGTTATAAAGTTGGCTTATAAGCCTAAATAATTAAAGAGGGCCTAAATCTAGTCTACTCTACAATGTAGTCTGAAACTAGTCCATAAGCAATACAATATTTCATTCAACCACCTAACAACATTATGTAAGAAAATAGCAAATGCCACCCATAAGCATATGGACTACCATATACAATAAAATATATTATTTGTCTCTACTTTCTCTTTTCTCCTAATACTAATTGCTATCTATATGCATTGTGAAGGTTATAATAGTTATAGTTTATATATGTAGATCCTATCTATATGGATTATTTTTCTATATACATTGTTGTTGCTCTAACAACGTAGCAATATTAGGAGTGATTTCTCACTTCTCACTATAGCCAGGTGGCCTATATACAGCTAGGTCGTACAGTTACAGGTGTCTTGTCTGCAAGTCGGGAGAAAACGTTATCTGAATTTCAGAGTGTTCAGTCTTCAGATAAGTTTAGGGATTGAGTGAAAACTAAAATTGGCAGCGTGTACAACGTTTCGCCGGTTTCCCTTTACTTGAATTGGACAGCTGTGAAGCAAAGGAGGATGACGCAAAGAAGATCGGATGGTCTGGGCGAATGGGAGCTGCCAAGGGACCACCGTAGACGTCTCATATGTTGTCTTTTTAGCTCAATCGCTGTAATTTTTTAAGCTTCACTTAATCCCTCTGCCTTTTGAGGCGTGTGTTTATTGTGTGCTGCGATGGTAATTATGTGATGCGGGTGGCGAAGAGTCCAACACATACGCTATACCTCTCCCCGTTCCACACTCGCTACTCGAACCGGTGGCCTCGCACGGGCGGGGAAATCAGCCTCGACCGCCTGCTGCGGGGTGGGAGACAGACAGGGACCTGCCATACAACTGGAAGAGTTGCATAGGCTGTCGTTGGAGATCAGCCATTGGAATTTTGGAGGTGATTTATTTCGTCGAGGTCTTCGCCTGAACGCGCTTGTCAATGAGCTCCACGAACTTTGCCACCTCTTGGCTCGTTGTCTCGTTGCATGTCAACGCCTGAACGAGTCTAATCACTCTCTATATATCAGTGAATCATCTATGTTTGGTTTCTGATCTCTACTGGGGACACTAGACTGCAAGACAATGAGAAAATGGAAAACGACCACCACGGTACCACCTACCTGGTGCTCGAGATAATGCCTCGCCGCAAGATGATTGGGAGTTGAGTAAGATTTTTTGGCTTATTTTGTCTGCGTTGAGATGGATCTTTCGTGTAATCCGATTTCTGTTCACTAAGGAGGGTGGATCAATTAAAACCTTGTTTGATAATTAACACGTCAGTTAATATTAATGAATGAACAACTAACATAGATTATATGTTTTCTAATTCTGAAAAGCATACGTTAATTTCCAGTTTGCAGTCCCCCTGTTCACTGCTCTGCTAAATTACAAGACGAAATCGAATGGAGTAATGGCGTAGAGATATTTCTTGTTACAACATAGATACTAGGTAGAGCATCTTTCTCATCCTTGAGGACGTACCATGAGATACTATGAGGTACGAGGTACCATGACTCCATGAGGTACCAATCTAATCTAACCATGGGTTTAACAGGGGTAGGATCGTCTAATGAAAATGAGGTGCAAGCTAATTTATAGTGAAATATGGTTTTCAACTGTAAATTTAGTTATAAATAATCTAAAGATTTATGACAAATTAGTTGTATGATTTAGAAGCTTAATTGTTTAACACAAAATTATTGCTTATCTAACTAAAAGAACATGAAAATAGGAGAAGAAATAAGTGAAAAAGTGGATAAATGAATTGAAAGAAGAGGGAGCGTACATACGTATGTTCGTTTTTTTCTAAAAAAGTAACATATACATATAGGCTTAGGTGGGCCCGGGTTTAGGAGGTGACTTTTTTCTTGAAAAGTAATCTAATGGTTGTAAATAATGAGTCGACCAAATTTAGTGAAATATGTTTTGTTTTGTAGAATTATTAAGAATTTTACTAATTTATTAGAGCGTCACGTGGTTTAGGTAATCTAAGATTAGGAGCATTTTTACGAAGTTTAATGGACATTTAGTATATAATGGATACATCTAATCTGATGTGCTAAAACATCGATTGGGCCCTTCAATTTAAATGAAAATTGACGGTGGTATTTACGTAAATTATAGAGTAATATGTTTTATCTTTAAATAATAGAAAACATTTTTTTAAATATCATCAATTTTTTCCAATGGTACTAAGTACATATGTATTTTTTCTTCTTATTGATTTTAAATTTATAGTAGTTCTGTACGTAGTTTTTTTTTTCTTATGACGCACGGACAGTAGATAAGCTGCATTGCTTTCTTCAGCTATACGTACGTTTCTCCCATCAACGCATAGCACGTAATGAATTAGTTTCTTTAAAATAAAATACATCTAATTTAATAGCCTAAAATATCGGGTCCACATATCTAATCTAACAGTCTAAAATATCGGGTCCACCAATTTAAGTGAAAATCGACGGTGAGATTTGAGAGAGCCACGTGGCGACCTAGGAGCGTTTGTAGAAGTGCCACATGGCGATTTGAGAGCATTTTTAGGAAGTTTAATGGACTTTTAGTATATAATAGATAGATAGATAGATAGATAATTAAGCTTTTCCTCTTCTATAGGCGACCGAAATTTCATAATCCATCAGTCGATCCCCTGGTCATTAATTCTGCTCCAAGAGTTGTGCGCGCTATCAGGCATATGGCTTAAACTTTTTTGGATATGGGCCAAGCTTCCCCTGCTTCTTTTTCTAATCCCACGGGTTTATCCACCGAACCTCGTACAACCCACGGCACCTCCACCCAATACACCTTTGTGTCAGATTAGTGATTCCGACACAAACTCAGCTGTAGAGAGAGAAATCTCTTTCAGGACACCATGTATTCCTGAGATCAGGTTCATATGCAGTCCCTAGCGTGATTGCAACTTAAGTAGTCACACTAGGGCTATTGAAACTACACTAGTACAGATCCTTCCATCTGTGACAGCCCATAACAAGACTGGAATTTGCGGGCCGTCACAAGGAAGTAATCTCAATCGGGCCGAAGTTTCGACCGATTGAGATATGGTCGCATAGCCATGGTATATCGGCATAAAAATAAAGCCCGTCACGGATGACACTTATCTGTGACGGGCTATAGTTGAGGCCCGATTGAGATGAGGGTTCCATAGCGTTTCTTTGGAAATATTGCAGAGATATAAAAAGGGTACTTATATTGAATGCTTAACTAATGGCGACTTGTACACACCTTTTAAAATGTATCTTGTGATTTTACATCTTTCTGATATGCAGATTGCTGAATTTTTATTTGTCATTTTGCAACTATAGTGCTTAGTGTATATTGATAGGCAGGTTGCTGAATTGCTGATATATCGTTCAATATATTCATAATGTCTTAATGAACAATGATCAAATAATTTCAAAAAATGCTATATTATGTTTCTCTAGCAGAGTTTTCTATGTAAAATATTCCCTTGTTTGATACTCAATCTGCCGACTGTATCATTCTGGATTTATGGTTACTCATATTATAATTTATCTGCAGAGATGTTTGATCATACATACTATTGCATTTGCACAGATGTTTTTTCTTTTGCAACACTTGTATTGCCTTCTTACTGAGTTTTTTTTTATCCATGATAAGTTTTAACAACAAATGAACTCAATTGTAAGTTTAGCAAAACTGATTTTAATTTTTACTGGGGAGAGTATGTATTGATATATTTTTTGGAACTACAGATCAACAGCTCTCATAAGGCGCAAAGACCATCCTTGCTGATGTATAAAAAAAATGCATTTTAATTTGCTTATGCAGAGTATTGTCGTCGATCACCTTTGTTAGCAGAAAACCATGAAGATCAGAGACTGACACCGCCATGAGATTGTTGTCGATGATCTCCTCTTTAATATGGCTGTTGAATCACTAGTTGGCAACGGATAGTCCATCTTGTTTTGGTCGGATAGACGGTTGCAAAACAGAACCATGGTGAACTTGGTTCCTAATCAGAGAAACATGGCCCATAAAAAGATTAGGAAGCATCTTGTAGGAACCAGGCTTTGCTTGGTTGGCTAGCGTTGCCGTCGTGCACGCAGCCCACCCGGGTTCGATCCTAAGCGATCGCAAAACCTGCGTGTCCCACCAGTGCCTGTGTACATCCGATTTGGATGTAGAAGCCGAGTATATGACCATTTCTCAACCACTGTCCGTTTTCTCATTGTGTCCTATTTAAGATTCTTCCTGACGTATGGGTTTCAGAAATGGTCTGAAATGAACTATTCAAATCTTCACCAATTTTAACAATTACATGTTTTGACAACTGGTAAATTCGCTATAGCTATGATCCATCAACATTTGTGTAATCTAACCAGTTGCTGATGCAGTTAACAAGGTACCATCTCACTTGGTGCTAACTTTTTCTTAGATCTCGTAAGGTGGCCTTAATTTCTTGGATCTCATAAGATGGCCCTTTCTGGCATATGGCTTTGTTGTACACTTCCGGCCAGATCTTTTTCATCGTGGCTCTCAATACTTGGGTTGTGATTTGTGGATATATGCAAAATCAACGTGTTGTCTACAAAATTAGTAATGGATATGACTTCTATTTCGCTCTAGTGGATTCAAGCCTACTCTTGTGCTTTTTCTTGCAACGAATTCCTATTCTTGACGGAACATTCAATGACCGTTTGTCACATAGGTGTGAATTTCAAGCAAAACAATATCATTTTGTTTCAAGCATATATAACATTACCTTCTCTTTTACGTGTGTTGTACGTGCATGATTACCGGTAAGTGATATAACAAAACTTTCAAATAACATTTGTTGCAATATTTAATTACATTTTCCTCTATCTGTTCCACAGATGAATAAATTATGTTACTATAGCCGAGGAATTACATAGGACATCTCATTATTTCTTACTTGAGCTCCCCTATGATGCTCTCTGCTGGAAGTATAAACACTACTACATAACACCTTAAAGCTGTCGGTTGCATACTTGGCATACGTGCCAGTTTCGCAGTTGGCACCAATTATCCGGCACCAATGACGTTAGGTCACTAGTGATAGTTGAAGAACCAACACCTTTGTGCTCTCCCTGATTAAAAAAAGAGTAAATTTCACAAAACGTAAACTATACGTTTTGTGATCCAAGTTGCAGAAGACCACACACACTTTGACACTTGGCATTTAAGTACATATATTTTGGTTGTGTAGTTTCACAAAACCACACTATCGATGAATAGATTCACCCGTGAGATGACGTAGCTGTTTCACCTAGGACGAGGACATGGCATCCTATTACCAGCCATCGCACGGAATTAATAGGATGCCACGTCCTCATCCTAGATGGAACAACCACGTCATCTCACGGGTGAATCCATTCATCGATAGTGTGGTTTTATGAAACTAAACTACCAAAATATATATATTTAAGTGCCAAGTGTCAAAATATGTGTGGTTTTCTGCATCCTTAACCATAAAACATGTAGTTTTGTGAAATTTACTCTCAAAAAAAAAAAAGAGAAGCCGACTCCAACCATCGGCTCGGCTCGATGAGTTGATCGTTTCGAGCAGGCCCCTTCAAGCAACACCTAATGCCATCCATCACAAATCACAAACTAACAAACAATTTTCCTCCCCATCCATCACAGATCAATAACAATAATCTGCATCCCATCCTTTACATATAACAGATCAACAACAACAATTATCACAGATCACATATCAACAACAACACAAGATCAAGAACTACATAAGCAAGATGAAGGCACTCTCCTTAGTCCTGCCATTGTTGCCAATCCATGTCGCCATCGGAGGAGCAATGTGGAGATTGCTGCCAACAATCAGGTTCCTCTCCACGCTGAGATCACTGCCAGGGTACGTCCCTCTCTGCACCGAGGTCACCACCGCTAGATCTGGTGGCACGATGGGCGGCAGCGACGGATGTGGCACGGGTGGTGATGGGGCAGTGGCGTGGAGGGAGGAGAGGACGACGCGGTGGGAGGAGAGGGCGAGTGTGTGTGTGTGAGAGAGAGAGAGAGATAGAGAGAGAGAGTGGGAGAGAGAGAGAGCACGAGCGGATCGAATGAGGATGGAGTGGACACGTGATGACTTTGGTGGGGTTAAGTTGTGGCTCGCTCTGGTTATTTTTTTTAGGTACCGGTTTTCTAAAAACCAGTATCTATAATATATTGCAAGTACCCGTTTTTATTTAGAACCGGCACCTATAGTTTTTCAAAGGTGTCAGTTTCATTTTTTTCCTCACATGAGGTGAGAAATGGTCAATATATGTCGGTTTTAAATAAACCAGCAACTATGAGCCAGTACCTTTTTAGTAGTGAAAGTCACCCGAACCGTTGATTTTATTTGATCGAAGGGTTCTGATTTATTTATACTACCACCCCAAATAAAGATAGTAAACATGTGGAGGGGTATTATTGTTAAAAAAAGGTGCAGATGTGTGCAATCTTCATTTAGTAGGGACTAAACCTTTTTTCTCCTTTTTTTGGCTTATTTCGATGGAATATGAGCAATGCTAATGCAATGGATGACCACAAATCGATCTAGCTGAAAAGGATATAAATGGCAAGGTACACCCAATCAATTGATGATGACTAGGGTCCCGATCTTCCGTTACGTACTGATAAGTCGATTATGGAGACTCGACATTAATGATCCGAAGGCTTCGATCAGGATGACCGAACCCCTCGCTATCACTACACCAACCACTGTTGGTTATCACCCGAGCTGAAACACGGTTGATTTCGCCGATAAGGCAATCTCCTGCAAGTGAATCGAGATCACGCAAGAGAGCAGAAGATACAATCTGAATATATTGCGAATTAGGATGAATCTCACAAGTTAGGGTTCCACAAACTGAACTAGCGGAGAAACAATGATGGCAGAATAATCTAAGGAAAAACCTACCCTACTTCAATAAAGGCTACTGATTACATAGGTTCTAAGGTCAACCTAAGACCCTTGGACACATCCCTATTGGACTCCAGCATGATACACGGCCCAACATGCCTAAAGACGGTGATATAGCACCCGGACAGATTCTAAACGCTCTCTTGTTTCGATGATTCCTGTTGACTTGGAAGTAAATTTGATGTGAGTCTAGGTGACGATCTGAGTGCAAGCTGCTCATGGATGACAAGATGGGCTTGAACTTAATATGAATTGGGCCTTCGTCTTCCGTCTCCTAGTCTCGTGCGTATCTAAAATAATGATGTGCTCATCATCAAAGTATTATTACATTACTAATTTACCCTTAATGTCGAACGGATCAAATCATTTCTGCTAGTAGTATAATTCTACTAGTAGAAGAGCACTGAGGCATCTCTCTACCTACTATTATCATTTAGTAATGTTACAGTAAGGGAATTGCCAGCAAATATGAATATATGATCTTTTTACTGATCAAATCGAATAAAAATTATCGGACAAAAGGCGAACAATGTCTCCCCAATGGTCCGCTATATCGAATCATAGACACACAAGATGTCTTAAATACAATTAAGTTGCACGGCAGCTTCGATCACCTTAAGCAGATCCTCCAATGCTGCATGAGCAGTTTGGGGAGTTCCCGGGTGGCTTTGTTCTGATAAGCGGGTTCCTCTTGAAGAAGTTGGATGGACGGACCTCTAATGCACCGCTGATCGTTGGCATCACTGGGAAGTCCTCCTGGTACGGAACATGGTGTAGACCAACTGTATACCATAGTACAATGTCTTCATCCTTTATACTTCTGTTCCTGCTCCAGCATAGCCACGCCATGACCATTCATGTGATGAGCTAGCTATATATATGGCATAGACAAAAGTCAAGTCATGGAGACGTACCTCTTGCTCCAGGCAGCCAAGTTGTCATCTCCCGTGCTTTGCTCAGCGTATAATCCGGATGCCCACTTCTCCGACTTGTTATACGGCGTAACCCACACCTGCTTCTTGGTGTAGCTTGCACGGCGCTCCGGGTAGTCATCGTCGGCCAACAATGATGTTGCTGTCGCACCAGTTGGAATGAGCCGGTAACCTACCTCATTGCCAATCTTCGTCTTCTTGCTCGGGTTGACGAAGAGGAGGTCAGCAGGAGCGCTATTAATGTTCACCTGGCCTTCTGCCTCAGTCTCGGCCACGTCATATTGTACTGTCTAGTAGGTCCTCCTCGGTGTGGGAGCACCGCCGGTTGCACGAACGCCAGTGTTGCGCTTAGGAACGATGTTGTTTTTGATGAAAGAGTTCCGGGTGCCATCAATGTCGAGGTCGAGGTGGTAGGTAACAAAGTGGTCGTGGTAGACACCGATGGTGTTCTCGGTGATCAGCGTGCCATGTGTATCTTCCCTGATTTGGTCGACGTGCGTGTAGTTTACGGCCTTCATCTCCAGGATGCCGCTAAGAGACACCTGCAATATATGCGGCGATTGAGTGACAGACAAGGCAGACAATAAAAGGTCGTCAGTCCATCTATTCCAAAATATAAGATGTTTAATTTTGTTTTAAGTCAAACTTCTCCATTTAATCATATTTACAGAAAAAATACAGCAACATCTAAACATCACACTGGTATATTTATAAACTTAGTAAAAAATTCAAAGAGTTTGATTAGAACAAACTATAACTTCTTATATTTAGGAACAGAGTTAGTACGCATACCACAATCTTGATGGAGCCAACGGTCTTAAACTCCCAGTCCAATGTGTAGTCATAGTTCCCAACCGTCACCACCATCCTCACCACCAAGGTCACGTCCGGCCGGACCTCCGAGAACTGCAGCGAAAACCATGCACATCAAACAGTAGTTCCATCTTCCAGCAGAGGAGACATCAGAGAGACAGAGACTATGTTGGGTCATCACCAGTCCGCCCAGCCCAATGCCACTGGTGTGGCGCCACGCGACATCACCAGCGTATCGCTCGAACAGACAGATCACGTCCTCGGCTTTCACGGGCTTGCCGTCGGAGCCGGCGTAGTAGCCATCCATGTAGACAGCGTTGGCTGGGCAGTCGGCACCGCGCTGAAGCTGCGACGCCAGGGCTCCGAGGCCGTACTCGCCGGCGTCCGTGAACGTGTGGAAGTACCACTCCTCCTCCGGATCCATGTACGGTACGAAGATCTCCGAAACGAAGCCGCGGTAGAGCACCCGCCGCTGCAGCCCACCGGCATCGGTGTCGTTCACCGAGGCCAGCGAGATGACCGTGCCAGCGCGCATGTCAAAACCCACATGGAACTCCCAGTTGGCCCATCTGTAATACAATGCTCATTATTGTGCGTCACAATTGTAACATGTGTGCCACCTAATTAAATTTTCTTCTGGTGGCTTTGCATATCTCGGTGAATGCTATATACGCTTAATTCAAAACGAAATTACGGAAATTTTGAATTGAAAAATGTTAGAATTTGTATAAAATAAGCTGAATTAAAAAATGAATATTTTGCCCGACATAATATCCTATCGGGGGACGGATAAACCCAAAATTTCAAAAATTACAATCTGAAATATTGAACCCAAATCGATTTGTGTGAACAAAATGTAAACGCAACCACGCCACCGAGTCTCCATCGGCGAGCTTGGGCCTTAGAAGAAAATTGCTGGGTGGAAGCTGTGCTGGTGGTGGTGGTGAATGAGGTGGCCGGAAATCGTCAGGTGACAGTCGTTTTGTTCAGGCGATTGTATAATATGCCCTCTTTTGATATTGGTCTTCTTCCTGGCTAGTTAAGGACATCTTATATATATTTACTATTCGACACGACACGGTGTTGACTATATACTACTCCCTCCGTTTCACAATGTAAGTCATTCTAGCATTTCCCATATTCATAACATCAATACGAATGTGAGAAATGTTAGAATGATTTATATTGTGAAACAGAGGAAGTATGTTAATGCAGTAGTTAATTATCTCGGGTTATGATATGACATATGACCAGCAATGTCAAAGGCACAGAAAAAAAAAAGGTACTTGCATGAAAACATGGATGACAACAAGCAAGCATATATTCTGATTTGGAATCACAAGAAAACACTCCTCCATATTTCAGTCACAGGTTTTTCTTTTGTTAGAAAAAGTCCAAATACCCCCGTAAACTTTGATTGAAAGTGAACTCGGTGCCTTGAACGAACTTTAAAACGACACATCCAACTACTCAAACTTTACGATACCATTCATATAATCTCCAAAGTTGGTTTTACAAAGTGTTTTTTTTATCCAATCTGTATATACGTTGAATGAGTTTAACTACATGACATATGTATTAGAGATATATTAAAATTTTCCTTTTGCCCCATGTTTGCTCTCATTAAAAATGGATACCAACGTAATACTAGTGTGACATATTTATGGACAATAAATTGTAAATATGCCATATTCCTTATTTAAAACTTTTAGAGTCCAAATATGCAAAACCACCATATAAAACCATCTTATAAAACCATCTTGTGGTGTACTTTAAACGTGCTGGTTGATGGACTTTCATTCAAAATTTAGGGGATAGGTGGACTTTTTCCTCTCCTTTCTTTTCTGTGCAACGAGCCATTTAAAACTTTAGTTACAAATTACTAGTATCTATGTTGTGAGCTTGGATATTGAGTATATATATATTAAGTTTACATATTCGAAAGTGATCATGATATGCGCAGATTTTTTTTCTTGAAATTGTATAGTAGTTTCAAAAGTTAATTCTTCTATGATTATACACATATTACGAAAGAAATGAACAAAAGGCACTTGGACAGTTGAACACTTCACACATGAAATTTGAAGACGGAAGCCATTGACTTTATATATTCGTACGGATTTGCAGCTTTGCTTTAAGTATACATTAACTGTTTTGTGGTGCTTGTTATCACAACGCATTATAATCATAAAGCCATATCATAACAGAGACAAGTCGGCAACAAATTGCATGCTACGAACAGCACCGTCATCAACCTACTTTCAGCATCGATCACACATCAAAGGTCCTGTAGAATTTGGTGTCACAGTGCCTATACTCTTTCGGAATGAAAGTCTACATTTGAAAAAATGAGCAATTCTACGGTCCTTAAGGAGGTACCATGAGATACCAAAACTTTAGTGTAAAATTTGGTACCTCATGGTACCTCATAGTACCTAGATACCAAGAGGTACCAAATTTATAATAGAAAATGTGGTACCTCATGGTACCTCCTCAAGGACCATAAAATACTGGGCTGTGTACATCCATTGTGGATGTAGAGGCCGGATTTTAATCCATTTAAAAATAAACATTTGAAAAAAATACCTTGTCGCACGTGCACCAATCTCCGCATCGGCCACCACCACCCAGGCTGGCTGCTGGAGTAGGAGAGAAGGGGAAAGGACCCTCGGGCAAGGAGAGGGCTGCCGTGCCCTCTGTGGGCCGCGGCCGCTCCACTAGAGGCGAGAGAGTGGAGGAGCGAGGGACATAGAGAGAGAGAGAGATGTGGCGAGAGATAGAAGGGGAGATGTGGATAAGTACTGGATGCCGGCGGTAAAAAATTGAGGCCCGGTTTTTCTAATAGGTGTTGGTTTTTTAAAAGAACCGTCACCTATACTTATTTTATAGGTGCTGGTTATGTTAAAAAACTAGGACCTACATTATATGTGTCGGATTTTTATCTAGAACCGACACCTATAATACAAATGTTGGTTCTATTAGAAAACCGGCACCTATAGTATTGACACCTATATTGCTTAAAGGTGCAGGTTCTATATTTTTTTTCATAAGATAATCCAAGAAATACCATTGACAAGTATCTAAATCCAAAAAATGCGATCAACAAGTGTGAGTTCTAAGAAATGCCATCGTACAAACGATTTTGTTCCAAAAATGTCATCGCCGTTAGGGTTCCATCCATCCCACGCCATTAAGTGCTATATGATGAACAGTGTATTTAACGGCAATGGCATTGTTGGGACAAAATCGTTTGTACGATAGAATTTTTTGGAATTCACGCTTGTCAATGCCATTTCTTGGTTATCTCTTTTTTCATCGTGCGGAGGTGGGAAAATGCCCATAGGTGCCAGTTTTAAATGAATCGGCACCTATAAGACCGGTCCCTATGAAGGTTTTTGTAGTAGTGAGTGAAATCATGCACACCACCGTGGCCTAACCTCCCCGAGCTTCACATACACTCCACAATCTTCTACACAACCACCAACGAGGAATTTAGAGTCTTCCATAACTAGTGCACATTGTTGTGCAATGTCCTATAGCCAAGCCAAAGATTCCACATTCCTTCTAGCCCAAATTGTCAGTTTGGTCGCACTATGTCTTATCTGGATGCATGTCACTTTGTACACTGTCGTTGTAACAATCCATCAAGGTCAACCTGCACCAACTTCTGATAAGCCCCCACAATTTAGCTGCAAGCTGAAGCCAACAAATCATCATGCTATACTCCATCCGCCAAATGACCCTAGCGCCATATTTGGCCATCATCGATAGCCCTGGCCTTCCAACCAGAATGTGACTCCACTGATTGAATCATCGATTGTCTCTAGTCTCAATCAACCCCTAACGTCACGCTTGACCGTCTCCTTGCTGAAAGTAGCTCATCGAGAGGTCTAGACTACCGCCCAAAGTATCCGACTCCACCGATTGGATCGCTCATTGCTGCACCTAAAGCCGCCATCGACCCAAACACCATGTTTGATTGCCTCCTCATCAACTAGAGCTCATAGAGCAATTTGAACTACCTGCCAGATGTATTCGTCACCACCAATCAATTTATGTTGATTGCCATCGTACTCCACCATGTGCCAATATCCCTCTATCAACATCTTGTGCGGGTCGCACGTTGTGGGGCAGTTCTGTCGCACATATATCATGGATCTCGCTCTTGGATATGTCTTGATATTAAAGTGGTATCGGTTGCACATCGATTATGATATGCGGAAGAGATCTATAAAAGATCCAAACATTCTAACGACACCACGACATGATATTTGTTAATGAGGTTTGACCAAAGTCTTCATCCTCAGGATACTGATTGCGGGCCCTCTTCCATGATCTAATATAATTATAGCTTATCTGGATATCCACAATCCCCAACTGGCCAGTCATATCTAGACCTACATCGTCGGAGCAAGTTGGCGCAGCTGCGCCGGCAGCGCCCCGCACATGTGGCTGTGCAACTATGCCCTGATATCATGGCTACTACTTATGGTCCTCGTAGGGCCAACTAAATATGTAGCTTTTTTTTCCAATTAATTAATGTAGAAAGTTTTATAGTCACCTATTTTTTTTATTAAAAGTACTAGAGATATTATGGATTGTTTTTATGAATTCTAAGTAATTTTTCAATACTTATTAAATTTAAATAAAATTTTGTAATAGACTTTAGCAACAGAGATTTATTAATTTCAAATTTAAAAAACTAAACCTTTCAACTCAAATTTGAAACTTTAAATTCAGTTTTTGGACTTTTAACTCCAAATCGAAACTTTCAACTCAAATTTTAAACATTCAATTCAAAATTTGATCTTCCAACTTAAAATTTTGAATCTTTCAACTCAATGTTTAAAACTTTTAAATTTGAAACAATAAAACATTTTCTCAGTGTCCAAAATTTGAAATTTTCGACTTCAATTTTGAAACTTTTCAGTTCAGATATTTTTAACTTTCAACTTAAAATTTAAAACTTTGAACTCATGTTTTAAGACTTTAAATTCGATTAGTTATTTATCATTTGATTATGGAGAAGTTAATTATAGACCTAAGTTAGGTCTTTTTATATGGTTATAATCGGTGATGCCTCGCTAAGAGAGCGTATGATAAAAATCCTACCCTACTTCCATTCTAACACATATTACAATTCTAATCCCTCCGTTTCACAATGTAAGTCATTCTAGCATTTTCTAAATTCATATTGATGTTAATGTCTAGATTCATTAACATCAATATTAACGTGGGAAATGCTAAAATGACTTACATTGTGAAACGGAGGGTGTATGTCCTAATGTATTACTGATATCGTCCTTATTTGGCACAAACACAACCTTTTTCAGAATCACACGTGCATGCATGGACAAAAGAATCCTCCAGGTTTTGGTGGCACAGTACCCGTACTGTTTTGGATTGAATGTGTACACTTGAAAAATATGCTATTCAAATAATCACATTTGTACCATGGTGGAATTATTTATAACTAAGGAAATGCGCCAACGTTTTCATCTTCTATTTTTCAGTGCAAAATATGTACACGGAAATCTGAGAATGGCAAGATTGTGATCAGTTAATGTGAAAGCATTCGTAATCCCTGGTGTGTGTGTATGATATACACCCTCCGTTTCATATTACAAGTTGTATTGACTTTTTTCTAGTTAAACTTATTAATGTTTATAGAAAAATATAGTAATATTTTCAGCACAAAATAAACATGTTATTAAATATATTCAATACTACATTTAATAAAACTAATATGGTATTTTAGATGTTTGCTAATTTTATCAATAAATTCTATCAAACTTAAAATAACTAAGAAGTTCTTTTAAGTAGTAGAAAAGAAAATCAAAGCGATTACAATATGAAACGGATGAGGTATACGATTGCTTACTTGACAAGATGGCCGTGGACGTGGAAGCCCCTGCCCTCCGGCTGCACGACCACGCCGGGCGGCGCCGCCGGTCCGGTGAACGGCGGCCCGACCTTGTCCGCCCGGTAGTCCGTCCCTTCCGCCTTGGGCACCGTGAACGCCGCCCTGTCCCTGTACCCGATGATGGCCATCCGGTCGAGGTCCACCACCATCACCACGCCCTCCACCGGCCGCGCGTAGATGTTCGCCGTGGCGTTGTAGTCCACCACCACGCACTTCATCTTCGCCACCCTGGCGCCGCCGTACGCCGGCTGCTCGGCGCCGAACCATCCCCTCGAGAGCACCCCGCAGCCGACCTCGCCGACGTCCAGCCCGCGCCGCCGGACGGACTCCACGAACGGTGGGTACGTGTACGGCAGCGCCATGGCCGCGATCTGGTCCTCGTCCGTGAACATCGGGAAGCCGGGCCCGCGGTGGACGGCGTGCGAGAGCACGGATGCGTTGTCGGCGGCGATGTCGACGGTGAACTCGTGCGACTGGCCGCCGGCCCGCGCGATGACGAACGCGCGTCGCGGCAGGGTCATTTGGGAGGAGGTGGCGGCGGCGTCGGCGGCGGCGCCATAGGCGTAGGAGAGGACGTCCGGCTTGTCAGGCTCGTCGAGGCCGACGTAGTGGAAGAAAAGCGGGCGGGCCGGCACGAGCGGGGAGGCGAGCACGGCGGCGCGGACGGCGGTGATCTCCGTGGCGGTGAGCGGGTCGAGCGGGTGGTGGGGGTACTGGGAGCTCGCCGCCATGGCGATGGCGGCGGAGACGACGAAGACGATGGCGATGGCGACGACAGGATGCCCCATTGCCAGAAGCGATCAGGAAGCGTGTGAGGTCGAATGATCGTTTTTGCTTATGTACTTATACAGATGACCAGTTGTGCTGCTGACGAATTATACCGAAATCAGCAATGATCCAACAAGAGTTCATCTTTTTCCCGTTTCTTTAAAATATCTTGAAAATCACACAACGTTTCTGCCATTGTAGTACTAGTAAGCAAGGTCATTATTTCAGTATGTCAGGGTAATAGGTGGTGTTGTTATTTTCCTGATAGCATGGTAGGATCAGGATCCTATAGTACATAATTTTATACTATTTTCATCCTAAAATGTAGCAATCTGGAGAGGATTTAACATAATCTTTTAATTCTTCAGATTTGTTGTACTGGGTTGTGTATAATCCTTTGTTGCTACTTCCCCCGTTTCAGGTTATAAGACGTTTTGACTTTAGTTAAAGTCAAACTGCTTTAAATTTGACTAAGTTTATAGAGAAAAAATAATAATATTTTCAACCCAAGACAAATTTATTATAAAAATATATTCAATTATTGATTTAATAAACTGATTTGGTATTATAAGTATTACTATATTTGTCCATAAACTTAGTCAAAATTTAAGCAGTTTAACTTTGACCAAAATCAAAACGTCTTATAACCTGAAACAGAGAGAGTATATTTTAAGACGGACAACGGAAAAAGTATAACATTTGTAATATGTCGTATAATTTGAAGCCTACAATACTAGTTTTGATAAATTTAATTAACATTTTTTTAACTTGAGTGAACTTAATCACATTATTTTCAAACCACCTTGTTTGAATTAATAATTTTGTATGATCGTAGGGATCAGGATACTTCGTATTATCCTGTAGGATCGTATGGAATTAAATGTGTATCGTGATACTCACAAACTTAACCACCTTAACTAGTAAGTAATCTACTTAGATGTTTTGCTTAGCGGTACAAGTATTATCAGTTTGACTATTAATATATTTTGAAAAAGTCAAACTTAGCTCATTTATACCTAGATATTACAATCTTATCTTCACAATATTATATATACTCCACATAATTTTCTACGGAGGGATTACTGTACATAACATTCAACTGATCAATTATATGATGTATAGCATATGCCTGTGGGGTATGCATGATCCTTTCGTGAGTGGAACACAGCAGCAGAAGCACTATAGCATACGAAGAGCTCTGCTATAGCGACATACCACCAAAAACGTTGAACACACCATCGATTATTGATATCTTGTTCCTTGGCCACAAACCTAACCTGAGCTTCATTCCTGTTGAAACTCAAACCGATAGCGAGAAAGATTGAACGAGAGATTAATGGAAATCTTATTCATCGATGGCTTGCATACACATAAATAGTTTATGTTGACATTACCTCATTAAAAACTTTGAATCAGAAAATCTAAAGGAAAAACCTTTTACAAAGAAAAAGAGTGTAATATAATGAAAATATGTTTTTATTCGGAAAGTGATACTCCACCTAAAGTTAGCATATGAAGTATGGCAGAGATTTTCTGAATAAATCGATGGAATTATCACATGACTTAGTTTGTAAGGCTTATGGGGATAAGTCAATTTAGGAGCAATATGCCTGAATTTTTTTATATAACAATTATTTATAGCGAAATTAAATAGGTAGTAAATAAAAACGGATATTTAGGAAACTAGAAAGGGCGTTATGGACTTTAGAGTCCTCAGGATCCTAAACTGGACGCACTTGCCCACGGCGACCACTTCTCACCGATGTTGGGCCAGCCAAAGCCCAAAATCAACCTACAGCGTAGCCCACCTGAAAATATAACAACCATCTAGGGCACAGCTCACCCTAGGCATCGCTGCCCGCACTGCGCGCAAAGCTGAAGGCTCCATTTGGATCGTCGCCAGCGGCTTGCAACCCTAGTGCATGCTTGAGGGTCAACAAGAGTCCAAATCATAAATCTGGAATGCACATGCCATTGATGTCTCGCAGGTACACACCTAACGTGCTACTTCTAACCCTCTAAAAAGAAAATTTGGGAAAAAGAACCCATTGTATGGGAAATACTTCAAGAAGTAATGAGGGGAAATCATGTACTGTTGAATATAACATCTATCTTGAATTGATTAGGCATACCGGCTTTCCAACCCACTTTAGTAGAGGGTCGTACTATTTGTTTACACCCAATAGTGTGTAAAGGTTTCAATTCGGACTTTGATGGGGATCAAATGGTTGTTTATCTACTTTTATCCTTGGAAGCTTAGGTGGAAAGTTCGTTTACTTATGTTTTCTCATACAAATCTTCTATCTCCCGCTATTAGAGATCCTATTTGCATACCAACCCAAGACATGCTTATTGGACTTTATGTATTAACGATTATAAACCGTCGATGTATTTGTGGAAATAGATATAATAGTCGCGGAACCTATCCAAACCAAAAAGTTAATTACAATAATAAATCTCTCAACGTTTGTTATCTAAGAACTCCCTCTAGTTCTTGATATGCAGGTAATGTCTTTTGGTTGCTCTGATTACTATGCACACCACTTTACTAGATTATTCGATTCTTTTATATGATTGCTTCGTCCTTGATCATAGCTTTAAATAGATGATGCAGATATAGATTATTTACATTGGAATAGTTTGATCTATTGGATTATTGTTTACATAATAATCAATAATACTGATCAATAAAATATTAATTAAAATCTAGATCAAACAAATTTACTCATTGGGCAGGGAGACCTCGATCGGTACATTAAGTACTAGATCTTCATACTCATTGAATTGCTTATGTGATTTCCTATTTGCAGGGATAGCAGATGAAAACATGATTATTGTTCTTGCATATGTGGACGGAAGAATCCAATATGGAGCTATATATGGGCGCAGCCGTAGAATATAGTATTCCTGCAAAAACAACAATTCCAGCATGTGGCACTACCACATTCAAAGATATCAGAAACGAGATGTATATTTCAGGGACTTGGCTATAATGAGGAGCAGTACTCAATAAGTATACAAGCTGATCGGTTTGATTTTGGAGCTCATGGACCACATTATTTCCAGCTAATTCCAATTTATGAAGATAGAGGATGGCATATGATATTTGAAAAGACAAGGACGTACAAGTTGGCAGATATATCGTGGAGCTATATGTGAACTGCACACCGACCAAAGTAGGATTGAGCCAAGTTAACAGCACGATCCATGTTAGAGAATCAAGCAGGCTACTGAATGATTTTTGGTGTTTGTTTGGAGCAAAGTGCAATACATTCATCAGCTCATGTTGCCCCTCATGTTATTTTCCCATCTTCTGCTCGGACATATAATCAAAATCCATGTACAGTGCAGCTCAATCCAGCTAACCAGGTTGATGGTGAACCCGGAACGTACGCAAGGACATTTTTTATGTGAGGAAAATATTGCCAATGATACTTATGTTGGAATTGGACAAGATGATGATAATGAGCATGAATCTGACAGTGGGATTGAGCTCATTGATCATAGTTCAGATGACGAGCGCCCATAACCGCGTATTGTTCTTTCTGTCAACGCATTTCCGTTCATGCGTGGATCTGGACAAAATCCCATCAAAGTCTTCAATGATATATCTGTATTAAGGGAAACAACTGCAGATGAGAATTTCTCTGGACCTAAGAAGCAATGTGTGACAGTAGACTAACAGAAGGTGAGAGTTCCGATTCGAAACAACAATTGCAGATTGCATATAGGTGAATTTGGCATAGAAAAAAAGCCGAAATTAAATAGAGCACTAGTAGTTAGTCCAAACTTGTAGCTGAGTACATAGCACATCATACGGATATATGTCAATTTCATAGCAAGTCGATATAGAAAACATAATATATAACAATACCAGCATTATGTGGGGTATATACGGAATTCATGTGCAGCACCCCATTTAGCTACAAATACAGGGCAATAGTCCATCTGCGAGTCTTCTTGCACTCTCTCGGTTTCTTGTGTATTTTGCATTATATTTATAGGACGCCCTAGTGACAAACGCGACCAACACCACAACTGTAGTAAGGCCCACATATTTCAGATCTCTCCTTCTCAGAACCAATACTCTATTTGCCTGTACAACATGGAAAGTGCAGCTGCTCCCCAGTACGTTGTAATCTGTTGTTGCAGTTAGATCTACCATAAATTGGAAGTACATTGCTGGCAGTCCATCTCCAGATGTATCAGTGAAAACTATGGAGCCAAAAAATATCAAGAACAAGTGCACGAGTTTGCCAATTTATTTCCCGTTGTGTTGGGTTGTTTGGCATTGCACAAAATCAGTCGCGCAACTTGCTTAAACTGACAGTACTGTGAATAACTCGTAGTACTTGTATGATCCTCCATTTTCCTCGTTTTCTGCTTCATGTCATCATGTGTAGTTCTTCTATAGGAATCCGAAGCCGGGGTGTCCAGAACCCGGTCAAGAAAATTTTTTAGCTATACCTCACCGATTTTCACCATGCGTGCATCCCCTAAATACAAACTTAGGCACCCGTATCAGCTTAAACTTGATCTAAAGTAGAGTAAATTAAACAAGAGGCGCCCTTCTCTATTTCGTTCTAGCTCCGTCCCTGCCCTAAGCAACTGCTCAATCGAATCAACCCTTAGGCCATTAGTTTGGCCAATAAGTGGTCTACCATGAATAGGCAAACCACATAAGCAGCTAACGTCTTGCAACGTTACTGTCATCTCACCAACTGGTAAGTGAAAACTATTGGTTTCAGGCTGCCAATGCTCCACCAAATGCTGATATTAAGTATTTGTAAATATTGATTTCCTTCATCTTGGCAATCAGGAAAAAAAATCAGTACTAAAACATACTCTCACGTCACCCTCCCCAGGGGCGGCTCCGGTGGTGACGACCCGGCCGCCCCATCTCCCCCACCTTCCTCCTCCGCCTCGTCGCCGCCTGAGCGGCTGCCAGCAAAGCCGCCCGACCACAAGGAAGGCGGCGGTGACCGCCAGATCCGCGCCGCTCCGGCCAGATCTAGCGGGGTGGGTGTTGATGGCGAGGATGGGGGAATGGCGACGGCTGGCGGCTAGCGGCTGCTGGCGGGATGGCGACGGCGAGGCAGATCTGGCCACGCCGGAGGCGGATCCGACGCCTAGAGGAGGATCTGCCTCCCACCGGCGGCCAGATTGGGCGAGCGCGAGGCCTGTGGCGGTGGCGGTGGCGCGGAGCTCACGCCAACGGCAGCGTGGAGCTTGCGGTGACTGCAGCGATAAGGGGTGGCTGACGGTGACAGCGGGTGCTGGTGGCTACAGCACGCTGGCTGGCCGGCGGCAGCAGCGGCTGGACGTGCGGCCGATAGCGGTGGCAACCGGCGAGGTGACCGTGGCTGCATAGGCTGGCGAGGCGTGGACAGCAGCGACGGGGTTGGCCATGGCGCGAGGAGGCTTGGTTGGTGGCGGCAGTGGTGGTGCCGCTGGAGTGCCATTGCAGCACAATCGGCGGAGGCAGTGGCCGGCGCAGCAAGAGGCGAAAATGCGTGTTCGGTGGTGGCATGCGGAGACTGGCCGTCGAGGGCCGCCGGTGCAGTGGTGCCCACGCGCCGGCGGAGGTTTAGATGGCGGTGGAGCATCAGTGCGTCAAATGGTGGATAGGCAGGCGGTGGATAGCGGGTGAAAATCTAGCCCGGCCTCGGCTAGGCCGGCAACGATGGCTCTCGAGCGTTACTCCCCCTCCTGAGGGCGTTGTCGTGCCGTCTCACCCCATCTAGTGGGGTTGCCGGGTGAAAGCCCAGTCAAGGTTCTTGAGACCTCGACGGACGGTGGCGGCGGTGCTTTGGTCGCTTCTCTCCCTCGAGACGCCGCCTCTAGGTAGCACTCTTGCCGAAACCACCCAAACAACTGCTGCAAGCTTGCTCTAGAGTCACATCCTCTTGTACCGACGCCCTAGTTTATACAAGTTGGCCACGTCGGTGGACCTATGGGGAGAGGGGTTCCATTCTTCTCTCTCACCCTCTCTCCCAAAATCCCTAAGATGGGGATAGAGCGTGGTTTTGTGTCGGTTGTAAGGGTTGGGTTTTGGGCGATCCCAGTTGTAGTACCTTTGTTGGTCTAGTGGCGATCAATCACGCTTAGTGGCGGCTGGTTCGGTGCTAGCCTTCTCCTAGGTTTGTATTTGGCGCAATCGGTGTGTGGGTGGTGGTATACTTTTTTCTTTTCCTGGTTACAGCCTCCCAGGGTTGTAATCTTGTAATTTTTTTTCCGCTCTATCAATATGAACTTCGCACTGTCTGGTGCGAGTAGTTCAAAAAAAATTCTTAGCAATTAGGAAGAATCCAAGATTCTCTAAACCGGACCGGCACAATGAGTCATTGAAATGCCAATACGATAATGCCTTATATTCATGTAGTAGCTAGGCTGAAACAAAAGAACTAATTAATGTTAAGTTCAGAACATACAAAATGTTTGTATATTAAATATTCAAGAACTCACACAATCAGAAATTTTAAAAACTTTATGTTGACTATATAAGGCATCCATATAAAAAATCACAGAGGCGATCATTGGCAGCCATCTCAATTAGCTGCAAAGTATGTCCAGAATTAATCAGCACTTTTTGATGACAGCAGAAATATATAAAATAAGCAATTCAGTTAATAGGCTACATTGGTCAGAAAATTTTAGTAGGCTGAATGAAAATAGCTGTTCAAGACTACAACTTCCTATCCCACAACTAAATTCACAGAAAAAAAATCAGTTATACGGAGTGCTCCTGCATTAGTAGGTAGAACAAAATGATTACTTGTGAGCAAATCAACATTCTGACATATATATCCTAATTCTATATGACTCATATTCCGATATCCATATGGTTGCAGACATGCGTGCAAAACAGTATCGATCTGGGAGCAAACGGAGAAAAAGGAGTAGCAAGCAATCCGACAACAAGGGGCAGCAGCCAACCTGGTGCTGCCACTAACAGATGAGTCGACCGGATGATGCCGCCCTATTCGCTAACCGTCACCGACGAATGGCGGCCCTCTGAATCTTCGTAAGATGGAGGAAGTGCCGATGGGGAGACGTTTATGCAGCACCGCCCTACTCGCTGGCTGCTTCCGAGGAAGATCGTGATGCCCAAATAATTCGCAGGATGGGGAAGCAAAGGAGTGCGGCTGCTGCTGGGGCCTCGCCGCGAGGAGTATGACGGCGGCGGCAGATGTGCTCAGGACGAAGTAAAAAGGAAACGATTTTGCTATATATTTATCGATAAATTTTCTCCCAAAAATTTAACAGATATAATTACAGTACAATCGTAGTGTAATTACACTGTAACTTTCATGTAATTACACTGTAACTATAGTGTAAGATGTATGTAACTTTCAAAAATCTCTACGTAAAATGTTATTTCGGTAAAATAGAGGTTGTGGGAACAAATCCTTTACACATATGTGTGTTGTGATTTTATTTTTCTTCCTCACATAAACAAATCTTACATGAAACTTATATACAAGTTACACTGTAGTTACGTGCAAGTTACGGTGTAATTACATATAAGTTACAGTGTAATTACACTACGATTGTATTATAATTATATCTGTCAAATTTTTAGGAGAAAATTTGTCGACAAATGTATAGGTGGTCCCAAAAGGAAAATACAGGTTACTCTCGTCCCTTTTCTGGGCCTATCTTGGGCTGAGGTTAGTTGGGCCAAGCGAGAAGTGGACGCTGCGGGCGAGTGCATCCTGTTTGGGATGCCGAGCGTAGCAACGTCGGAAATAGCTATTCAGCGACTGGTCGTGCGCCCTTCCCCCGCGCGGATGAACGTGTGGCGTGCGTATGGTATACAAGTAGGTAGTCCTACTACCCGCTTAAAAACATATTTGCTAGTTTATTTCCTATATGATAGTATAAAATTCTGAAAAAAAAAATAAACTAGAAGTGAGATAAGCGGACTAAAAAAACCCGCTTGCCTACCCCGCTTGCATCCTTAGGCGCGGTGGCCGCGTACAGTGGGGCCCATGTGGGTTTTTGTTGCCAGTTTTCTGGGTTTCGGTTTTCTACTGTTTTTTTTCTTTCTTTGTTTTTTCTGGTTTTTAGTATATATGTATACAAACTTTATATACGTATGTAATATACGTTACATAAACTTTGTATATGTGTATATAAACTTTGTATACGTGATATTTTTTCTCTTTTTCGATATTTTAATATGAACGTATGTATATAAAGTTTGTATACGCGTATGTAAAGTTTGTATACGCGTATGCAAACTTTGTATACGCGCATGCAAAGCTTGTATACATGTATATTTTTTTATACGTCAATTTTTTGGTACACATAAAAATTATATATACGCATGTATATACTTTGTATACACATTTATAAACTTTGAATGTATATACAAAGTATATAGATACGTATATATGCACGTAGTAGTACTACTACTTGTAGTAGTACTAGTAGTAGTAGTAGTTAGTAGTAGTAGCGCGCGCCAGCAGAAGCAGTAGTAGTAGCAGCACCAGTAGTGGTAGTAGACTAGTACTGAAGCAGAAGTAGGAGCGGAATGGTTGAGCGTCCATGCTCCCGTGTGACCAGTCGCTTATTAGGGCCCCCCAACAGCATCTGCCCTAAGGACGCTTTCGACTAGAGTGCCCTTACTAGTTTTCTATAGGGATAAAAACGGTACGAAAACTTTCTGGATTCCGGACCTATATTTTCAAAAACGAAATATGTCGGTCGGAATATTTCGGAAATAGAAACGAATTTGGAAATATTTTCTCGGAAACGGAATCGAATATGATAAGGGCAGTTTCCGTCGGAACTTGGAATTGGTCGGAAACTTTCTGGAAAATTTCTCGGAATTTCCGGAATTATAATGGCCCATATCATAATCTATAATTCCTCCCCAGCCCAACCCAATTCAGCATCCTAATTCCTAAGCCACTCAAATCAGCCCAACCCAATACACCCAATTCAAAATTGAGAATTGGACTTAATATGATTGTGTTTTGTGATTTAATGTTGAAATTTGAGACTTGAGAATTAGATTTGACATAGTTTAAAGCTTAGTTTGAGGTGTTTTTTATTCAAATAAATTTTTGTTACCGTATTAGCGCCGGTCCATTTTCACTCCGTTTTCGGTTTTGACAATATTTGATTCCATTTTCGTATCCGAGATTTCCGTTTCCAAAAAAAAGTACAAAAATGAAAATGATAAAGGTGGTTTTCGTCCGTTTTCGTACCGTTTTTATCCCTAATTTCCTAAATATCTCTTTTTATTAATTTACTACTTTGCGACGCGACGCAGGTGGTGCATATGGTCACGGCTATGGTGACGAGCTCGTGCAGCGGCCGATTGCTAGTTCGTGGTGGCCTGCAACGTCGCCTATTCCATCTGGCACTCTGCTAGTGCTGTAGTGCACCAATGTAGCGATTGTGGCCATGTCCAGTGCAGAGAGAATACCGTCGTCGGCTTGTGCTGGTGACTCAAGTCGGCGGTGGTGGTGTTTATTGGAAGGCGCAAAAAAAGAACAAGAATGGAGGATGAATTCTATTTTGCGATTAGATCGGTGACATGCAATGCAAATCTTCGAGTTTTTACCTTTCTTCTTTCTTGATCTCCGGTAGAACGTCGTGTTGATAACATATTATGCAAGTTCTGTGCTACAAGCGTAGTCCAGAGACGTTGCATAATATAAAAAAAAGTAGAGACACAAAATATAATGTTGTGGCTTCATTCTCATTCATTCTCAAGAGTACAAGTCCTCTCCTCTAACTCTCTATTTATAGTCAAAGCCATGAATGATTTTCATATTTAGTGGGTAACTGGGTCTAGCATTCGGAACATTGTCTCTTCATTTCCGATTTCCGTAAGTAACCGGCACCAGACGCCTTCTCATATCCCTCCCTCTTACTCCATGCTCTTTGATGCAGGCATCCAGCTAGATGAGATTAATCAGCTCCTTCATAACCCCATACTAACTGGTCGTTGCTTTTTACTCCCTCTGTTTCACAATGTAAGTCATTTTAGCATTTTCCACATTCATATTGATGTTAATGAATCTAGACATATATATTTATCTAGATTCATTAACATGAATATAAATGTGGGAAAAGCTAGAATGACTTACAATGTGAAACGGAGGAAGTACTTTCCACTGGCCGTGGGAAGTCCTCTCTACTCTGTTTACTATCCCTATCCTTATCTCACCTGAACAAATGCTAGCTAATTTGGTGTAGAAACTGAAATTGGGCAATAATAAACGGGGGTAGTGCATGAGACTTAAAGTGGATGGATGCGGAGATAAGGGTTTACACAGGTTCAGACCCTCTCTCAATAAGAGGTAATACCTTACTACTGTTTGGGGATTATATATGCCGGATGTTGTATTGATGTGACGATCTGATAGTGGTTATATGTGTATTGCCCTTGAGGGGGCTCTCTGCCCGCCTTATATAGGTTGGGGGCATGGTTACAAAAGGGGAACCTAGCTGGACACGACATTAGTTTCTAATCTATTATATGGTACTACTCGGCCGGGGCTCTATACCATGTCTTAAAGATACAAAGCAACATGGCAACCGAATCCTACTCTGCTACATAATATATGGATCCGGCCCACCTCCTATCTCTAATCGAATATGGAGGCTACGTGGGTATCCGATATCCATATTATTCACACTGGTGATCAGCCTGCGTGCACGGATGAAAATATAGTAACAGCTAGATCTTCATTGTGGCCATCGTTGAGGTTTTCTCCCCTCCACCTGCTGCTGACTATTCTGATCGATGGTCGCACCGGGGAGGCCTCGTGCGATTGAGAACGATTAGGAAGCGCTAATTCATCATTTAATCCAGCGCTAATCCAATTAGGATGAAAATTGTATATTATTTTTTATTATTTTTGTAGAGACAGTCGGGAAATTTTTAGCGGGGAGCGAATTTTCCAGGATTTAAAGGCGTTGTACTTTCAGTGGTAGGCGACGTACCCGTCGATAAGGAGGCGCCTGTGGTGACTTCGTCAATATCAAGGATTTGCCGGCCCAGTCCCCTCATAGGGGTAGGGTTTGCGTGCGTGTGTTCATAGGGATGAGTGCGCGTGCGTTGTGAGTATCTGCGTTGTACTGTGTAATTTAAAAAAAACTACTTAGGGTCAAATTCAATGCAGTGCCGACAGAAATTACAAAATCTATAATAATTTTAGATTTGGTAACAGTTGGTTAAGATATTATTATTATATTAGTTTAGAGGAAACGGTTTTGGTATGATCGGAAGATTTACTTACATTTTCACATGGATTAATTGTGATTGTTTTTGCCCCTATGTATATAGATCATAAATTTTTGTACTGTATCCAACATGCGACATGGGAAGTTGGATAAGAATACAACCATTACGAAACTTTTGGGTACATTTCTCTAAGTCACCAATAGGAAAGAACCAACTCATAGACGTTATATTAGTATAGATATATCTCAGAAGTGTAGTTTATTTTTAAACATGGCGGCATGAGTTTTGCCAGATATATTAAGAAGAAGAGCTGGCCTAGTTAATAAGGGAAACCAGGCCTAAAACCATACAGGTTAATTAAAGGAAAACAGACAAACCCACACGGAGAGAAAAAAAAAAGCATGCGGCACCAAGACTACCAAGCCAGGAACAAGAAATTATGCCAAGCTCATCACAGACGAGCAGCTATGACTCGAGACGAATCACATCTAACAACCAGCTAACAACCCTACCAAGTAGCAAGAACTTCTGGGCGAAGCCTCCTAAGATGGAAACAACATATAGGATGTTGCAACGCCCGTCCGATACATCGAACAAGGTTTTCACCTGAAGAGGGCCACTATAACGATGCTCCCAAGGGGGAACATAGCGCCCATAGGCATCGACATCACCAACACTAGGATAGACTGGACAAGGCTTTTGCCTGGTCTCTCTCAACTATTGATCACCATTACAGAAACAGGATGAAGGTATTGTAGGTTATCGTTACCCAACTTGCCACCCTGACAGCAGCTCCAACTCCACCACAACGCAAGCATCACTGTGCCACGGGAGAAAACCACACACTTAAGGGTTATCGTTGCCGAGCTTGACCATAGTTTATAGTTAGATAAACAATGTACAATTCATAGTGCCCATGTTCTACTTAGTAAGAACTGTACCATTTGGGTACACAACTCTACCGTTTGCATGTTATTCAGAGTGTGATAAAAGTTATCAAATAATTCCACAACATAGGTTGCATCAACATCAATTATTCTTTTGGCTAAATTTGTATATCTAAGTAAGAATGAAAAAAGTCGGGGCTTCAGTTAGACGAAACAATCCAATCCAAACAATGATTACATCCATATTTAACGAGACTCAACTGGATCGTTGCATCCTGAATTGTTGTTTCAGTTAGATGAAACAATCCAATTTTAACAATGATATCTAAGTGTACATGTAGGGAAAAAAAATAAAATGTTAGTATCTAAGTTTATAGAATAATGGTATAGATATATTAACTGTAAATTAAAATGAATTGGAATCGATATGCTTAAGACATGTTTTTTATATGTATTTCAGTATTTGTACATGTATATGAATACTTTGATAGTCTATCTTTGTAGCTCCATTAAATATCCTCCGAAACCTTCTTAGTATTTATAAGTTCTTACAAAAAGAACCATCCCACCTTAATTAATTCACTACTACAAAAATGATTTTTTTATGACGTTACCCTATAATTTTCGCTGGCGGCTACACGTATATTCCGCTAGCAAAAATATAACGAGGGGTGGGGAGCTACGGACCGCTAGCGAAAACCGATTTTTCGCTGGCGGCCATGCTAAGAGGTCCGCCATAAAAAATAACTCTATTTTTAGAGGCGGATCTCTTAAGCGTCCGCCAGCAAAAAAAAAAAAACATATTTTGCACTGTATATGTGCTCATCGACCCATGGTGTCCCTCAAAACATTGAGTTGTTATGGCCTCGCACAATAACTTAAACAATGTAATTTTTTTCAATCATTAAAAACACTTGGGATGATGTCTTTTAATTGATAGCTTAGCTATTGAACTCCGCGAGGTCCAACATATTATTAAGCCATAGGATAAATTATGAACAAAAAGTTAAGATGAATTAATTAAGGTGGGATGTTTTTTTATAAACTTATACAATACTAAGAGGTTTGAAGGATATTTTAATGGAGCTACAAAGATAGATTATCAAAAGTATTCAGTATACTTCCTCCGTTTCGAATGATTGCCACCGTGTGACTTTTTAGCAACATGATTGACGTTCGTCTATTCAAAAACTTTGTGGAAAGATGTAAAAATTATATGCCTACATAAAAAATATTTACACACCATGAATCAAATGAATGGAAATAATTAATAATTACTTAACATTTTTTGGAATAAAGACACAACAGTCAAACATGTCCTAAAAATCAACGCGTTCAAACATTTCGAAAACGGAGGGGAGTACATATACCAAACATACATATAAAAACATGTCTTAAGCATATTCGATTCAATATTCAGTTTTAATTACCATTAATATATCTATACCATATTCATATATACTTAGATACTTAACATTTTATTTTTTCCCCCTACACTCTTACACTTAGATATCATTGTTAAAATTGGGATTTGTATTCATCTAACGTGAAACAACAATATCGTGGAATTCAGGATGCAACGACCTCATGTGAGCTCGTTAAATATGGATGTATTCATTGTCTGGATTGGATTGTTCGTCTTAATGAAAGCCCCCGACTTTTTTCATTCTTACTCTAGATACTACAGAATTAGCCAAGATTATTACTACTTTGAAAGATAATTTATGCTCGAAAATGTCAACCGTAGTGGTAGGATTCTCTACCAATCGATAACTCTCTTATCGCATTGATAACTATGCACCGATCTGTACTCAAATGTCATCTATAGTGGAACAGCCGCTATGTATACATTGTTATCTAACTATTAAACTACGGTCAAGCTCGGCAACGATAACACCATCCAAGTGTGTCTTTTGTTCGTGGACGGGCTGTTGTTTCACTGCACAGTTGATTCTTTGGGTCGAGTATCAGGGTCGAGTGGGCGCCTCGTCCTTCTCATGATCGTGACTGTGCATAGCCCCTGCAGCTTGCAGTTCGGTAACAATAAAACTAATCAATACCGTTCTCATCCGTTCCTGTCATGTGATCGATAGTTGAGAGCTACGAGACGGCGCAAGAAGCCAGGCATTTGAGCATTAGAGGGCGTGCTGGGTGTGAAGATAAACCAGTGAGACCGAAGTAACTAGTCTTTAAGAATTAGTCACTGTCAATACACAGCCAATGCGAAACATGTCCCTTTAAGAAAAACTTGAATTTGTAAGCTCTTTCTAAAATATCATTGAAATTCAAAACTAGTCATTTATTGCTCAAATTCTTTTATGTAAAACTATTAAATAATCTCACAAAAGTATCATCTAGTTTACTTTATGAAAAAAAGATCTGAGAAATCCACAAACTTAACATTTTGTAGATCATGATTCTTGTAACTATTTAGACTGTCCTAACTAACTAAACCTAGATAATACTCTCAAGTTTATCACAAAATAAACTAGGATAATACTTAATCTAGCGTACACTTAATGTATTGAGTAAAAACCATGAGTGGGTATGGAGTAGTGTTTGGACAAAGGCGGGCCTGTTCGGCACCCTTTGGCCACTTTCCCCTTACCTGTCGCACGTGCCTAATGAGCACCAGCAAACTAACGCCGTCGGTGGCTCAGTCTAGTTCGCTGGTATGTTGGCGGATGTCATGCCTATGTGGCGCCATGTTCCATACTTCGGCAGCATTCGTATAGTGGCCCTCTTATCTTCAGTGTTGAAACCTTGGTTTGTTTCGGAGCGCGTTGCAACATTCTTATATTGTTTCCATCTTAGGAGCGTTCGCCCTGAATTTGTTACTTGTAGCTGCCTGTTAGCTAGTTGTCTAGATGCCGATTCAGTCTCAAAGGAGTTCATAGCTGCTCGTCTGATGATCTTGCAAATAAATTTCTGTGTACCCTGACTCGGTATCAGTTCTTGCCGCATGCCTTTTTTTTCTCTCCCGAGCTGGTTTTCTCGGTTATACGGTTTTCTACGGCCTGGTTTCCCTTATAACTAGGCCCAGCTCTTCTTCTTTTAGCTAATATATCGGCACAAATCATGTTCGCCAGTTAAAAAAAAACTACACTCTGAGATAATCCTATTGACTAATAAAGAAATCTATGAGTGAGTTCTTTCCTATAGTGGTGACTTAGACCAATCTACCCAAAAGTTTTCATAATGGTTCGTATTCTTAATTCAAACCTTCCATTGCGCCATGTTGTGTACAATACAAAATTTATAATCTTAATACAATAGGGGTGATAAAACAATCACAATTAATCTCAGTGAATTAGTAAATCTCACGATCATACAATCAAACCCTTCCTCTCCGAACCTAATATGAATCAACGGGACGCTATCTGTCCTGCGATAGATTTTTTGTATCTACCAAACTACTTGCAAATTCTATCGTGGTGCGATCGTTGTCAAGATTGGTGTGGCATTGCTGATCTGTTTGATGGATAGACCTTTTTTTCGTTTGTTCGTTTGCGCCTGGATTTGAGTCGATTTTGTTTGGCTGGGTCACTGTTTGGGTTTCATTTGGCCTTTACGTGGGTCCCACACTGTACTGTTGCTTCACATGTTAGATTTCGAATTCCGCGCTGTTTTATGCGTGCCTCCAGACGAAAGAGACACTCTCTCTTTTCTACTCTCTCATCTCTCTTTCTCTCTCTCCTCTGACTCCGCCTTGTGCGACGCGCGCCCCCGGGTGGTGCGATCCGGCCGCCGTCCGTCGTTTCCGCCGCGCGAAGTTTGTTTTCCTTTTCTCTCTTTGTGATGGTTGTCGTATTTTCGTGTATGCGTTCTATGCTTTGCTTTGTATTTGAAGTTTGTTGTTTGATTCTTTCTTTGTTTCCTTCTGTATGTATCCTTGACGAAGTTTCGGAGATTGCCGTCGTCGTCGCTATCTCGGCGTGTGAATGGGTTTGATCTATGGCTGAGTGAGCTTTTCTTGCTTTGCTGTTCGCTATGTTTGGGTTTCCCCTTTGGACTCGTTGCTTTTGTTTTTGTGAGATTTGTTTCGATCTTTCTTTTGTTCTTTCGTAGGTTCCTTGACGACAGTTGCCGGGGCCATTGCCGTCACCTAGTGATCTCGTCGGTGAAGTTGATCTATTGCTTGGGACGTATCCTTGCTTGTGCTGTTGCAGTTTTCTCTCCGGTTGGATCTGTGCATTTTGTATTCTGTTTTTGTTGCCAAGAATCTGCTTGTGGTATCTAAGTGTGAGTTTTGTTTTCCCGATCTTGAACATATTTGGTTTGATTTTGGTTCGTTTATGTGGATTCATTATGCTGTTTTAGTGTGGATTGAATCAGTTGGATACTATTGTTTTTGGATCATGTAGTTTTTGGCGTTTAGTGCTGTGGATTGATATCAGTGAGATTGAGGTGCACAAGTGGTTGTTTATGTTTGAGCTTGACATTGTTTTAGGGTTTGTTGTGTCTGCATCAAGTAAAAATAGTTTTAAGTTCAAATCATGGACTTGGTTATTTCGATTTACTCCCTTAATAGCTCCATTGTTAGTTGTACATTTTTTATTCATAAATACTGTGTCATAACTATTAGCCTGTTTTGATGCTTTTTTGGTGGACTAGTGTGATGATTCGTGGAGTTATGGATTTACTTTCATGAGCAACTAGTTTTAGTCCATATATTCTATTCATGTGATTTGCAGTTGGGTGGCATTTCTGAATTAATTTGGGTTTGTGTTTGCATGCTGTTAATTTTCATGTTTCCATCAGTGTTTAATTGCTGTGTTGATGCTATACACAGACATGGGTGTCTACATGGTATTTTCACTCAG
>CM020180.1:22069850-22080198 GCA_009805545.1 Oryza longistaminata | reverse complement strand
GCTTTAAGTGACCGCGTTGAGTATAAATTAAAATAGGAAAGAACTAGAATATTTATCCGGCCTTGGGAGTATTTTCTAAGAAATAAGTCACAGAATAATATATCATATAAAGTTTAGATATTTTAAGAATGAAGATGCCCATGCAATAGCACGGGCTTGCCTATTTTACTGAATTTGCGTATGTTACACGTCAACTCGGCTACGCAGTTGATCGGCATATGTCATGCATACATGGCCTTGTTGATAGATCATCTGTTGAAGTAGAAGAGGTACTATCTAGCTATCTGGATATCTCTAGCAGAAGCAGTGGCAGAAGTGGCGGCCGCCGCGGGGTTTGCAGTCGCCGCCGCGGCACTGTGACTGGCACCATGTGTTGCAGTCGTCGCTCTGCTCAGGGCTGCAGCCGGTGTTCTTGGCCCAAGAGTGGAAGTCCACGCAGCAATTGGGCTCTGCCGCCGCCGCTGCAAAAACACAGTGAAAGAAACAAAAATATTCAGAAATGTATGGTCTGCTAAACAAAAGAAAACAAATCTAAGACAAGAGATTGTGATATTAGATTCAGTGCAGTGGAACATTCTATATATATTGTCCTATTATATATAGTCGTTTTTTGATACGTTGTAGATTATAGAACTGTTTGACATTATGGTTGTGGATTTGTTGTATATCTATGCAAGTTCTCAAGAGTGAGTCTGCAAGACAACATATACAAGCCAATTATTTGCATTGAACATCTGCATTTACTTTTATTAATTTGAATACCAAGATGTGTGTCTACTATATATTACAAATTAAAATGGCTTGGTTTATTAAGAAACAAGGAAAAAGAAAAGACATCGTAACATATATAGGAAGTACTGGAACTTACTCTCAACAGCTGGTACAGGCCCGTCGGCGCTCTGGGAAGCTACCAACGATGCTAGGAAAAGAAATGCTACAACACCTGTGATGATCATACGAGCCATGTTGTTCTTGCTGACTAAAGCTTCTGTATGTTATTGGTATATAGATCAACACGTTGAGTGTTTGCTTCTGACTTACAAATGAGTGGCTTGTCATATTTATAGACAGGAGCCAGCGGTAATTTTAGGAGTCATTGAAGCAGATAACAATTATATGGATACACAATGAAAATTTGCTAATTAGAGTTTGAATGTTGGTCATTACCTTGTATTGGAAAAGATTGAATGTCAATTCGCAACTATTAATTTTCAGATAATAGATAGAAAACTGGCCTCTATATCAACTTGTCGATATACACCACCAATTAGGAACTATTAATAGGTAACCTGATATTGTAATTGTATTGTGGATTTTCTTAAGATTGAGGGGTGTTTTAGTACGTAATAACTGCAGAAGATTGCAATGCAAATAGATATATGTTAATGCCTTCCAAAATCAGGGAAGAATTTTTTTTAAGCACAATAGGAGTGTAATACATCAGCTGAGCAGTCCCAAACATATTATCATAGGTACTCCCTCCGTTTCATAATATAAGACTTTCTAGCATTGCCCATATTCATATAGAAATGTTAGTGAATCTAGACATATATGTGTGTCTAGATTCATTAACATCTATATGTCTAGATTCACTAACATTTATATGAATATCGGCAATGCTTGAAAGTCTTACGTTATGAAACGGAGGAAGTAGAATCGAGCCATAGCAAAGTACGTATATCCCATCATAATGAAAACATCGCTAATCATTATATCATTAAGAATGTTAAAACTATGCATGTTTTTATACGTGTTTCTATTCGATATTTCATTAGGATATTATCAGGAGGGAGATGGGATTTGTCCCATAATTAACCTCGAGTCTTTTTCTTGACTCATTGGCCATGAGTCTATTTGCAGAGGCCACAGGTGTAAATCATTTCTGTCTCTGCGAAAAGATACACGTCCAACCTCTATTTAGAAGCAATGCATGATTTCCCAACGCAGGTATTCTTTTTTCCTTCATGGTAATTAAGTACGTACTATTTTGTTGGCAAATCTGCTTTTATTTTTCGGGAATCTTTTGCTACACATTCCTACGATTTCGGTAGCGCTGCATGCGGAATTGTAGTTCGAGCGCCGCACATGATGGGTCCTACCCCTCCAATCGTTCCGTTAGTTCGAGCGCCGCACATGATGGGTCCTACCCCTCCAATCGTTCCGTTTTCACACCACTTCCACTCCGTTGTTCCATTTTTCTCGGTGCCTTCTGTTCGTTCCCAATGGCCGTTTGCATGATCCGCACCACCACTAGGCCCACCATCCATCAAGTGGTGTGAGAAATTACCAACACTATTGGCTGTGTTTGCAACTCCCTTTTCCCAACCCCTCTCCCTCGTTTTCCGCACGCACATTTTTCAAACTGCTAAACGGTGTGTTTTTTGCAAAAAGTTTCTATACGAAAGTTGCTTAAAAAAATCAAATTAATCCATTTTTGAAAAAAAATTAGCAAATACTTAATTAATCACGCGCTAATGAAACGCTCCGTTTTCCGTATTTACTGTGCCGGTTGGGAACCGCCGCTGGCGAACACACCCTAATTTATTTACCTGTTGTTTCCACACTGTTCACATCTTAAATAAAAAAATCGCACATAGTATTAATTTATTTACTCGTTCGCACCACACCCCTACAATTAAAAGTACTATGTATTACCATCAGTATTAATAATATTATTTACCCATTTGTTCAAAAGATCAGTATTCTCGGTGAATGGTTCCTCAAGTAAGTTGTAAAACTTTTACAAACAAACTATCGTGCCCTATTCCTATTGCCGATCACCCAAAGATTACCATCCATCATGCCACTTCCATCGGTAATATTTTTACTTAGTCAGTGTTGTAGTTTCATCAATTAGTAATGAACTAGGAAGGTGGCCCGCGCGCATGCGCGTGCACTTATATTATTGAAAGGTAAGATTATTACTTGTTCAAAATTAAATTGTCAAATAGATTAAGAGCAAACTAAAGTTGGGATAATGGTATTTTATAATAATTTAAGGGTTCTATTTTTCTTAAGGTATCTTAAAAAACCATTCATAAAATTTTGAGTAGGAGATGGATTAAGTACTTACCACTTTTGAATCATGTTTTTCTCTCGAGTAAATAAGAAACTATAGCTAGTTAATTATCATACAATCCATCCATATACATATCATGTAGTATGTCCACAAATGAATAGTGCGAGAGTAAGGTATTCAAAATTCTTGTGATTAAATCGCCTCATGAAGGCGCATGATATAGTAAGAAATGGAGGGAAGCGTATGCAAGGAAAAAAAAGAAGAAAGGAGAAAATGAAAAAAGGGAGGGGAAGTGTATGTACCCACGTACGTAGGTGCGCACCTATGCCGTGGGAGGAGAGGTGGGACCTCATAGTATTTAGTGTTTTCTAAGATCAACTTAGTCTAACGGTTTATAATATTGGATGTACTAATTTAAGTGAAAATCAAGTAATATATACTTTGCTTTTTTTTCATATAATTTCTAATATTTGCTCTAATTTATTAGAGCACCACATGACAGCTCGAGAGCATTTTAAGAAATTTTATAAGACTTAACACATGGAATTAGAATATTAACCATGTAATATATATGTATGGGGTATATGGTAATATTTGTTCCAGCTTCGTCGATGTTTATATACATGTAGAGAGAAGCCATTAGATGTCTAATTAATAGCAATTAATTAATTCGATCAATCCTTGGGTTCAGCAGCTGCTGTTCTTCTCGCGATGAGGCGATGGGTGATGTTGGGATTGAAACATTTTTTTGTTCTGCAATATCGTTGGCAAAATTAATTTTGATTTGTGATGTTGAAATTGCACTGTGAGGCCAGCATATTTGAATTGATGATTGAATTTGTGATTGTGGATTTGTATTTGTGAATCTGTGAGAAAAAGAGGATGCTTGAATTTGTGATTGAATTTGTAATTGAATTTGAATTTGGATTTCAATTTTTTTTGCACCGGAGAATGTTTTCGCAGGCGGCCCTCTTAAAGCTTTGAAAAATTGGTTTTCGCAGGCGGCCCTCTAAAGAACACGCTTGCGAAAATTGGTTTTCGCGGGCGGCCCTCTTAAGAACGCCCTTGCGAAAATTGATTTTCGCAGGCGGTTTATAACCGCTTGTGAAAAGCAATTATTTTCTCTGGCCTTTACTTACTGGCGGGCTGCTCAGCCGCCAGCACAAACCGCTTTTTGCCGCCAGCATAAATGTTTTTCGTAGTAGTGATTAATCCTTAATTTGGTTCATATTTATTCCTATGGCTTAATATATGTGGACCCGCATTACAGCTAAGCTATCCAATTAACAAAAACCATCCAAAGTGTTTTAATGAATTGAAAAAAAAAATTACATCTGTTTAAGTATTGTGCGAGGCCATAACAAACTCAAAGTTGAGGGACACATGGGTCGCAATGAGCACATATATGTAGGAGTGAAAACGGTACGGACACTTTTCGGATTCCGGATCTATTTTTGAAAACGGAATCTGTCGGTCGGAAATTTTCGGAAACAGAAACGAAAACGGAAATATTTTCTCGGAAACGGAATCGAAAATGATAAGGGCAGTTTCCGTCAGAACTCGGAATCGGTCGGAAACTTTCCGGAAATTTTCTCGAAATTTCTGGAATTTCTCTCGGAATTTCCAGAATTTTTCTCGGAATTTCTAGAAATCACAAAATACCTTGGATTCTTATTTTTTTTAAGCACTGAACAGTGAATACCTATTGTGTTTGGCTGTTATTTTTTTAAAAATATTTGTTATGTAAATCTAAAATTACATAAGAATATTTTTTCCTGCATTGGGATTTATCAACAGCATTACTCTCTTAAACATAGATAATTTATTTCATAGATTGTGTTGGGTGATGTACTATTGATACTTAATAATTGGACTTATATGATTGTGTTTTATGATGAATTGTTGACCGTTGAGACTTGAGAATTGGATTTCAGTTTGAGGGTTTTTTTATTCCGATAAATTTTCGTTACCGTATTCGCGCCGGTTCATTTTCGCTCCGTTTTCAGTTTCGATAATATTCGATTCCGTTTTCATATCCGGGGTTTCCGATTCCGATTCCGATTCCGAAAAAAAATATGAAAACAAAAACGATAAAGATGATTTTCGTCCGTTTCCGTAGCGTTTTCACCCCTACATATATAGCTTTAAGTGACCGCGTTGAGTATAAATTAAAATAGGGAAAAACTAGAATATTTAACCGGCCTTCGGAGTATTTTCTAAGAAATAAGTCACAAAATAATATATCGTATAAAGTTTAGATATTTTAAGAATGAAGATGCCCATGCAATAGCACGGGCTTGCCTATTTTACTGAATTTGCGTATGTTACACGTCAACTCGGCTACGCAGTTGATCGGCATATGTCATGCATACATGGCCTTGTTGATAGATCATCTGTTGAAGTAGAAGAGGTACTATCTAGCTATCTGGATATCTCTAGCAGAAGCAGTGGCAGAAGTGGCGGCCGCCGCGGGGTTTGCAGTCGCCGCCGCGGCACTGTGACTGGCACCATGTGTTGCAGTCGTCGCTCTGCTCAGGGCTGCAGCCGGTGTTCTTGGCCCAAGAGTGGAAGTCCACGCAGCAATTGGGCTCTGCCGCCGCCGCTGCAAAAACACAGTGAAAGAAACAAAAATATTCAGAAATGTATGGTCTGCTAAACAAAAGAAAACAAATCTAAGACAAGAGATTGTGATATTAGATTCAGTGCAGTGGAACATTCTATATATATTGTCCTATTGTATATATAGTCGTTTTTTGATACGTTGCAAATTATAGAACTGTTTGACATTGTGGTTGTGGATTTGCTGCATATCTATGTAAGTTCTCAAGAGTGAGTCTGCAAGACAACATATACTCCCCCCATACTCATAAAGAAAGTCGTTTAGGACAATGTTTAAGTCAAACCTTGGGAATATAAATCATGAATAACTCTCAAGTTGTTGAGTTTGAAAATGTAAAAATTATATGTAGATTTGTCTTGAAAACTACTTTCATAAAAGTATACATATATCATTTTTCAATAAATATTTTTATAGAAATAAGAAGTCAAAGTTATGTTTTGGAGACTGTGTCGCTTTCCTAAACAACTTACTTTACGAGTATGGAGGGAGTACAAGCCAATTATTTGCATTGAACATCTGCATTTACTTTTATTAATTTGAATACCAAGATGTGTGTCTACTATATATTACAAATTAAAATGGCTTGGTTTATTAAGAACAAGGAAAAAGAAAAGACATCGTAACATATATAGGAAGTACTGGAACTTACTCTCAACAGCTGGTACAGGCCCGTCGGCGCTCTGGGAAGCTACCAACGATGCTAGGAAAAGAAATGCTACAACACCTGTGATGATCATACGAGCCATGTTGTTCTTGCTGACTAAAGCTTCTGTATGTTATTGGTATATAGATCAACACGTTGAGTGTTTGCTTCTGACTTACAAATGAGTGGCTTGTCATATTTATAGACAGGAGCCAGCGGTAATTTTAGGAGTCATTGAAGCAGATAACAATTATATGGATACACAATGAAAATTTGCTAATTAGAGTTTGAATGTTGGTCATTACCTTGTATTGGAAAAGATTGAATGTCAATTCGCAACTATTAATTTTCAGATAATAGATAGAAAACTGGCCTCTATATCAACTTGTCGATATACACCACCAATTAGGAACTATTAATAGGTAACCTGATATTGTAATTGTATTGTGGATTTTCTTAAGATTGAGGGGTGTTTTAGTACGTAATAACTGCAGAAGATTGCAATGCAAATAGATATATGTTAATGCCTTCCAAAATCAGGGAAGAATTTTTTTTAAGCACAATAGGAGTGTAATACATCAGCTGAGCAGTCCCAAACATATTATCATAGGTACTCCCTCCGTTTCATAATATAAGACTTTCTAGCATTGCCCATATTCATATAGAAATGTTAGTGAATCTAGACATATATGTGTGTCTAGATTCATTAACATCTATATGTCTAGATTCACTAACATTTATATGAATATCGGCAATGCTTGAAAGTCTTACGTTATGAAACGGAGGAAGTAGAATCGAGCCATAGCAAAGTACGTATATCCCATCATAATGAAAACATCGCTAATCATTATATCATTAAGAATGTTAAAACTATGCATGTTTTTATACGTGTTTCTATTCGATATTTCATTAGGATATTATCAGGAGGGAGATGGGATTTGTCCCATAATTAACCTCGAGTCTTTTTCTTGACTCATTGGCCATGAGTCTATTTGCAGAGGCCACAGGTGTAAATCATTTCTGTCTCTGCGAAAAGATACACGTCCAACCTCTATTTAGAAGCAATGCATGATTTCCCAACGCAGGTATTCTTTTTTCCTTCATGGTAATTAAGTACGTACTATTTTGTTGGCAAATCTGCTTTTATTTTTCGGGAATCTTTTGCTACACATTCCTACGATTTCGGTAGCGCTGCATGCGGAATTGTAGTTCGAGCGCCGCACATGATGGGTCCTACCCCTCCAATCGTTCCGTTTTCACACCACTTCCACTCCGTTGTTCCATTTTTCTCGGTGCCTTCTGTTCGTTCCCAATGGCCGTTTGCATGATCCGCACCACCACTAGGCCCACCATCCATCAAGTGGTGTGAGAAATTACCAACACTATTGGCTGTGTTTGCAACTCCCTTTTCCCAACCCCTCTCCCTCGTTTTCCGCACGCACATTTTTCAAACTGCTAAACGGTGTGTTTTTTGCAAAAAGTTTCTATACGAAAGTTGCTTAAAAAAATCAAATTAATCCATTTTTGAAAAAAAATTAGCAAATACTTAATTAATCACGCGCTAATGAAACGCTCCGTTTTCCGTATTTACTGTGCCGGTTGGGAACCGCCGCTGGCGAACACACCCTAATTTATTTACCTGTTGTTTCCACACTGTTCACATCTTAAATAAAAAAATCGCACATAGTATTAATTTATTTACTCGTTCGCACCACACCCCTACAATTAAAAGTACTATGTATTACCATCAGTATTAATAATATTATTTACCCATTTGTTCAAAAGATCAGTATTCTCGGTGAATGGTTCCTCAAGTAAGTTGTAAAACTTTTACAAACAAACTATCGTGCCCTATTCCTATTGCCGATCACCCAAAGATTACCATCCATCATGCCACTTCCATCGGTAATATTTTTACTTAGTCAGTGTTGTAGTTTCATCAATTAGTAATGAACTAGGAAGGTGGCCCGCGCGCATGCGCGTGCACTTATATTATTGAAAGGTAAGATTATTACTTGTTCAAAATTAAATTGTCAAATAGATTAAGAGCAAACTAAAGTTGGGATAATGGTATTTTATAATAATTTAAGGGTTCTATTTTTCTTAAGGTATCTTAAAAAACCATTCATAAACTTTTGAGTAGGAGATGGATTAAGTACTTACCACTTTTGAATCATGTTTTTCTCTCGAGTAAATAAGAAACTATAGCTAGTTAATTATCATACAATCCATCCATATACATATCATGTAGTATGTCCACAAATGAATAGTGCGAGAGCAAGATATTCAAAATTCTTGTGATTAAATCGCCTCATGAAGGCGCATGATATAGTAAGAAATGGAGGGAAGCGTATGCAAGGAAAAAAAGAAGAAAGGAGAAAATGAAAAAAGGGAGGGGAAGTGTATGTACCCACGTACGTAGGTGCGCACCTATGCCGTGGGAGGAGAGGTGGGACCTCATAGTATTTAGTGTTTTCTAAGATCAATTTAGTCTAACGGTTTATAATATTGGATGTACCAATTTAAGTGAAAATCAAGTAATATATACTTTGCTTTTTTTTCATATAATTTCTAATATTTGCTCTAATTTATTAGAGCACCACATGACAGCTCGAGAGCATTTTAAGAAATTTTATAAGACTTAACACATGTAATTAGAATATTAACCATGTAGTATATATGTATGGGGTATATGGTAATATTTGTTCCAGCTTCGTCGATGTTTATATACATGTAGAGAGAAGCCATTAGATGTCTAATTAATAGCAATTAATTTTGACACCTAGTTACATTTGTTCATAGTAGCTCTTACATATTCATCTTATGACTTTGAGTATCCGTTGATCCCCAATTTACTGTTCACCATGACTCGTATGAAAAAATGTACTACTTAGGGTTTAGGACAACTGAAATTAATGAATTATCTGATTTATGTGATAGCTATTTGAGGGTATAAACGAATGAATTGACTTCTAAAAGTTAAAATGTTGTTTAAAAAAGACACCATTTAGAAACTTGGAAAGCATGCAAATGAAAATCCAAACTATGGAATCGGGAAAAAAAAAGAGGGTCTTAAACTCCCTTGTCTTACAAGAGTTCAATTGATATTCGTTAATATTGTGGTCACATTTATAATATAATGATTTCTTTCAACTGTACGAACAAATGGTACAAAATCCAAATACAACATAACACAATACATTATAATTATTCTGTAATCAACTCTCGGTTCAGCTTAAACGGAGCTAAGTGTTCCAGAAACACAACCCACAGTGCTTAATTCTTCTCTCGCTGCATCACACCTCTAATTTTCTTTTCATGTTATTAGCAAAATTTATCATCTCCATATATGATTTGACATGTAGCAAAGCGGTAGCGCTGCGGCGGTCGTGATCACCTTATGCCTCAAACACGACGCTTTGTCACGCGTGCAAAAGGCAAATGTGCATACGTGCATTGTGCAGCGGGCCAAAAAGGGAACTTTGGATGCTTTATTTATTAGCAAATAATAGATCCGATGATTTAAATAATGGGTCCACTGGTTTTAGTGTAAGTGTAAATTAGTTGATATAGATTTTAAATTGTTAATTTAATGGGTACACAATATAATGTCGTAGACTTTATTTTGAAACAATGCATTATTTGAGAATGATAGTCCAATGTAATAAAAAATAGATCCAATGATTTAAATAATGGGTTCATCGGTTTAAGTGCATGTATAAATTAGTTAATATAGATCTTAAATTATTTATTTGATAGGTACACAATATAATTGTGTAAACTTTATTTTAAAATAGTGTATTATTTGAAAATAATAGTACAAAGTAATGAGTACGACGGGTTTAATTAAGTGTAAAATTAATCTTTTACTAATACACAAAATTTGGAAACCTTATTCTATATATTAAATATAAAAAAAAAAATGTTTGTTCCTTAAAAAACTAAAAAAAATTTAAAATTTTTTTTTTTTTAAAAAAAAAAAAGGTTTTTTATTTTTTTGGGGATAGTTTTTCCCCCCAAAAAAAAAAAAGTTAATTTTAAAAAAGTTTGAATCTCTTCTCTTTGG
>CM020180.1:22053660-22069825 GCA_009805545.1 Oryza longistaminata | reverse complement strand
TCGTCATTTCATAGTCAGAGAGCGTGATGAATGAAAAATGATGAACATCTTACTTCACACGCTACTCTTAATCTTTGTTCTCTATTGATTACTCCTATCTCTTACAATCATCTTCAGACGACTTCATCTCCCCTTCGTAACAGCCACGTCCGCTGGCGATCGACGCAACCGCTCGTTGTTGTTTTGACGAGCTCTATTAACAAAATTGCTTTCGGGGCGCTAACAATCTAATGCTATGCCATGTTCCAATGTTTTTTTTTCGGCCCCCCCCCCAAAAAAACAGTAGAGCAAACAATTTCTATCATCTAAGTAGAATAATTGCAAACTAGGCCCACGCAATTGCCGCTGGAAATGGGCACAGGCCCTGAACAACCACCACCACCCAAAACCAACCAGCCACAACAGAACACAAGAAAAAACAACTGCCGAAGCATTAATTTCGCCAAAGATGTTTTTCATTTAATCAGAACCCGAAAGTGGGGGGCTCGAAGACGATCAGATACCGTCCTAGTCTCAACCATAAACGATGCCACCAGGGATCGGCGGATGTTGCTTATAGAACTCCGCCGGCCCTTATGAGGAAATCAAAGTCTTTGGGTTCCAGGAGAGTGAAGTTAGAAAAAGCGACAAAAATGAAAAAAAAGAGTGAAAAAGGAAAAAGGTGTGAAAAAAAAAGGAGGAAAAGAGAAAAAATACTGAAAAAAAAAAAAGACGTACGGAACAAAACGGGAAAAAAAGAAGCGGACGGAAAGAAAGGGAAAACCGAAAAAAAAAAGAAAGCAGCGAAATGGAAAATATACTGATGAAACTTTTTACCGGAAACCTTATGTATTTTTTAATTAGATATAGGTATAGATTTTTTAAAATATTTATAAAAAATACAGTTTCAAAGTTTTGTAAAAATATACTACATAAATTGCCCTAGATAGGATGAGCTATGTGACGTGACACAACGTGAGAGGAGCATGCCATGGTAATTTTGCAGATAACCCCTTCTAACCATCACATAGGACGATTTATTTTGGTGACAATAGCAATAGTTTGGTGATGCATGGGACGTGCCATGATAATTTTGCAGAATGATCTATTGCCGGGAGGGGGGCTACCTGTAAAATTAACATGACACGTTCTCTCACAGATTGTCATGTCACATTGATTGCCGTACTGTAGGGCAATTTAATGTCTCGCTCTATAGTATGGCAAAATGAGTATATTTATTATGTAGAACTTTGAAATATGAATTTTTTAAATCATTTTAAAAATTAAATAAAAAATCGCTTGCATTGCAAGGTAACGTTCGTGAATGGGCTGGAAGAAATTTAGGAAGGATCTACAAATAGAGCACGTAAGCCCAATACTTTTCGGCCTTGCCCATGTATGTACAATCTCTCAAACACTGCAAAATATTATTGGATTGGATGACCTAATAATTTCTAGCTATTCTCTATTGCGGAACGCTATAAGGGATAAAGCCACTTTCTATTCCTCATTTTACATCGAGTTTAATTGACACTAAACCACAGTATCATAAATTTTCACCCCCATCTTTGAAAAAAAACCATTTAAATCAGTCCATTAACGTGTGATTAATTAAGTATTAGCTATTTTTTTCAAAAATAGATCAATATGATTTTCTTAAACAACTTTCGTATATAAATTTTTTGCAACACACCGTTTAACAGTTTGAAAAAGCATGCGCGTGGAACACGAGGAAGATGAGTTGGGAACATGGGTTACCGAACACACCCTAACTATGTAAGTGAGTCCATGTGTAACTAGTCGGGTCCACATGTCAGGGGATTTCTTCTTTATCCAATCCCCTCTCTCCTCTATTCCAATTTCTCTTCATGGCTTCAGGGTGTCTTCATGAAAAAGAAAAAATTGGGCAAGGAAGACACGGCGGTGAGCACCAATCACCATTGAGCTGCCGAGGCCATGGCCGAGGGAGGCAGTGGTAGCACTGTTGTCCGTACCAGAAGGGCAGCACAGAGACACCACCGTTAGGTCTTACTAGAAAATGGGTGCGCCTTTGGCGCACCAAATAAAGTAGCCTGTGAATATTTATATGTTTCATTTAAGATATATAAATGTTGTAGAGTTATTTACAATTAGTTTAATTTCTTAGATAGATATATGAGATGGAGTAGAAAATGAAGCAAGCAACAATAATCGTTGGTATTTGTGATACTTCCATTTGGAAACAATTCTTGAAATATTTATTTCGCAACAAACATATCACTTATATAAACGGAAACTGAAAAAATATTAAGCTCAAAATAGCATCTCAAAGAGATGCAGCTTTGCCATATAATGGGCCATTAAGTAGAAAATATGAATATGCTTGCCTATAGAATATTTTAATGGGCCAAATATGTAAGTGTTTCACGTACAATACTATTTAGGAAGTCTACCGTATAATTAACGATTCTTCAAGTAGGTAAAAGGCGGCTCGAAATAATATGTCAAAAGAGACGCAACTTTGCTACATAATGGGCCAACAAGTAGAAAATATTAATGTGCTAGTCCGTAGAATGTTTTAATGGGGCAATAATATAAATGTTTCACGTGATATAATTAACGGTTATTTGAGAAGGTAAGAGCCGGCTCTTCGTAAAAATAAACATGCTGGTTGGTGTGCTCTCTCCTTGTATATTCCAACTGAAGCAAATTTTACGAGTGGCCTAATAAAAAAAGTGCCACTTAGAAGAAGAATATATATATAACATATGTTTCATAATGCACAATAGCCTTATTGTGCACTCTGCCTCTTCTATTTCAGTTCTTTTATTTTCTTAATTAATATTTTTCTCAAAACTTTTACCCTAGCTAGAAATCATAGATGAAAAAATTAATTACGTATATACCCTATGGGCTCATTTCACATTTTAATTTACTACCTCCGTCCCCAAATAACTTTTTTTTGTTTTAATTTTTTTCCCAAAATAACTACCGCTTAGGGTGCGTTTGGGTGAAGGATAAAGAGAAGTATGATAATTATAAGATATGCAAAATAATATAAGTCATTAGCATATAATTAATGAGTATTAAGTATTTTAAACCTAAAAATGATCAATATGATTTTTTAAAGTAATTTTCTATATATTTTCTATTTGCAGAAAATACCGTTTGTATCCGTTTTTACTGTAGGAACCTTAGATGAAAAAAATTATTACATAGACACCTATGGGCCTACTTTGCATTCTAAGTAATAACTATAATCCCTTAGGGTGTGTTTAAGTGAAAGAGAAAAGGGAAGAATAATAAGATACGCAAAATGAGATAAGTCATTAGCATATGATTAATGAGTATTAATTATTTTTTAAAAAAGATTAATATGATTATTTTAGAGTAAATTTCCTACAGAATTTTTACTATGTAGACGATAATGCATATAATGCAGCCTTACAACGAGATGTTAAATTTAAAAAGAGAAACAAAAATAATCACTATCATCCGACATGACTACATCCTCGTTAATGACATTGTGTTTCACTGTAAAATAATCCGTCCCAGATTCGAGCAGTAAAATCAAAGTCTGACCGCTTGTTCTCGATGTGTAAAACATGATGATGCGAACGGTGGCTGGGGGCCTGTTTAGTTCCCAAACGAAATTTTTCATACTGTCACGTCGAATATTTGAAGACATACATAGAGTATTAAATGCAGACAAAAAACAATTAATTACACAATTCACAAAATTACGAGACGAATCTTTTAAACCTAATTGCACTATGATTTAACAATATAGTGCTACAGTAAACATTTGCTAAGTTTAATAAATTCATCTCTCGTAGTTTACATGCGAAATCTTTAATTTGTTTTGTTATTAGAGTATATTTAATAGTCGTATATTCGATGTCGCATGGAGGAGAAAAAAAAATTCCAACTAAACATGCTCTTTGTGTTGGTCAACTTTTCACTGCCGCGGTAATTAAGGCCAGTTAGAATTTAGAAGAAGAAGAAAAAAATAAATACGCAGACCATAGTAAGAGCAAGTTTAATAGTACCGCCCAATACCAGCTCCAATTGATCTATAGCCAATCTAATAGCCAATTCATACAATTTTTGCTTACTATACTATTAATATATGGTTCTACCTGTCATACACACAGTGTGTATTGGAGTCTGTGCTGCAGCTGGCTACAGATTTGTAGCCTGCTGCTCTTCTTCTCTCTTAGAGCAGGTACAATAGCAGGCTATAAGCCAGCTGCAAACATATTTTAAGAAGATAAATCAGGAGAGAGAAGATCAGCGGGCTACAGATTTGTAGCCAGCTGTAACACGGACTCCAAGACACAATGTGTCTATGACAGGTGGGACTAAGTATTAATAGTGTAGTATGCAATTATTGTATGAATGAGCTATTAGATTGACTATAAATGAATTGGAGCTGGTAGTTGGCTATACTATTGAACTTGCTCTAATACTACTACTACTATAGTAGTACTACTAGTACAGTAGTACTACTGCTATCGCATGAAAGAAAAACAAACTAACTCCTATCACAGTCTCGCTTATCCTTATTCATTTGATTCCCACGACGATACGAGCGCGGAGAATACGGCGGTTATCAAGAGCGCGTGCGCGGCGGCTAAACCCAACGGGAGCGGCCTCCGGCGGCGCAGGCGCAAGGCATCGGGCCAACCACCGCGGCGCGCAAGAGATGCGGCTGGAGGGGTGAAGCGCCTCCTGCGAGCTGGCGTGCCGGTCCTACGCGTACGCCTCCGCCTCCACCTCTTCTCGCGTCACCCGTGTCGTCGGCACCTACTCCTCGGCTTCTCCACCAGCCGTGCCCGCGGCGATGATGGCCGACCGGCTGGACCTCCAGCACTGTCACGACCGCCGCATGTCCAGGCGGAGCAGGGCCGCCATCACCCCCTCCTCCTCATCGCCCGAAGCAGGTGGAGGCGACGTGGATTCAGGCAGCGGGCGGTGGCACGGCCGGTGAGTAGGGAATAGGAATCTTTTTTCTTTTGATTCTTCTGCAATATTCTGGTGAGATCGTACGTTTTGTAAAAAACCCCTCTCGAAACTTGCAATTTACAATTAGGTCCTCTGGACTTTTTTTACCATTGATATGCCATCTAACGGCTGTAGGATGGGTGCAAATACGTGGCTCATTCTCCAGCCAAGAATTCAGATGGAGTGCTACGGATGAGGCCACGTGGCCCAATGAGAGGCTTGAGATTAGACCCTGAAATCGTATATAGAGATTGCACAATCTACCTTCAATAGCTAATTCAGGCCCCGTTCTATATAGTGGGGTTTGGGATCATGAGCCCATGGCTTATGAGAGAAGCTTATAATTAGCGAACAAATAATTAAATATTAATTATTATAAATTTAAAAATAGATTTGTTTAATTTTTTATTAACTGACCGGAAGCTCAAGCAAGTGGATCTTGACTTCATCTACAAGCTCATCCATCTGCTTTGTCTGCCTGAGATGGTTTGTTTGAAATCCCTTTCTGCAATTACTACTTTGGTTATGTAACAACAGTAAAGAAGTTGAACTCATGCTATGCCAAATATCTAAACCTACTGCTATAACACTTAAGAACATCCAATTTGTGTTTGTTTTGAAAGATAAATCTATATATATGTTGTTCTAGTTCCTTTAAACTAAATATTTTTAAAGTTTTTGATGATCAAAGTTATAAAAATTTGATCTCAACCTTATCCAAAAGGTCAATTATTGTAGAATCAGAGGGAGTACATTATTAATTTAATGGGTAACATATAATGGTGTAAATTTTATTTTCAATAACTGTAGAGTTAATTTAGTTACATGTGAGTTGTTTGATGGTAGATTCTTTGTTAGTAAAATTATGATTATTTAAAAAAATATATCCATTATATAAATGGAAAAGGAAGAAAAAAAAGAAGGGATGGAATGTACGTACATATACCTACACATGCGCGGAGAAGAGGACAGGTGGGACCCCATAGTATTTGATTTGTTTATTCTTAGAATTTCTATGATTTTCTCTAATTTATTAGAGCGTCACGTGGCGGCTTGAGAGCATTTGTAGTAAGTTTAATGTACCTACACATGCCCGGGAGAAGAGGAGAGGTGGGACCCCATAGTATTTGGTTTGCTTATTCTTAGAATTTCTAGGATTTTCTCTAATTTGTTAGAGTATCACGTGGGGGCTTGAGAGCATTTGTAGAAAATTTAATGAACTTTTAGTATATAATAGATAGATAGATAGATAGATATATTTTATTTTTAAAAAAATATAGGAAATCCTGTCGATTTTCTTTCCAATGATGGTATTATGTACATATGTTTCTTTGACTTTATTTTCTTCTGTATATTGTATAAGTACATGTATATGGTTTTTTTTTCTTGCGGCACAGTAGGCCAGCTTTATTTTTTTTTTCCTTTGAATCGTACGTAGTACAGACAGTTAAATATTTCTTGTGTGGGAGGAAGGTATTATTTTTTTAATAACAGATCTAATCTAATGGTCAAAAATATAGGGGCCACCAATTTAAGTGAAAATCGACGGTGGGATTAGATAGTGCCACGTGGCGGTCTAGGAGTGTTTGTAGGAGTGCCACATGGCGGCTTGAGAGCGTTTGTAGAAAATTTAATGGACTTTTAGTATATAATAGATAGATAGATAGATAGATTTACTCTGTTTTGCTAGCGCAAACATGACGGTAACTTTTACTCTGATCTGATTGACGAGGTAAGGTCTTGATCAGTAACTTGACACAAAACAATCAACACAGCAGTAGCAAATTCCGTGGGACCTAGAAAAATTGATCGTGCTTCGATTTACCGGGGTAGAACGATATTTCTATTTTTACGCATGATTCATATGCCAGTAACTATACATTGTTTTCTAGAATCACACGTGGTAAAAGTATTATTACACACACAGAAATAACAGCATGCATTCTCCCCCGATGGCATCCACAATTCCCTAAGCTGAAGTAAAAAAAAATACAAATGGCCAATAACACAATAGTCATTTTCTAGGCCTGGAGATGATGAGCACGACTAGCAGTGTGTGGATGCGGATGACGAGCGAGCGAACAACACTGATGTCCTCTTCGAGCGCGCCGGTTTTGTTAACATCGCCAGCATCGGTGAGGCGAAATTCGAAAAAACTAGAAAATGGGTGCGCCTTTGGCGCACCAAATAAAGTAGCCTGTGAATATTTATATGTTTCATTTAAGATATATAAATGTTGTAGAGTTATTTACAATTAGTTTAATTTCTTAGATAGATATATGAGATGGAGTAGAAAATGAAGCAAGCAACAATAATCGTTGGTATTTGTGATACTTCCATTTGGAAACAATTCTTGAAATATTTATTTCGCAACAAACATATCACTTATATAAACGGAAACTGAAAAAATATTAAGCTCAAAATAGCATCTCAAAGAGATGCAGCTTTGCCATATAATGGGCCATTAAGTAGAAAATATGAATATGCTTGCCTATAGAATATTTTAATGGGCCAAATATGTAAGTGTTTCACGTACAATACTATTTAGGAAGTCTACCGTATAATTAACGATTCTTCAAGTAGGTAAAAGGCGGCTCGAAATAATATGTCAAAAGAGACGCAACTTTGCTACATAATGGGCCAACAAGTAGAAAATATTAATGTGCTAGTCCGTAGAATGTTTTAATGGGGCAATAATATAAATGTTTCACGTGATATAATTAACGGTTATTTGAGAAGGTAAGAGCCGGCTCTTCGTAAAAATAAACATGCTGGTTGGTGTGCTCTCTCCTTGTATATTCCAACTGAAGCAAATTTTACGAGTGGCCTAATAAAAAAAGTGCCACTTAGAAGAAGAATATATATATAACATATGTTTCATAATGCACAATAGCCTTATTGTGCACTCTGCCTCTTCTATTTCAGTTCTTTTATTTTCTTAATTAATATTTTTCTCAAAACTTTTACCCTAGCTAGAAATCATAGATGAAAAAATTAATTACGTATATACCCTATGGGCTCATTTCACATTTTAATTTACTACCTCCGTCCCCAAATAACTTTTTTTTGTTTTAATTTTTTTCCCAAAATAACTACCGCTTAGGGTGCGTTTGGGTGAAGGATAAAGAGAAGTATGATAATTATAAGATATGCAAAATAATATAAGTCATTAGCATATAATTAATGAGTATTAAGTATTTTAAACCTAAAAATGATCAATATGATTTTTTAAAGTAATTTTCTATATATTTTCTATTTGCAGAAAATACCGTTTGTATCCGTTTTTACTGTAGGAACCTTAGATGAAAAAAATTATTACATAGACACCTATGGGCCTACTTTGCATTCTAAGTAATAACTATAATCCCTTAGGGTGTGTTTAAGTGAAAGAGAAAAGGGAAGAATAATAAGATACGCAAAATGAGATAAGTCATTAGCATATGATTAATGAGTATTAATTATTTTTTAAAAAAGATTAATATGATTATTTTAGAGTAAATTTCCTACAGAATTTTTACTATGTAGACGATAATGCATATAATGCAGCCTTACAACGAGATGTTAAATTTAAAAAGAGAAACAAAAATAATCACTATCATCCGACATGACTACATCCTCGTTAATGACATTGTGTTTCACTGTAAAATAATCCGTCCCAGATTCGAGCAGTAAAATCAAAGTCTGACCGCTTGTTCTCGATGTGTAAAACATGATGATGCGAACGGTGGCTGGGGGCCTGTTTAGTTCCCAAACGAAATTTTTCGTACTGTCACGTCGAATATTTGAAGACATACATAGAGTATTAAATGCAGACAAAAAACAATTAATTACACAATTCACAAAATTACGAGACGAATCTTTTAAACCTAATTGCACTATGATTTAACAATATAGTGCTACAGTAAACATTTGCTAAGTTTAAATACGAGTGACCCTTTCCTTGCTTGGAACTGGAGATGACAACATTGCCGCCGCCGACGGCACCGGCGGCGGGAGTGCCACGGAGGGAGCGCCTTCGTGAGCTTTGCCATGGAGCACACCTGCATCTCCAGCGCCGCAATATAATCCGAGGCCTCCGCCAGCAGCGTCGAGAACACAAGCTTTCGGAACCTTCGCCTTGGTCACCACATGCGGCCGTGCGCGCGAGCTCTGCCGGGGAGCGCATGGAAGATCCGGACAAAGCCAAGGCCACTTCAACCCGGGACTCCTGCGACCTCCTGACACCGGAGCTCGACTGGCAGCGCTTGCCTTCTCTTCCCCTTCCAACGGCGCTCCGGCTGTGTCGAGAGTGGAGACGGGCGGACTGCAGTCAAGCCTCTTCGTGGGCCGATTTTTCTTGCGTGGGCCGCGACAGCTTAGCTTGTTCGTCCCTGTATTCGATCGCTCCCGTCCGATGCCGATCGAACGAAGCTGCGTGGTCGGACGTCCCTCTGACGTAGAAGCCACTACGTCAGAGGATCCGGTTCCCCCCGATAACACCACATAAAACTGCATAAAGAAAACAAGAACCTCCATGAGAAACTGCACCAAGAAGAACTCCATACAATTAGCACGAGCTAGGTCAGACCCATCTCGCCGACCTATCGCGATGGCGTGAACTGGAACGAGCTTGACGGTCGGATACAAGCAGCGGCGGCTTCTCCAAGTGGTGGAAGATGGGCACGGTAGTGTGGTCGTCGCAGTGGCTACACCGGTCCGGATCTGCGTAGCACAGATGGGAGAGTGAGGGCATGCAGTCATGCAGCTGGCCTGACGACAGTAGGAGGATGAACGCACATGGATGTGAACGGCATCATCACTGTCCTCATCACGTACGAGCTATTGGTTAGAAGAGTATCCCACCGCCCACACTACCCAGATATCGCCGGCACAACGTTCCATCCTCGCGTCGCTGGCCATGCCGCCCGTTGCCTCCTCCTCTGACTGCGGCCACCGCTCACCAGTGCTGGCCGGAATGGACAGCCACGGTGCTCGTCCCTGCAATACCCAAGTGGCCTTGTGCCTCCTTGGCACTCGGATCTGGTGGCCCCAGTCCTCATCACCGCTGGACTGATCGATGCAACGAAGGGGATTGGAGAGGAGGAGAACGGATGTTGCAGTAGTTAGGGATCAGAGCCCGGGAAGAAGACGCAGATCTGGCCGAGGACCTTCGAGTCACCGAAGATGGCCGCTGTGGCGTACTATGTGGCGTCACTCCGCCTCCACGGGCTGGAGCCGAGGCTCAACTTCCTGGCGCTCATCAACTGATTCCACTGCACGGCCACCGCTGAGCCTAAGGATGTCTGCTCCGCCGCACAGATCCGATTCAGCCCCGACCTGCTCGTCGTGCACCATCACGGCGGTGGCGGAGGCGCAGACACGACGTCGGATGTTGCTCCGGCGGCATCGGTTGCCACGACCGGCTTCTCAGCGGTGACGTTTGGATCATAGTAATCCCTGTTTGGTTCCAAGGGCTAATGTTTAGCCCTTACCTTTAGCCTCAAATTAGTCCTTAAGGATCTAAACATGTGGGCTAATTTTGAGCTAATGTGAATTAGCCCCATCAAAACATTAGCCCCTCCAAGAGGTGCTAATGGGGCTAATTTTGTGTGGGGACCATAAAAAGTAGCTCTCTCTCTCCTTCTCTCTCCTCTCTTTCTACTCTCTCTCCACCTTTTAGCCTTGAATTAGCCCATGGATTTAAACATACCACCATAGGCTAATGTTTAGTCTACCAATTCATGACTAATCATTAGCTCTCAAAATTAGCCCTGGGTTAATCTTCCAAACAGGGCCTAACACTCTCTCTCATCATCGGCATCGCTCAGTACGGTTCCCAAGATCCGGGAAAAAGGATGATGGGGGGAAGTGGAAGCAAGGTAACGATCCGTCGTGGGAAGATAATAACTATGTGGTATATTAATACCGATTTTGGTGAGACCGTGGGATGGCTGTTAGAGCAAGTCTAATAGTACAGTCCACTACCAGCTCCAATTCATCTATAGCCAATCTAATAGCCAATTCATATAATAGTTGCTTACTATACTATTAGTATATGGTTCCACCTGTCATACACACAGTGTGTCTTGGAGTCTGTGCTGCAGCTGACTACAGACTACAAGGGAAATTGGTTTTTGTGATGATTAATTTTGACACAAAATGTTTTTTTCATCACAAGCAAGCGACTGTGGCCAATTCTGAAGTTGTCACTAGTCGCCACTGATAATCGAGCCACAAATAACATAGTGATGATTTTGTGTTCGCCACAAATATTCATAAATATTAGTGATGGTAAAATTTATCACTGATAATAGTTACATCAGAGACGACATACGCCGCCACAAATATGTTTAGAATAGTGGCGATAGTTTCATCACTTAAGATTTTTATGGTGGCCCCAAAAATTGCCACGTTTAGTAGATAATTATGACTATAAAATTGTCACTATTGTGATTTAGAAATGTGATTATTTATATGGCCACTACTTCCGTTAGATCTGTGGCAGCGTTACTGTCACTTTTGATGTTTTATGTGGTGAAATTTCTTCTCATCTATACCATTTCCGTTGATTAGGACGATTAATAGTGATGTGTTTAACGCCACAAATGAATAGTTCGTGTTAATTTTTTTTATCATAAATAATATTTTTTTTTTTGGTGAGGCCGCGTAAGATGTGTGACAATTTTTCATCACAAGAACTTAGAACTTATACTCCCAGGACCACTACTATTTTTCACCGTGACAATTGTATTAATGAAATACAAATTTTGTTTTGCATCGAACACCATTAAAAAAAATAACATCTCAATTAAACCAAATTCAGGAACAATGATATTGAAATATTTATTCAGAAGTCTTACAACCAAACAAATGTTGCACTCAACAAGAAGCTCAAAATTTCTCACGAAATGCTGACATAAACATCATGATGAGAACTAAAGCAACCAGTAGAAAATTAAATGGGACTAATACTAAATTATTCAGTGAAATAGACTTAGGCTGTCTTCAGCTTGATTAAATAGACTTCTGGAGATCAACTTTATGCATTCTAATGGTCCTGTAAATATGAGCAAATATATTTTTAGCTTTCAGTACTTAAAAAATTAACCATTGCATGGAAAACAAAACATTAGTCATATTTTATTGTTTCTTACATCTGATGGAGATCGTGAGGATGAAACACCATTGGAAGAAGCGAAGCGTGAGAAATATATGGCCATTTGCTCATCAAGTTTTTGTTGTACCATTCTTTCAACATCTGTAGCTTGTCCTTCTACTGTCCTTCTCTGGGAGTTCAACTCATCACGTTGAGATTGTTGCTCTACTTGCAACTGGGCATTTGTTTCATCCAATTTGCGGACTTGGTCTTCCATAGACCCGAGAGATTCGTCCTCTCCGTTGCTCCTGCTTCGAAAATTTAGTTGTGGGAATGGATTCTCTCGATCTTCTCTATCTTATCCTCAGGGGAAAATCCCCTTGAATCCGGTGTATATCGCGTGGTTCGACGCGATTTTGGTTTTCCTTTTTTCCGGCGAACCCTACTAATCCGTCGCCGATTCCATCCGTTCCGAGCCGATCTCTCCTCTTCCGGCTATAAATAGCATTCCCCAAAGCCATCCTCTTCCGTTTGCCTCAAGTCCCAAGCCGAGCCGTCGCTTGTAGCGCCGCCGCGCCTTGCCCTAGCCGCCGCCGACGTCGGTGACCCTCCACGCGCCCCCGTGCCTGCCTCCGCGTCATCCCCGATCTGCGCCGTCGCTTCCCTCGGCTTCGCAGTGAAGAGCTCACCTCGGCACCCGTTCCTTTGCGCTCAAATCCCGCGGAATTCGCCGTCACCGTGAAGGACGAACCCATCGCCATGTTTTGATTTCCGGCGAAGCTTTGCCGTCGACTCCGTGGTCGCCGAACCCCGCCGTCTCCTCCGTTGGCATCGCAGCGACAACAGCAAGCCCGGCAGCCACCTCCGCGAAGACGCAAGCCATCGGGGCACCGTCGTCATCGTGAAGCCGATCTGTTCCATCTTCAGCCGTGCCGCTCGTGCGCGAAAGCCGTCGCCATTGTCAACTCGAAGGTCGCCGCCCTTTGGGAGCTCGTCGCGGCCATCTCCCTCGCCGTTGTCGTGCGTAAGTTGTGGTAAGGGTCGCCTTGATCTTCTCTCTCTCCGGGTGCCTCCGGTTTGCATCATTGTACCGTGGTTCGCTGGTAACCTGCCGTTCCGTGCTTGCCGTCATCGATCCTGCGTGGCAGCCATGTCATCGCTGCATCAGCGCCATCTTGGCCATCTAAAATTAATATAAATTTGTCATCTCTTTTCGATGACATATATTCCTTTTTTAATATATGTCATCTACCAAGTATGATCTAATCTATTTTTCGGAGATGTTTTAATCTTTTGTCACAGTTATAAATCATTTGTAAATTGTTTAATCAATTTGGATAGTCAGATTTCTTTAAATAGGTTTTAATTGGAATTAAATCTTATAAAATTCATAACTAATTCATACGAACTCGGAATGAGGTCGTTCAACGTCTCATAATTCATTTAAATTCAAGCTCTACCTATTTATGAACTTTAATTGTACTGTTCATTTTGTTTTTATTAGTGTTTTTCCTCGTTTTGCATTCTAGGTTTAGTTTTCCGTTGTTTCGGAGGATGTTCGTTCGTTGGAGAAGTTCCTAAAGACGAATGAAGACGCTTGCTTGCAAGGCAAGTCACACAGATCCCAATAACCCTTTAAGCATGTTGAACCCATTTAAAAACTATTGTTTATTTCAACTTATGCATTATCTTAGAATGTTATTGGGTGGTGAGCCTTTTCCCATTTAATTATGGCAGAAGATGACTTTATTTTCCACGGGTTATAATTTGATTAGCTAGAACCTTATATATTGGTTTGGTTCAGCTAGATGCTTTTAATAGGTGCTTAGCCATGCTTAGAGAAAATAGTTCACTAATGGATAAATCATGCTTCATATCACTTATGATATTTAGATAGCTCACGATGGTTAATCGTGATTGGTTAATTAATTAATTGCCAACTAAAATATGAAATGGTGGGTTGTGAGCGCATGGTTTTGATGGTCGTGCCTCATAACAATTAAGGACCGGTTCACCGATTTTCGGTTGTGAAACATTAACCGTGCCAACCACAAGCCAGCATGGGCAACAGCTTTAACCTTCTGTATAGCATGGTTCATTGCGGAGCACCAGACTGAGAAGTGGCAGAGATAAGCCCACGGGGGTCGCTGGGGAGTCCATGCCTTTTGTTTATAAGGGGGTGATTTGATCCAGGAACGGTGCACTGTGGTGGATTGTGTTGTGGCGAGGGTACTGTCACAGCTCCTTTCCGAGGTACCGTGGTGGTATCGAGGCGCATGTGACATGTTGTGGGGCTGTGTCTTGTGGGTACAGTGGTACACCTCTGGCCAGAGTAAGACTATTCGAATAGCCGTGCCCACGGTTATGGGCGGGTCTAACAATGTCTTTCGTGATTAGTTTCACACTACTCATTAATGATAATAATGTGATAATTAACTTTGACTCCTGGTTTGGAGGTTTGATCTGTACGACCGGGGTTGGTTGTTCAGGTTTGGTTGGGCCTGTGCGCATGGGTGTGCTGTTCAGTGTTAATCAAAAATTGATGATTAATTCCTCTACTGTTATACAAATTCTCAACTCTTTGCAAATGCTGCTTTCGCAAATGAACCTCATATTATGCCATCCTTTGGTATCCTTGTGCACTTGCATATTTGCTGTGTGGCTTGTTGAGTATGTCATATGCTCATTCTTGCAATAATCATCAAACCTCAGTTGAAGAAAAATGATCCAGAAGGAGAAGACGTTTGGCTTATACCCCAGTTGAGCTGCCTGTGGGAGTGGAGCTGAAGCTCGCTAGGTTTTTTTTTCCGCTTGCAGTTTCTCATGGTGAGGATTAAGTGCCTCTTAAGTAAGTATTTATCGTTTTAGTTAATTTTGATGAATCTTGTATATTAAATTGTCAGTTTGTGTACCTCGGCTGATTCCTGGAGAGGGTTTTAATGCACAAATTAGTTCGGAAATTACTTGTGAATTTCTGGGCGTGACATTGTTTAATATGCTTATGTCAACATATTTTACATATTTATTTTTTTTGGTTGCCAACATGGTACTTTGCTGACAGGATGCATTTCCTGAGCTGCGCAACGAAGATGAAGATTGTGCTATGAAGCAGGTTGAAGAGCAGTATACTAATCGACGTTATCGTCTCCACTGCTTGCACCGTAACAAGAAACAAAGGCCAACCCATGTTTCACCAGAAGATTGGGCTTGGCTGATAAAGCATGTGTGGACCGATGAGGATTTTCAGGTGCTTATTTTTTTAATATAATTGTGCCTTGTTCCATGCATAATAATTGATATGCCTGAAATTTTATTATATAGAAAAGAAGCAACCAGAATGCAGCTAACAGGGCAAAGCAGGAGATGGGCTCTAAAGTGGGAACTAAATCAATTGCTCAAATTGCACATGAACTGGTGAGAACAATATAGCCATTTGTCTTTCACTTTCTCCGTATTTTTGTTAACTGTAAGCTCATTCTCATTTACATGCAGAGAAACAAAGAGACAGGTGAATGGCCTACAGCAATGCAAGTTTGGAAAGCAACCTATCAAAAGGCTGATGGAACATGGTTTGTTCCTAATGGCGAACGAGTTCTGGTATATATCTTTTACTTATGACAACTAGTCCTTGTAGGAAAGAAAAAAACTTTCCTAAATAATCAGTAAGTACATACTAAATGGGCTAGGTGAACTACTGAACTATGTTGTTGCTAAATAATAGTAAGTGATATCATTATTTTTATATTAGGCCTGTTTGATCTAATACTTGCAAAAAAAAAACTAGAATAGTAAGTGATTAAAAATCATATTTGTTGTACCTTGAAACCTTGTATGAGGTGTTAGTTTGTTTATGCTTATACATTTTCTTTTTATAATTGTGTCAACAGTCTGAACTAAATGAAGTTGCTCAATCACAACAAGAAAAGATATGTTCTGCAGCAGTACCACTAGTAGAGCATTTTGCCTTGGTCCTTGGGAGAAAAGCGAACCATTCACGTGGTATGGGCTTACGTGCAATTAATGGAGTGGCTGAAGAAAGGATAAGGTTACTTGCACAAGTTGAGGCTGCTGAAAAGCATGCAGCTGCTGCCCAGGAGCGTGCTGATGCTGCTGAACAGCGAGCAGTAG
>CM020180.1:22016196-22052188 GCA_009805545.1 Oryza longistaminata | reverse complement strand
ATACTATATATAAAAATATTTGAATTCAAATTCAAATTTGAATCAGATATAATTCAAATTCAAATTCAAATTTGAATTGGGTATGTAAACTTTTGACTTATAAACTTTGAGTCTATAAACTTTAGGTGTATAAACTTTAGATGTATCTAAATACTATATATAAAAAATATTTGAATTTAAATTCAAATTTGAATCGAATATATTTCAAATTCAAATTTGAATAGGGTATATAAACTTTTGATTATAAACTTTGGGTCTATGAACTTTAGGTATATAAACTTTAGATGTATAGAAATACTATATATAAAAAATATTTGAATTTAAATTCAAATTTGAATCGAATATATTTCAAATTCAAATTTGAATAGGGTATATAAACTTTTGATTATAAACTTTGGGTCTATGAACTTTAGGTATATAAACTTTAGATGTATAGAAATACTATATATAAAAAATATTTGAATTTAAATTCAAATTTGAATCGAATATATTTCAAATTCAAATTTGAATAGGGTATATAAACTTTTGATTATAAACTTTGGGTCTATGAACTTTAGGTATATAAACTTTAGATGTATAGAAATACTATATATAAAAAATATTTGAATTCAAATTTAAATTTGAATCTTTTGATTTTTAAACTTTGGGTCTCTAAACTTTGGGTGTATAAACTTTAGGTGCAAAAATTTACTAAAATAGGAAAGTAATACGGTGCCAGAAAAGAAAACGTGGAAGGAGGGTGGAGGGAGGGGATGCGATCGCTACCGCGCCCATTAGATTTTCCGGAAAAAAAGGGTGATGGGGAAGTGGAAGATAGGTAACGATCCGTCGTGGGAAGATAATAACTACGTGGTATATAAATACTATTATTAACAAATAGTTAGTAATTAAAACAATTACTCGCACGTGGGAGGTGGGAGGAAGGGGAACGGTGATCAGTGAGACCGTGGGATGGCTGTTAGGCGCGTGATTGGAAGTAGAAGCGCGCTGTGCTCCTAAATCCTAATAGTATTACTATTATTTTGAAGGTTTGAGCCTGTAGTTCCAATAAGTAATTTGTTATTTAATTATTATGTGCTATGTCCATCGTATATAATGTCCGTGCGTTTACACTGGTAAAATGTCAGTGCGCTTGCATTTGGTAATGGTAGGGTAGATTAAATTTGATCCTAATGATATATCGAAGCACCAAGCATGATCATTAGCATTGGCGATGAACATGGAATAATTAACTATTTGCTACTCTTACAAGTGTCAATTAAAAATTTGCCACTAAGCTCACGTGTCATAGGCAGATGAGGTCCCACGTGTCATCGACTACGAGTGACAAATTCTTAATTGCCACATCTTAAAACTGGCAAAAGGTTAAATGCCCCGATGAACACAAAGGCATATTTATTCTCAAACAAAAGTTCATTCTACGAATATTAGACGTGAATGATGCTTTTGACATCTGGACCTGATGATTGTAGCATGGGAGGAATGAATATGCGAACCATGTGGTTGCGATTGTACAAAAGGTGACAAATGGCAATTCATGTGACGACGGGAAAAACCAAAAACATATTTTTTCAAACCGAAACTAGAACACAAACTTACGGGTATGATACTCTCCCTCTGTATAGGCTAAGGTCATTAAATATTTTGTATTACACTTTATTTTATGAAAATTTTCTATTTTTTCAAAGTCGGTGATTTTTATTTCAATAAATATTCAAATTGAAGAATTAATTATTTTTATTTCAACAAATTAAAAAAATAGTACGTACTTTGTTCGGACCAGGGTTTACAAAACCTTCTCAGTTTTTTAAACCACGGTATACCTTGTGTGCGGTATCCGCCAAACTGTGGAATCCGACTGTTGGCAACGTGATAGTTCTCAACGTGATAATTCTCTCAGGGGCTTACCAAATTTCACCGTTAACAGATACCCTATTTACGAACTAAAATTTTAAAAGAGTTTACTTCGAAAGAATTCACGGAAAAGTCTAGTTTTCCTCCTAGCCCAACCCGCATAATGGGATTTGTGTTATTTGGGTGCATTTAAGTGTTTGTGCCAAAGATCTCGATTAATCCACTCGTGTGAATCCCAACTCCTACCATACTTCCTTCGGGTTCAAATTTCGTAGTTTGACCTTCCTTCTCCTTCTAAATTGAACCCCTCCCGAGCCAATTACTATAGTATCTGGAAATACTCGAACCTGGTAGTTTTTCCAGAACCACCTCTCAGGATAATATCCCTTCTCTGTCCTCTCAACCCTCCTAGATTATTGCAATACCGCGTCCTTCCCTTGAATCGGCGGAATACCACAATTAAGTCATTCCACCTAAAGGATGTCCTGCGATCGACATCCTTTAATTCTTTTCGCTAAGCGCTTCGGTGTTAAGCTAATGGAAGTCTCGAAACCCTTTCCATTTGTGGCAATGTCGTTTCTTTCCCTGAACCCAAGGAATATTGCAGTTGAATCAAAACCCGCTTCGTCTTTTCGACTCAGCCTCCCTCAGATTCCCTTTCCCCCTATTCCTTCTGCTCAAAATCCTCAAGTTCGGCCTTTCGCTTGAAACCCTAAAAATCATTCTACGAAGTCAAATGTCGTGCTATTGATTCAAATATCCTCCATTCTATTTCTACCCTTGAAACCTTACCCACGCTGAATGGATATGTATGCCAAGTGTCGTTTCTAAAACCCGTCAATATCATTGTCATTTCGTTCAAGCGATCACAAAGAAATCCTAAGTAAAGTACTTGGGCGACTTAGCGGCCGAAACAAATCCAATCCAAATACCCCATTTAAGCATTCCGAGTACAGAGCCAAATCAAATGTCCAATCACACAGTCCAAGTCCAAATATACAGTCCATTTACAATTATGCAATCCCAATACAGATATACAGTCCTTTTTCAAGTTCCAAATACAAATTCCAAACTCCTGTTGCAAATTACAAAAATTGCCTGTTCAGCCCAACAACTCACTCCAGCCCAAGTCTGTCTTCCGTCCCCCTCCAGCCCTCCCTCTCTCTTTCGCAGCCCAAGTCTACATCCCCTCCCTCCTTTCCTCGGCCAGTCGGCTGCGCATGCACACCGCCTGCTCGGCACAATGCCGAGCCGGGCAAGGCCGTTGCGCCACACCGCCACACCGCACCGAACCGTGCCGCTCCACGTCGCGCTCCCACGCTGAGCCACACCGCAACCCGTGCCACGCCGCCCCAGTCCGGGCGCCGCCTCTTCCTCACCGCCCGTGCGTCACCCTACTACCAACCCGGCAACCCGGGCATGGGTTGGTGACGGCCTCCCTCCTGCACCGTGCTCCCAACTCACCAACGCCCTCCTCAAAACAACAGCAACACAATGAGAGTAGTCCACACGGAATTTCTGCAAAGCCGAATCTAGAACGAAATATGGGAGAACGAATTCATAGCGTGAATCTTACCTTGTACTCCTTCCCCTGTGTCGATGTCGACATCCGGGCCCTACTGCCGCCGTCCATCACATCCACCACCTTGCTCCTTGCGCGTGAGCCACGTGCATGCCACCGCATCGCCACTGCCGCCCTGCCCTGCCACTGTGCCTTTGCCTTCTCCTCGAAGGGAAGCCACCACATCACCTTTTGCCTTGGCTAGGGAAGCCACCTCGGTCCATTCCGACCTTCGCCTTTTCCATCGCCATCACTGCCTCTGCGCCTTCCCTTCCCTCCCTTGCCGCCGATCTTGGCCGTCGCCGCACACAACCAGACCGGCCCCGCGCGAGCGCCGCCCCAGGCCGCCTCCTCCTCCCTTGATGCCGGTTGCCAACCCCCGCAGCCGCCTCCTTCCGGCTTCTCCACACTCCAGCTCCTCCGCCCCGACGCCCTCCGTCTTCGCCTTGCCGGCCATCTCCAATCCACCATCGCCGCCACCACGAGCTCCCAACCGGAGGGGATCCCACCGCCGGCCCCTCCTCCGTCTCCACCGCCGGCCTCCGCGCCACCGCACCCAAGCATCGCCTCGCTCGGCCGCCGCCGCGCTGACGCACGGCGCCCAGCCATAGCGCTGCGCCGCCGCGTCGCCTCGGCTCCGCGCCGTCGTGCACCAGCCGCACCCCCGCCGGGCGTGGCGCACGTGGGAGAAACCGGAGCGAGAGGAGAAAGATGAGGCGAAGATTGGGAGAAGGAATAATCGGGAGGGGAGGAGAAAAAAAGATAAGCCGGGAGAAAGGCAGTGACAAGTGGGACCCAGCGGACCCACGGGTTCCTAAATGAATCCCGCACAGTAATCCTCTTTAATCCCTCAACTGTATCACTACATATGGCCCATTTATACTTAATCTCTAATTAGACCTTTCTCTAATCCTTGAGAGGGACCCGCCTTTTCATTAAGGGTTAATTTGATCCATGCCACTCCAAATTTGGCCATTCAGAAAAATGCAATTACAATTCGCCTATTCGTAACCGTGCCATTGAAATTTTACAGAAATTAGAAACGTGCCACTCTCGTCAAGTTTTCCATCTATCCCCCTCCTTTTCTGTCTTCTCCGTCACAGCGCGCAGCGCCGTAGCCACCTCAGTTAGCCGCACCTCCGCCGCACGTCAGCCTCGGGCTGCCGCGCCGAGCAATGCTCGGCTTGCTGCGCCACTCCTCGCCGGCCACCGCAAGGTCGTGCCACCGCCCGACCTCGCCGCGCCACCTTCGCCCAGCTTCATCCGCGTCACGCCGCCGCCCGTGCCAAGCCACGGCACATCAGCCATTAGGAAGAAAAAAAATGAAAGAAGAAATCGAAGAAAAGAGAAAGAGAAAAAGAGAATCGAAGAAATCAGTGGCTCCGCCGCAACCCGCAATGAAGTTGAGCACGTTGCGATGAGCGGCAGCAGCAGCACGACGCAGCCGTGGCGCGCGCGGCAAGCATGGCGTCCGCGCGGTTTCACGCGTCGGCGCAACCGGCGGCGTCTCGCCGGAGACATGGCTGAGGTGGAGCTTGTGAAGGTTGTACCCCTCCGTAGCTGCAGCTCCGACGAGCACAGCCGGCGGTGGGCGGAGGAGAGACGGTGTACTAGGAGTGCCTGAAGAACCACGCAGCGAGCCTGGGCGGACACGCGCTGGACTGCTGCGGGGAGTTCATGCCGTCACGCGCGTGAACCCGCCGACCCGACGTCGCTCAAGGCGCCGCGTGCGGCTGCCACCGCAACTTCCACCGTTGTCTGCAGGAGGGGTCCCGCCGCCGCCTTCGCTGCTGGCGCTGCCCGCGCTGCCCATGCCGGCGAACGTGCTCCACGGCCAGCCGCACCGCCGGGAGGAGACTCCCGAGGTCCGGCTCCCTGGGGTTGATGGCGACGAGTCTGACTCCGACTCGGATGGCTCGGAATACGACGACGAGCGGTCTGTGTCCCCGCCGTCGCCGCCGCACCTGCCGGCGCCGGTGGTGCACCAGCCGTACTACCCTTCGGCGCAGCAAATGCTGCTCTCGCTAGGCTTGAGCAGGCAGGCGCAAAGGCACCCGCCGTAGGTGATGTCGCCGGCGACGACCGCGCTCCCCCCTGTGGCGGCGGGATGCCGAGGAAGCGGTTCTGCACCAAGTTCACAGCCGAGCAGAAGCAGTGGATGCAAGAGCCGTTGGAGCTGCGACGGAGAAGACGGAAAAGAGGGGATAGATGAAAAACTTGATGGGAGTGGCACAATTCTAATTTCTATAAAATTTCAATGGCACGGTTACGAACAGAAGAATTGTAATGACATTTTTGTAAATAGTCAAATTTGGAGTGGTATGGATCAAATTAACCCTTTCATTAACCGTTCCCGTGACCGGTCCACATACACTGAGTCGCTCACTAGCGAGCCCCACGCCGCTGCTCCACACCAACGGCGTGGACCCGTGGACCTCCTCCCCCGCCCGATTTCTCTCTCGCTACATCGACCCGGTCCATGGCGCCGGAAGCCACTTACCCGTGGGCCCGCAGCTCTGGTCCATGTGTCGGCCCATGATATGTGGACCAAGTCCACCCATCCCTTCCACCGGGCGCTCGGTAGATCCTGTCTACCATGCACCGGTGTTAACGATCAAATTTGGTAATATCTGCATCGGAAAAGAGGATTAGACCGAAGCAGAATCAAAGGCAAAGATCGATTTGAGAACAGAGCAAGAATCGGCTGGAGTCCGGATCGACTACGATTAGGATCGGCTGGGTCCGAGTCAGATTTGGTAAGCCGATACAGCCGATTCTGACAATACGACTTGGTGTACGACATTGGGTTGGATTGATATGCTTCAAAATGATTGCCGCACATGGATAGAGTCCCGAGAAGGCAATTGTATCTATTAATTAGGGTATTTTATGTAATTTCCTTAGAGATATGTTTAGGGCAAAAGTCTGTCGTAAAGACTTATGGTATCTTAGAGTTTGTTAAAGATAAGAGTCGTGTCCGATATGGACATAGTTTGTAATTTTTGGGTATAAATAGACCCCGAACCCCATGTAATCAATTAACACACACGTTCAATACAATTTCGGCGAATCGCCACCCTTTTGCTTTAGTTTTATTTCGACGAGTTCTTGCTTTCGGGTTGAGCTGCATCGGTTTTGATCTTCAACAAGAGGTAAAACTTGTTATGACGGCTTGCGTTCTTGGGATTAGTGCTTCCATCTTTATGATACTCTAATCTTGTTTATGTAATTCGTCGAGTTATCGTATATCTTACATAATCTCTGGCGATATCGCTATGTAGCCTATTATCGGCTAACATCTGTCGGTAGAGGGCAGCCGATTAGGTTAAACATCGACGTTGATTTAGATTATATAAGATATCCACCACTCTATGAAACCTCCAGTGGCTTGATTGTCTAGATATTGTTCTTATTTTCATACTTAATGCTGCATCAGTTGAGTTTGATCTATTAAGTCGTGCTTAGAATATCAATCTCTAGCCTGCCTTCTGGTTGCCGATTAGGGTAGCATCGGGGTTTCAGCCGATCTTATCTGATTTAACTACATTTGTTCTATATGTTTTACTGACATGTTAAATCTACCCTTTATGTCAAGATCTTATTGCATCTAAGTATATTAAGCTTATGTTTGGTATATTCTGCTTGTTTTAATATCCTAACATAGAGTTGTATCGGAGTATTAGCCGATACATGCTAGGTCTATCTGATCGGCTATGCTATGAACATATATAGTCCTATTATTAATATATATTTCGATCTAAGTGATTTATATTGTCTCGGCATGGCGACCGATCTATCCCAATCACTTGATTTAAGTATATATCGATATAAGAATAATATATTGTTAATATCTACAGCCGATCGAGTAGATTTAGTTCTTTATTATCTATTTACAACCGCAGATCGACTTATATATGACATCGTCTCAAAGATAAATGATATGTCATCGGCACTTAGCCGATCGGCTATCATTTATGGATTTAACCACGGTTTCTTTGTCTTTATTTCTTGTTGTGATTGCAGGATCAAATCAACTGGCACGCTAGCATACCCGAAGGCGAGTTTTGGACCTACACTAGAGTTAAGCAGATCTCCCAGGCCTCGTGTTTTTCATCAACAACCGGCCACCCTAAAGCCATTGACGCTGGACCCCGCCAAGAATATTCCTTCGGAATATTCTTTTCCAATAAAAGATATCATTTTTCCTCGGTTTATAAATCCGTTAAACTTTAGGAATTCATATCTTGCAAATCGTAACTCCGATTGACTCTGCTCAACTTCTAGAATTTCTCTAAAATCGAGGTCTATCAAATGGCGCTACTGGTTTAAGATGTTTGGTACTTTATCTGGAGGAATTTGTATGGTTTTCTCATATTGACCACGTGTTGGATATTCCGGCCAATCAACGGACGCGGATTTCTCGAAGATACAAGAACCTACAGCAAGGCAAGACACTACGCTCCCCTCCTTGAGCATATTGATCCTATTTTATAAATGTGTTGATTGCAAATAAAATTGCATGCTTATTATAAAATGCGTACCTAAAATTATGTTTGTGAGCCATCCTTAATATTGTTAACTTTAGATGTCTTGATGCATGAGTCTATAACTTATGCGTGGTCAATTATTGGCATTGCTTAGTATTGCATATATATAGATGATCGTACACTCCACACTTGTTGTTTATGGATGTGGATGTCATGATCACTCGGTGTGAGTGGTTGTCAGAAGACGGGTGGAGACATGAGCGCCACCTGCAACACAAAAACCTTTGTGAAAACCAAAAACCTAATAAAACAAAATGTTTTCGATTGGGGTGGCATGGATAGAATATGGGTGTTTCTGGAAACGGCAAGTCGTCGACCCTGATCAATTAAGGACCGAGTCAAGAAAGTAGGCAGGAAACGAACAGAGTATAAAACCAGTGCATTAAGAAATTATCATGGGTCGGCACCCTAGTCATGGTAGGTTCTGGACAAATGTGATGCTGTGATCATGATGGAGTGTTGTGGTTTGGTTTAGGCCGGCAAAACATATGTGACACCCCAGGTATTCTCTTACCTAGAATGCTACACACTACAGTACAGAAACCACTAAGTCCTAAATTTATTAAAAATTTCGACAGAGTCTCCCCTATAAATACGGACATCCACGACAGGCAATTATAGGTTAAACTAATAATAATATCATTCCCACAGTGCGATCCATCCTTATAATCCATGGAAAGAAACTAAAAGTTATCTAAAAGATTATTACAAGACCGAACCATGATATAGTTTAAGTGTCATTATAGACTATGCAATATAGTTTGATAGTGTGCAGATAAATGTGTATATATGGGTACTACTTCCCGCCCATGCATGTCGGTCTCAATGCGTACCTGAAACCAAATAAAACACAAGAGTGAGTATAAAAATACTCAGCAAGTACAATATGGAAAAAAAAACACATATACACATCATTGGCAATAGAGCATGAACAGAAAGCTTTCTTTCTTTGATAGGAAACACATTTTCAAACGCCAAGTCAAACAACAATAGTAGTTCCCATCCCGGGCAGACATGAGTTGAAATACTAGTTTTCATCCCGGACAATTGTGAATACATCCTAGCATTTGCCGGCAAAGCCGAGTAAGCATGATCAACGCTTATCGACAGGAACATGAATAGAAAACCAGATAGCACATCCATGACTCGCATGGAACTTGGATAATTGAAACCGGAAACAAAAAACCAAAATGAAACCATATTGCACATCCATGGTAAGCATGGAACTTGAATTTATTTAATCAGAAGCAGAATCCGGAATATTGAAACAAGAATAACATCGTAAACATAAGATAAATTTGAAATCTAAATGGCATGAACAATAGTCTGAACATAAGAAGTCACATATAACATAGAAATATAACGGAAATAGATAGATAGAGCAAACAATCTATGAATCACACAATTAGATCGTTATGCACTTGCCTTCAATGAAGGGTTGGTATCATGCACGATCTGAAGGACCACCACCTAATCACAAACAAAACCTCAGCAAACACGTTCAAATATGCATATAAAACAATGAAAAAGGTGAACCTACTGCCCCATCCCATCAAAACGCAATAACAAGGAACGCTGCTTGGACTATAAACAAGACTATTGCTTCAAACCTTTATATCTTGAAACGTGAAAAGGCTATAACTGCAAATAAATACATTTTCGAAATCTACATAATAAGACCTACAAATCTTATGTGGAAATCATATTTTTATTCTGCCATCTAAATGGTCTAATTTGTGCATGAAAGAAGGCTTCAGAATCTGTCCAGAATTTCAGAGGGTACATACAAAAACAACTATATCCGGAGTTCTACTCATCCGATCAAAGTGTACTTTACAACATGGAAAGCTCAAAACTTTGTCTTTAGGCGGCCTGATGTGACCATGGCTACTACGGATACAACCATTGCTCACATCATGGATGAACAGCACGATATCAAGTTCAAGTCCTCCAAGTGCTGGAATCCGATTCGGCCACCTGCTACACTGCTGATTTCAAATGGCCGCCGAATCTACATACAACGTCCGTTTTTGGCCCGTGAGTATCTCGATTGCTTGCAGGAATAAGGTTGATCTGCACCGGCAAGATCAACAACCCACGGAGAGGTGTATCGATCGCTAAGGCGCAACACAACGTCTCGTACGGTTGTAGTCGGATCGTCAACGTTTCTCCCAAATCGTAGTTATCATCAACTCACCGAAAGATCGGGCCAAACAACTGCCTTGAGTGTCGAGAGGAACTCAGGGTTCATCACGGCCTAACTGATTCCGCTGATTAACCCCTCCATAAACAGTTCAATCTACTACTATCTAGATTTTGACGAAAAAGCAACAGTCTTACTAAAAAATACATATCGCCTAAACCACTTGAGATAAAATAATGATCGTTGGTCAGAATATAGATCACAATGTTATCTACAACTTTTATATGGACACTTTGATCAGAATAAATCATATTGATCATGAAATTAATGGAAAACAGAGGCGCTACAAATCTGCCCACGCCCAGAACTACCAATCCGAATCACAACGTCCAAAACGCTTCTCTAATCCTCCTCAACCACGAATTAAACCACTAAAACCACCCTAGAACAACTGATACAACAAGGGGATAAGCCTCAAATAGGGTTTATTTAGAGAACTTGTGAGAAGACAATAAGGGAGACTCCGATCTAACCACTCCTACTCCTCGTTCCGTTTTTCCACTTCGGTTCTTGATCCAAGCTATGAAGGTCGAGATCTAGGGAGAGCAATTTGCTGTAGAGGGGAGAGAGATGCGAACACATGAGGAGGGGAGGCAGGGGCGCCGTTGGACGCCGGCCAGGGAGACGGGTTCGGTCTCCCTCCTCTAGGGTTTTAGTTGGGTAGGAGAGATTGGGTTGATGGGCTTTGGCCAAGTTGGCTTGGCCCACTCCTCAGGTATTTTTATTTTATTTATTTCTGCTAACATATTTATTTTAACGAGTCAACCCAAACTAAAAACCAAAATATCTTTTAATATACGGGGTATTACAATAGAAAACACACAACCTAAGTACGGATATATTATGTACTGCCTGTTTCTCGGGAGCGCCAGAACTCCCCTCACTTCCGGCTCGAGGTAGGGATGGTGTGCCGGGGTGTAATGGGGGCTCATAGTCCTTGGAGTGGGTGTCGTAACACGAGAGTGACTGAAAAACCGGTCTGTGACAAAGCTCATGTGTTGGGTGTGTCACGGAGTGCGAGATTAAAAGCGTACATCCACTACAGTGTGAGTAAACTGATCTATTTGAATAGTCGTGCTCGTGGTTAATGAGCGCCAGGATTTGTAATACTCTTGACTAGTCTCATAGATTTTAATCTTGCTTAGATTAGGAAAGAGGTGTGACCTTGCCCGATGGGTGGGAAGGTCATTGTGACGTTTGGGATTGTACAAAACTGGATTCGAGGGTAAACTGGACCAAGCGAGGCTTGGGGAAGGTAGATGAACCCTCGCGGATTAATGACAACTTCAACCTAACGTTGTTTTTCAGTTCAAGCTGCTAGGTCATAGGTTTGTAAAATGATTTGTGAAATCTAGCTTTATGCAAATGAATCAAGCCATCCTTGAACCCTTGTGTGCACTAAATGCATTATGTAGTGGTGGCTTGCTGAGTACGGTTAGTATTTACTCCTGCTTAACTAAATCTTTTAGAAAGGAGTTGGAGTCGGGACCTAGGTTCACTCGTCATTGCCTGTGGAATACATTGGACCATCGCTGCTTCACTTCTGCTACCTCACCTACTTCTTTGGATATTTAGTATTTTGTATGACCATGCTTGGTCTTTTGGGTCCCATTTGGTGACCTCGCCGTCCAAGATCAATGCCCGATGGTGACCTCGGTGCTCGGCCGCAACATCACCTTGCGGGTGGGTCGAGATCTGCACAACACGCCTTTCAGGCTCGTTAGCACGCGGATAAGCAAGCAACTGCACCACCATCTTTGTCTCACCCACGTAGGTCTGCACAAGACTCGTGATCTCCACCAGGGCGTCGTCGGGGTTTGAAGAGGAATCGCTCTCCAGGACCAACCAAGGTTAGTTCTTCTAGGAAACTTGCTGCAACCCTAGAAAGCAGCAACTGTGAGTCTCCCCTGTCGTGACATGTGATTCCTCAGATGATACTATATCATACGATGAAGTGAAGGTACTTGGCAACGCTCCTTATGCAGAGCATGTAAGCCCCTTTGCTACACTCTTGGTAAATACGTTTATGTATATTTTACCGTGTGTCTTCCTGCTTGTTTATAACAATACACTCCCGGTCGTGGGCATCTTAGATAACGCCCCTTTTCTTTTACTGATGAGAAGTTACTTCTAGGTTCCCACCACACTGGACAATAGCGCTCTCTCGTCGGAACACAATACATCTATCTATCAGGTTTCAAAGGAGCCGTAGAAAAAGAGTGGCATCACTGGGAGTGCACAGTCTAAGATGGTCCAAACTCAAACCCTACGTGCGGAAGCACGGAAGGCAATAAAAGAAGAGAAGCGTCCGGTGGTGTACACACTTGATGAGCCAGAGAAGGATGACCGTAACAACTTGTCTCTCTCCCAAGGTAATTGAACTCTCATATATTTTACTTTTTTATTTATCTCTTCCCCTCCTTTTCAGGGAAATATCACAGTATGTCATGTTTTTTTTCTTTCTCTTACTATGGTTTGCTCTGACCTTTAGGTAACCTCGCCAATGACAAGGCTCAGGTTGACCTGATGCAAAATCGTGGCAAGAGACTTGAGGCAGCACTAACCAAGCAGCTTGATGAGGAACAATCTATGGAACCGAGGCTCCTCCTAACATCGGTTCGGTCCATTGATGATGAGCCCCCAAGGCTGAATCTGCCATCTGATGGTTTCATTATGGTCTGGCATGCAGCGGCAGTGCATCGTGATGTGCACGAACTGCAGAAGCTCTTGAAACAGGAATCCCTCAACAATCATATGATTGTTGATGCTATAGGAGTGATTACCTCGTCGTGGAAAGAGCACTATGCGAAGCCATGCCCCGAAGATCTGGTGAAACTAATGTCCGACGTAGAGGATTTGGTGGGATTGTTTGAGCGGCAACTCAGGTCCGCCTTATTTTGAAGATTTGATCGTCACTTCCAATGAGAGTGAAGCCACGTCTTTGCTATAGAGGTACGAGAGCGTGTGCACTGACGCTTCGCGTGACCTAAAGATATTTGCCGATGACAATGCTAATATGCAAACCATCGGAAAACATCTTGATGCCTATCACACTGACTGGTAAACCAAGGCAGAATATTGTGAGAGGAAGGCCAAAGAAGCAAGAACTGTCGCTGTGCATATCCTCAATTAGTGAAGCGCAACGAAGAGATGATTGTCAACCACCCTGTCACCATTGACTCTTTGTCCCAGAAGGTGACCGAACTGGAGAACAGGCATGACAATGCGAAGATGAACCTTGAAGTCGCAAAAATGCAAAAGGAGGCTAAAGCGTCTGCACCACCGTCCGTATGCCCAAAGTGCTTTGAAGAGACGATCGTGCCAATCCCTTCAATGCTGGCTAACAACTTTCTTTAGTATCTTGCCAAGCGTCTACTTGAAGGCCTCAATCATGCCATTTGCTTGAGGATAATAGCCAGTGGAATAATTCCATCGACCCTTGTAGTTTGCAATTAATCTTTGCATTTTATGGGACATGAAAGCTTTACCATTATATGAAGTGATGCGGTGAGGGACTCTGAAGCGATAGATTATATGCCATTCAAGGAAGCTGATGACACTGTCAGTCTTCACTTCACGTAATGACACTGCTTCAGCCCACTTAGATAAATGCACTATGATGGCGAGTATAAGCGATGCCCCCGGAAAAAGGGGGTTCAATCGGTCCGATGACATCTATTCCCCATGCTTCGAATGGTCAAGCATGCACTCTAGGAAGCTAATGCTTGAAGTCGCCGTGAATTTGACAGTCGTGACACGACTTAACAACTTTGAGGCAATCAGCCATGATGGTAGGCCAATAATACCCGGCGGGTCGGATGCTATGATACATCTTGGGTCCGCTCTGGTGTGCCCTGCAAACTCCATGATGCACCTCCTGTAAAACATGATATGCATCGATTATGTCCACGCATCGAAGGAGTACTTCTTGCCCATAGGATCGTCTATATAAAACTCCAGATTTATAAAAAGAAAAAGGTAAACGACATTGAAGTTGACAGCTTTCTATAAGACTGCAGATCATGGAAAATAAAAGATGAGCTCATCTGTTACATTGTAGTTTTATTTGCTTGATCAACACTGCAGAATGTTGTTTTTCAAATAATCCTTTCATTAAGTCTGTTTGACTCTGCGTGCTAACATGTGGTGCGCACAGTTTGAGTGTTCATGAGTTTGTGCAACAATTGCGGTGTTAACATTTCATATTTGTGTGAATTCAATTTTTTATAATACGTTTGTATGACATATCAAGTTTTTATACTACATTTCATTACAATTTGTTACTGCTATGTTATTAATTATTTCTCCCATATTTACATTTTGTTAATGAGTTAGGCATACACATATATGATATTTGTTTGTGCATTGGGACCGTTAATTTTTAATGAAATTCAACGATGAGTTCCAGTGCATGTGGCTCGAATGGCATAGTAGGGCACACAAGCAATGATGAGGATGATGCCATCCTCAACATGCTAGCTGCTAGTCTCCAACTAAATAAGATATCGCCATGGAGAATACCGTTCAAATCATTATTAGTTGGATACTGTAAACGATGGCGAATCGAAGGCAATGTATGGCCATCTTCCGTTTTACTGCAGAGCAGATACACAGTCTACATGACCTGCTGATCACTTCGTACGGCCTCGATGGAACATCCGAGGTATGTGCACTAGAAAAACTTGGGATGTTCTTACGCATTATAGCAGGAAATCATCCGAACAGAGACACAAACAATCAGTGTGTCCAGTCAAACTCAACTATGTCAATTCACATCAACCAACTATTGATCACTATGAACGTGTTGACGGCGAATATTTTGAACCTTGTGGGTCCCAACTTCACGAACCCTCACCCTCAGCTTATGAACAAAGATTGGTTCAAACCATTTTATCAATAAGTGGATGCTGTGGACGGCACACACGTGTCCGTCGTCACATCTGCAGGCATGTCTATTGAACACAGGAACTGACACATAACAACCAAAAATGTTCTACTCATTTGTCATCACTACGGGAGAACTATGTTATGTGATGCTGGATGGCCAGGCTCGGTGCACGATCGAAGGATTCTGAATGAGGCAGTGCAATATTATCCCGACAATTTCCCAAGGGTACCGTTGGTGGTCAACTTTTTTCCGAAAAAAAATTCAAAATGATATGTTACTACTTTGACTAATGACCACTAGTGCAAAATATTTCTTCTGCTACGTTGCATAGGAATGTATTTACTTGTTCACTCTGGATTTCCTAGTAGGAAGAGATCTCTGGCATCATACCCACATGTACGTTACCACAGGGATCAACTTGGTGCTATAAGGTATACCGCCACCGGTCGGACGAGAAGAGACATCTAACCACCAACACTCAACATCGTCAAAAAACAATGGAAAATACTAAAAGAAATACCCTACAATCAGGATTACAATGTTCCCACACACAAAATACATGCAACTTTTGCTCTGCACAACTTCAGGATGGATAGTGATGATGTGTACTACCGTCAAAACAATCTTATGTACAACGGATATCCCGCGGTGCCGCAACACACATCCTTCGATCAGATGTATTACGCAACAAGTAGCGAGCAAGCTATAAGCACCTGCTGTAATTGCATTACCAATGCGGTGTTCAATCAGTATTAGTAGGTGCTATAATATTATTTATCGATTTAGCATTTCAAAACTGTGTTATCTTGTAAATGGTATTGTTTATTCTGTGCACAATCTTTTTCATGTTTTTCGCAATATTCAGTCACGTCTAAAGAATGTGGTGTGAGTTCACTCATTTTACCGGAAGTTCGAACGAATTTAAGTCATCAGTTTCGAAGTAAATTTAATGCACTCATTTTCCTCTCAATTGTGTACCAAATCATTTGTTCGTCATTTTCTGCCTATTTATATTTTGGGCAACAAAAGCAGCACACATAACCTTTGCTTGAAGAATACTTGGATTCTATTTTAACTTATTAATGTAAAACAGGACCATAAATCTGAACCAAGTGCTAAGTAATCTGAAATGAGTGCCGTGTAATCTGAAATGAGTGCAAAGTAACAACGAGAAATACTAGTACCGGGCTATGTAGCAAAACCAATTGCACTAGCATAATAATAAGATGTGGCCATCTCACGACACAGCTTAAGCCTAGCCTGACTAATGCAACGATTAGTAGGTGCATAATATTATTTATCGATTTAGCATTTCAAAACTGTGTTATCTTGTAAATGGTATTGTTTATTCTGTGCACAATCTTTTTCTTGTTTTTCGCAATATTCAGTCACGTGTAAAGAATGTGGTGTGAGTTCACTCATTTTACCGGAAGTTCAAACTAATTTAAGTCACCGGTTTCGAAGTAAATTTAATGCACTCATTTTCCTCTCAATTATGTACCAAATCATTTGTTCGTCATTTTCTGCCTATTTATATTTTGGGCAATAAAAGAAAATCATTTGCCCAGTGTATTGGTACAACTCATCAAATCTTTCCAACAAATATCTAACCAAACTCCCACAAATTTGTTTCTCCTTCGCTAATGAAGTGGTTCATGAATTTACATCGCGCAACTAAGAAAAATAATACATCTAAATTGAGGGTTCATTTTCCACTTTTTTTTTTGTCTTATATGCCTTTTCAGTTTTTTTTTTTATGTTGCCATATTACTTTGACATGCACTGTTCTCCGTTCATTTTTTTGGGTCAAATAAACGGCAATAGCATGTAGGCTTCTCTCCTGTCGGGCCAATGCCAGCGTGCTGACGTAATTTGTCAGCGGCCGAACGGCGTCATCACCAACACCCTGCGTCCATCCATGCTGCACAGTGCGCTGCAGTACGAGAAACATTGTGCGGGTTCTGAACCACAAAAATGCGTTGTGGCCTTGTGGGTGTATCAAAGCATAGTTTTAGTATGGTGCATGTATTGACTTACTTAAGCGAGAATTAACGCTCTCTCATGATCATCTACGATAGGCGAAAGGGTGCCATCGAGTCTAAAAATAGTGCAACCCTCTTTCCATGTGCACTGGTCGTGATTTCTTCAAAAGATGCCATAGCTGAAGGGCACATAACCTGCAATACAAGAAAAAAATGATAAATACTAAATTTCAATTAATGCGCGTGTATCAATTGAAAATGTAAAGACATCAAAAAATTATGAGCGTCTTACCTTGCCAGTATTTTCTCGTTTACCAGTGTCGGTTACACTGTTACTGGAAAATTTTGGGTTTTTTTAACCACTTTCTCCAGCACTAAGAGCAAAATCTACACATAATAATATCTAACAAGAATCATCTTCCAGGGTATCAAGAACATATTTATTTGGTCACGCCAAAAGAATGAGTTGAATATTTATTAAGTGAAAATATGTAACCATTTTTTTTGACCAGGAAAATATGTAACCATTATACATATAGCACTAACTTTATTCTATTAATGAAAGATATAACTAATATAGATATTCAGCTTGCCTCACTAACCTCCAATTTTGTGTATAGACTAAGTTGACACTGTAAACATGTCAACTCTGATGAGCATTGTGCAAGGCCATAGATAATGTACTTAACTCCTTCCCTGTTGCAAATCTTGTAGACAGATTGCTCACCTTGCTTAACACCGCAGTGATCACTGAACTGACAGTTTTGTCGAACACTTGTTGCTGAATATTGACATAGTTGAACTGAATCTTCTCGTTAGAAATCTTAAGGGTGCATAAATCATATTAGAAGAGAGCTTGCTTGCTTGGAACTCATACTTCCTGCACGTCCTGTAGTGCTCGGGTAATACAGCTCTTCCAGGTAGTATGATTAGTATCACCACGACACTATCCTGCTGCATTAATTTGCCCTTCTGTTTAGTTGATTATGACCCTAGAAAACACAGTAGGGGTAGAAGAGACTTTTAGTGGTAGTGTTGACAATAAAGTCATGTGGTCTATATAATTGTTGTTCAATGTGTAATTTCTCCTTTTACATTGTAAATCCCAGAAATCTTTAGATGATCCCATGGCACAACCCACAAGCAGGGCCGACCCTGGGCCTAGGCTGGTTGTGCAACCGCCTAGGGCCCATGCCAGAGGGGGGCCCATGCCCCCCGGCATAGTTGCGAGGCCCAGGCGTGCGCTAGGGTGAGCGAGGCAGCGCTTTGTCTTCATGAGATCGAGTACTCTGTCCGAGTCGCCCTAATTCCAATTCCGCGTCTCCACCTCGCCTGAGAAGCAAGAGAACCATGTGTGGCATACAACTATCACCATTTGAATATATTGGCACACAAATATGGAAATCAAATATATAGAAAAAGTTAGTCAAGTGACAGTGTCCAATATATAAAGGACAATAAAAAAAATGCACCTTCTCAGCTTCACGTGATTGACATAGACACTAAATTTAAGTATTAATTGTAATGATCTTTACTTCAAATCCAGCACACATAACCTTTGCTTGAAGAATACTTGGATTCTATTTTAACTTATTAATGTAAAACAGCACCATAAATCTGAAACAAGTTCAGCTCATCGACAAATTTTCGCTAGCAGTAGCAGTGGCAGCACTGGTGGTTCCTGCGGAACTTGCACTCGCCGCCGCGGCACGCTGACTGGCACCACTCGTTGCAAGCGCCGCATGCAGCGCTGTTCTCGCGTGCCTCGCAGCTCGTGTGCTCGTCGTGATTGCCCCACTTCGCGAAGTCCCAGCAACACCGGGGCTTCATCGCCGCTACAATTTTAATTAAACCCAAACACATAAAACATCATAATTAATCCACTAGGTATTAAACATTTATACTCGAGTGTAACAATATATACATATTAATTTAATAGGTGGGTTCATTCTGTAATACCGCGTTTATTGACTACATTTTTTTTAGAGAAGGTTTTTTTTACCCGGTCTCTACATCCAAACGGATATATGCGGCCATTTAAATTAGGAACTTAGCCCCGCAAACAACCCAACCTTGGGGTACTACTCAGGTCACTACAACCACTAGGCTACGTACATTTATTAACTGACTATACGATATCTTAAATTAAGCATATTGGAAGCATTAACTTTCCTCCATCTCAGCTAGAGTTTGAGGTAGCCGAGGGCCCGAGAGTGTCAGTCGATTGAGTTGGAGCGTTGTATATACCCTAACATCCACATTTGAGGCAGGGTAGAAGAGTAATAAAAGAAAACCATATTGGTGGACTAATAGTTATACTTTATTGTCAATCAATTGTTATAGATGAATGTATTTTTTATGCGACGATTATTAACTAAGAGACCATACAGGGCTCAATCGCTCTACTTCCCTTAACCTATATTGTTCACGAAAAGTTTTCACAAAAGAAATCCGTTATCATGGCTAGGAAATAATGGACATGCATCGATTATGAATAGCGAATGTATGAATAGAGACCACAACCACAAGAGGTAGTGAGATCGATTTGTCTTACTCGTTGTATTAGCAAGAAGAACTACCACAAGAAGAGCAATCGCTACACAAGCGCTAACACGAGCCATGGGCGTCTCTTTTCTCTCCTACGAACTACACTTGACCAACTTCCTCTGCAGCACTGTTAATTCTCTTGCTCACTGCTTTCCTGTTTGTTCGCCAGATTTACACGGTACGATCTTATTTAAAGCCAGAATATTTCGTCGAAATCTGGAGAGTACCCAGATACGTATCCATGTAATAATTGAATATGAGATATGGATATATATGCTATACGAAGTATTAATTGTTGCCCTGTGCATATCCACACCCATTGTTGAATGGAATATTTGCTTATTAATGTTACCTTAAAACCGTATATATCTACAGTTCTACACCCATTATTAATTCAGCATAATTAATCCAAAGTGTGTGTTGTGACGACCCTTGCCATTGCTTCATTCCGAGTGAACATGTCTGCACTAGCATGCATGTCTAATAGGCGTGACGTACTGACGTTGCGCACGGGTGAGGCGTGCGAATTTGTTGACACAAACGAGAAGAGTCTTAAGCCGTCATGCGTTTTCATGTCAACGAGGAGACTCTCTTCTTTCCCTTATTTGTGGATATATATCGGTTTGGATTGGAACTTTATGTACTCCTTGTTTGACTTCTTTCCCGTTCTATGTAGGAACTTTTATCATATATAGCAACTTTATACATTGAAACGTACTGACTTATACTAGAAACGAATTCATAAAATACATTAAAAAAGTAAAAAAAAATATTGTATGGACTTTTTTTTCGATTACACAGCAGACGCACACACCACTACACACACAACACCACACTCACATCCCCCTAAAATGCGCTTCTTAATAGATGCTCTAAGAGACAGAAACCAGCGACGACATATTTCTTGTCTCACTAAAATTCTATTGAAAGCTCACATGCAAGTGTGTAATATTCGTGGACACTAGGATTTGAACTCAAGTCGGTGGTGTCAGCACCTAGAACGCCACCACCGCACCACTAGTGCTTCCCCCATTTGTATGAACTTCCTATTGGCACTAAACTAGCCCAAAGTATAAACAAAGCCCATTTAGGTGTAGGCGCATAAGCGACAATAAAAACATGTTCTTGCACTATATGCATTATTAGAAAACTGCCATAGGGTTTTTTTTCATGAATAGCTGAATGATTTTGTGACATTTAATTGAGAGTCAACTGAATTAATTAATTATCATGAATGAAACTTTTTGTACATGTATTTTGGAGATGATTGTCACAAAGGGTTTAGGGTTACGAAACCATGTTATTATGGCCTGAAAATTTCGGATTTCTTTAAATTTTTGTGAGTCTGGTGAAAAAATATTCAAAGGCAGTAAAAAAATATGTTCTCAAAACACCGAAGTTACCAAAATTTTTGCCATTTTCCGAAAGTGTAAACCCTCTTACTGTTAGATGAAATTTGAAGCACAAATATCCACACACTTGGTAGGCAACTTATCAAGAATAGGTAATTTTACCAGAACCCAAATACAGAAAATCATGTACAGTCAGTCAGTACTGCCCTGTCCGTATATTGGTACACACATGGGAAACTCTTGTACAAAATAGACCCTGCTCTGGCATCCATAAGTAACACATGGACATACATGCTAATAAACCCAGCAAATTCTTTTTTACAAAACCCATATCAGTACTCCAAAACGACACACTAACCAGAACGTCTTGAACGTAACTACAGTGCAAATCTGATCAATGCATGTAGTGCACGGTTCATGCACTTGGCACATATAAATCTCTTGGCAATTTCTTGTCTGTCTGGCCATGCATATCTCGATCGATCTTAGTACCAATGATGGGTCATGGGTGATGGGTGTGCCACGAAAAGTCACACGTCGATGCCGCCCTGCGCGACGCTATCATCCGGGGGCCTAATGGTGATCCAGAGGAGGGAGACGGTGATGGAGATGAGGCCGGCCCAGACGTAGACGATGGTGGGCGTCCGGCCGCGGCGGCCCATGAGGCCCTTGGCGAACGGGTAGTAGTGCGCGAGCACCCAGAAGCTGAAGAAGCCGCCGCCGAGCAGCTTGCTGTACTGCGGGATCTCCGCGTACACCGTCCGCGACACGCCGACGACGAGCGCGATGATGTTGATCCCGATGACGGCGAGCGGCGGGATGAAGAGCGACGTCCACTTGATGAGGTAGAGCTCGGCGAAGGGGTCGTCGTCGTCCTCCGCCGCCGCCTTGGCCGTGAGCGTGAAGGAGATCTCGATCCTCCCACCTGTCATACACACAGTGTGTCTTGGAGTCCGTGCTGGAGCTGGCTACAGATCTGTAGCCCGCTGCTCTTATCTCTCATCGTTTATCTCATTAAAATATGTTTATAGCTGGCTAATAGCCTGCTATTGTACCTGCTCTAATCTCGATTGATGACCATATGCAGGATCATAGAGAGATAAACCGCTGGGTGATTGATCTTCTTTCCTATACCATCACACCTACCACGTCTGTCGATGAGTTGGGGCTCCATCCACTGGACGTTCTTCAGAAAAGCGTCCGTGGTAGTCCAAACAGCCGAAGGTTAACTGAAGGGTCTCCCATGCCTTCCGCTGCAGAGCTCCGTGAGGCAGGAATCCGTTTCAAGGTGAGCAAAGGTTCCGGGTTCGCAGGCACGGTCAGCTTCGAACGAGGCGTACTGCGCGTCCCAAAGATCTTCCTGTACGACGACGCCGAGCGCATGTTCCTCAACCTGATGGCCTTCGAGCAGCTGCACCCGGGCGCTGGGAACGAAGTGACCGCGTTCGTGTCATTCATGGACGAGCTCATCAACACGGCCAAGGACGTGCAGCTGCTGAAGGTTAAGGGGATCATCGACCATGGCATGGGCAGCGACGAGGCGGTGGCGGATGTGATCAACAACACGCTGACGAAAGGCGCAGCGATTGACCCGGAGACCAGCCTCTACGACGTGATTGTGAAAGTGGATGACTACAGCAAGAGGCGGCGGAACAACTGGAGGGCCATCCTCCTACACACCTACTTCAGTAACCCTTGGGTGTTCATCTCCCTCGTCGCTGCTACTATCCTGCTCATTGCTACAATCATTCAGACTGTCTACGCTATCCTGTCCTTCAACAAGAAGACCTAAAACCTTGCACCATGGTAAATTCCATGAACATATGTTCATCTTCAGGCCTCGCAGCTTAATAACAGTTGGTATATTTGAGCCAAGAATTATCCCGTATATGAAAGTCTTGCTTTTGTCTCACCATGTAATATTCTGTCTCTATATGTAATCCCAGTCAAACCTTCCGAAACCATCCTCCCGTTTTGTATGCATTCACCCTCATTAGTTTGGTTCAATGCTACAAAACACCAAATATATGATGCCTCATATGTACCAGTTGACTTAAAACCAACACATATGAGACATTTCCCGCCACACATGGCATTCAAATTAAGAACAGAATACTCCGGGATTTTAATGGTAAACCAACACATGAAAATAATTATCAATGCTGGTTTATTAATTAATGAACCGACACCAAAAAGTCGGCCGAGCCGATCAAGGCGAACTAATTAAAGGGGAATATTAGTTTCATATGCCATGGAAAGTATATAGTGGTCCATTCATGATACATGAATGTTGTTTTGCTACTAGTTCTGCATGTGAAAATAGTTATGGAAATTCCCGATCGACCGAGCGTCGTTTCCATATAAGAGGTACTGTTTCCGACGTACCATTTTTGGTTATTTTTAAATTTTGTTTTTTTAATTTCTTTCTGTATCGTATTAATATCAACACTGAGTAGTTCAAATGATAAATATGGTCAACTCGTTTCAGAAGAGATGCTACCGATTCCGTTTGTTTCCGACTGTTTTCACCCCTTCATGATACTAAACGTATATATAGACTACAATGGCGCCAACACTATCACAGAGACCTCCCCCTCAGCACTATCGTTCCTGTGAGGGATTCGATCGTATCCGCAAAAAGTTTTTAGAGGTCTCTTTGCAAAATATATTTTTAGAAAGGCTAAAATGTCAAAAATTCAGATTCAGTACGTTCCTCTTATCATTTGCTTCCTCCCCTGCTAATAATTAAGTAAAACTTGGAAGCCCTCCAGGGCCACAGCCCATATATCCCTTCTTCAGACCACTCAAGGTTGAGTTCTTTTCCATTGTATTAGAAACTCGTACCTCACGCACATAAAACGGAACAACTCATTAGCGCACGATTAATTAAGTATTAACTAATTTTATTTTAAAAATGTATTGATATGATTTTTTAAAGCAATTTTCATATATATATATATTTGGCAAAAAACGAATCATTTAGTAATTTGAAAAGCGTGTACGCGAAAAATAAGAGATTTGAGTTGAGAATTCTAACAAAAGAACTCAGCCAAGGGCGATAGCCGATATCCCTTCTCCAGTCCACTAGGGCGCCATCACCACTTAGGGCCTGTTTAGTTCGCGAAAAGAAAATTTTTGGGTATCACATCGGATGTTTGACCGGATGTCGGAAGGGCTTTTCGGACACAAATAAAAAAATAATTTCATAACTGCACATATCAGAATTGCTAGAGAATATTCAGCAGTTCTTTTCTTCGAAAACTTTTAAATTTATGATTATCGGATCCCCTCAGGATTCATATGGGTGGAACAAGAATTTGTGAGTGCGAACGAAGCTTTTGATAAAAAAAGTCGAATGTTGTATATAGCTACTACCATAATTTAATACACACATAAAATAGTTCACATTAAGTAAAAGAAAGCTACTATAATTGCCTAAAGTTTAATAAGTTTATGGAAGTATTTTCGCCGGAACATATTTTGATCCTTAGAAAACCCTGGTTCAGCCTCCTTGAGCCCTTAATGCTGCCCTTCGATTGATAAAAAAAATTATGTCCCGTCCACATATGTATGATCCTGGATTTTACTTACAATTTGGTGAAATCTTTGGCTTATGTACAGACGTGGATCGGATAAGATGGAATGTAACACATCACAATTTGGTGGTGTACATTAGTGTAAATCACATGCCCACTTGTTCGACTATGGCCCCTACTTGTACCTATCATTCCTCCGACCATGGTGCTGTCAACTACATTCACTCTTGTACGTATAGCTTTGGTTCGCTACATATACATTGATGGAGAGGGCCGTATATATACATCAGCCACATGCATGGTGGCATATATATGTTAAATTTATGGTCAAACGTAATGGCGATTTTTTGTTTCTGTATAGAAATATCACCTAAAAGACAGAAAAAAAACAGTTGTAGACAAGTCTTCCTTACTGCTGAAAGCCCTGCTAGCTGGGATTAATTGTGTAGAGGTAGTGCAGGGCCAGCCCATAAGAGCAGGTATAATAAGAGGCTATAAGCCAGCAATAAACATATTTTAAAGAGATAAAGGAAGAGAGAGAAGAGCAGCGTGCTACAGATTTGTAGCCAGCTGCAGCACGAACTCTAAGACGTAATGTGGGTATGACAGGTGGGACCATATATTAATAGTATAGTAAGCAATTATTGTATGAATTGACTATTACATTGGCTATAGACGATTTGGAGCTAGTAGTGGGCTGCACTATTGACCTTGCTCTAACAACGACTTGGTGACCACAGGTCAATGGCCGGCGTTAGCTTGCATATATATACTCCCTCGGGTACGAAAATTCTTGACGTGGGTATACTAGACAAAAGCGTGGGCATAAGTGAATAGCAATATTGACCGGGGAATTGGACAGTGCCAGTTCATATCGTCCAATTAAGGCTGAGTTTTTTAGCCGTCCCTAACCCTCCATGTGTCCATAACATTTAATACATTACCACATAAACAAAACAACTGATGTGGAAAGGGAGTTAATGAGAATAAGAACAGAGATAAAAAGATGAAGAAATCACGAGCACGGGATCGGTCATTTGAATTGGGCGGAAAGTCTCTCATCTCTATCAGGAACGGCCCCCGTCAACAAAGGTCACTGATATGAGAAAATATCTCAATCGGGCATTTGGCCGTCATGGATGGATGTTATCTCAATCGGGCCAACAATAATGCAAGCTGGAGGGATGTACTGATAACAATCCGGCCCAGGTGGGGTCGGCCGAGGCCCAATAACTTAAGGTTGCCCGGACCCCAACAGTTCTTTGGCACACCCACTCAGGGAAAGGCCCAATCTCCCTAAAAGACTAGTCCGGTAGGGGAAGGGTGGCTCTCCCTTTTAAGGTGGCTTCCTCCTCCCAAGCTAAGTAAGGTGGGATTATTCAGAGGCTCACACGGTCGCCGCCCGACTTTAGCGTCTCTGCCAGCGGGTAATAGTGGAGGATGTCCTCATCATGTACACTCTTCCTGTCTCTCCAATCAAGTTTCTCTATTTGAAAAAACATAAATCCAAATCAAATTGAATGAAGATGAAGAAATATAGGATTAGATGGATATATGTTGATATATTGTGAAAATAATATGAGGATGATTTGATATGCTTGCATGTTGAGCTCTTGAATGAAATAAATTGTAGATTTGCATGTTAAGATGTAATAATTACTAGTGGATAATGATCTGACATGTTTACATGTTAAGCTTTAGAATATAGTGGGTTGTAACTTTATAAAAGGTATAGATTATACAAATGATGAATATATAAAATAAAATATTATACAAATTATGTGAGATAATGATTTGACATTGTTGCATGTTGAGCTATACATAGCCCAAAGCGTAATTTACTCAAAATTATAAGGATGTGAATAAAGGATAATGAAAGGTTTAGGAGCATGACATACCCAAGGAATTTTCCCATTTACTTAAAACCGAAAACCAATTTGTTACTTAGGGCATGTGTAACACCCCAGGTAACCACGTACCTAGAGTGCCACACCAAGAAACACTCAAACCACTAACTTCCAAAATTATTCGAAATTTTGGCAGAGTCTCCCCTGTAAATACAGACATAACTAATAACAATATCATTCCCATAATACGATCCATCCTTATAATCCATGGGGAAGAAACTATTAGAAATCTAAAAGATTATTACAAGACCAAACCAGGATTTAATTTAAGTGTCATTATGGACCTAAGCAATATAGTTTGATAGTGTGCAAGTAGATGTGTATATAAGGGTGCTACTTCCCGCCCATGCATGTCGGTCTCAATGCGTACCTAAAACCAAATAAAACACAAGAGTGAGTATAAAAATACTCGGCAAGTACAATATGGAACTAGAAAACACATATACACATCATTGACAATAAAGCATCCGAGATTTGAGAAAGTCCGTTTTGACTCGCTCACCTGTTGATCCGATCTGATTCGCATTTCTCAATTGCAAGGCTGAGTAAATTAACTCTCTCGACTGATAAAACTAGGTATTTGACCTCCCTCTACGGTTTGCAACGTGGTTTTTGCTGACATAGCGTCCATGTGGCTGTCTAATCATAGAAAAAAAACTAAAAATAGACATGGGTCAACACGTAAGTGCAAGGGAAAAACATGGGTCCCGCATGTCATCACCCTCTCTTTCTTTTTCAACCTTCATTGAGCCGACGGCATCGTCTCCCACCATCCATTGTCGCTCAGAAAGCCTCGTCTGAGTCGAATCTTGGTCGATGAGCTCGGTTAGACGCTCGACTCGGTTGGGTTGCTCCTCTTGCCTCCAAGCTCCTTAAGTTTGACGGGGCTCGCCAGCTACCATCGTCTCTCCCTTTGTCACACTGCGCTCGGGTGGCCAGAGAAGGAATGAGTAAGATGGAGGAAAGAGAGATCAAGGGGGAGAGAGGAAGGAGGAGAGAAAGGATGATATATGGGACCGAACGTTGTGACTGACACGTGGCCTACACATATTATTTTGATCTTTGTGAATTATTGCTAACGACATGTCGGTCTTATTTGTTCTTTGTTAATCTTTTGCTAACTGTTATTTCATGTAAATGAGCACTATGTAGGATGACAACTAGGTCAATGTGCCACGTAGGTATCAAGTGAGAAAAAACAATCATCAAACGATTTTGCTAGCCCAATTGCTTCCTCTTCGACTAATCGCTGCATCTGTGCATACGGTATGGGCTGAATTTGGACTGTGCCTAAAAGGAATAAGTTCACCGGAGGTCCCTCAACTTACCAGTGAGTTTTTTTGAGTCCTCAACCACGATACCAGAAATGTTCACCCCTAAACTCACCAAAACCGTTCACCGGAGGTCCTCGGCAGTATTTTGCTCGGTTTTGTTGACGTGGCATCCTAGTCAGCAAAAAAATTAAAAAAAAAAGTACGTGGAGCCCACATGTCAGCTGCACATTTTTTTTCTTCTCTTTTCTTCTCATCTTCTCTTTTCTTTTCTCTCCTCTCTCTTTTCCTTCAGGTCGGGGCGGGGCGAGCGCGGGGCAGGCGAAGCGGCGGCGTCGCGGGCGAGCGCGGCTGGGGCGGCGGCGGCGGTGAGCTCCGCGCGGACGAAGCAGGCAGGGGCGTGTCGGGTGCGTCCGGGCGGTGGCCATGTGCGGCGGCGCAACGACGGTGGTGGCCATCGGGCGTAGGCGGGGCGTAGGCGGCGCGCGGGCCACGGCTCGGCGATGATGTGCGGCGGGACAGCGCACACGAGCGAAGCAGACGGGAGATGGGGAGCGCGACGGGCGAAGCAAGCAGGGGCAGCGGGCGAGCGCTCGGCGCTCGCGGACGAAGCAAGCAGGGGCGGCGGGCAAACGCGCGGCGGGCGAAGCAGGCAGGGGCGGCGGGGCGACGAGGCAGCACCGCTGCTCGCCGGTGTTATCCCCCTGCAGCCCTAGCGACTTCTCGTCGACATTGTCATGGTCGTCGTGGGAGGCCGGAGAGGGGAGAGGATGCCGGCCGCACTCCTCCATCATCCGGCGAAGCGGAGCAGGTCGACGCGATTCTCCTCGCGAAGTGGAGCAGGGGCGGCGCCGCCGGAGTTGGGCGACAGGCGGAGGCAACGGAGCAGCGGCGGGGCCATGCGCGGTGTGTTGAGACGGCGGGGCCGGCGAGGCAGTGGGCGCGGCGAAGGCGGCGGGGCCCCGTGCGGAGGCGCGGCCACGCTGCAGGGTTCATACGCGTGGCTCGCGGCCTGGCGCTGCACAGCACAGGCCCATGTGCAAGCCAGATAATTAGGCCGTTCGTCTTGTTGTTTAGCCCATATAAATCCAAAGTTAGGCCCATACTTGCATGAGAGGCAAAAGCCCAAATTAGACAAGCACAAGTTGCCTGATCCAATGTTTGATATAGAAGGAGCAGATGTATCCAAGGCCGTATGACTTGTGAGCATATCGCACCTCAAAATAGGGTGACGGGCACAAACGATGAGATCACTGGTGAGGGGAGGGAAATACTCGCTCTATTTCAGGTCAGAAGACGTTTTAACTTTGGGGAAAGTCAAACTACTATAAATTAACTAAGTTTATAAAAAGATATTAATATTTTTAACCCAAGATAAATTTATTATGAAAATATATTCAATTATGATTTGATGACAGTTAGTATCATAAATATTACTATATTTATCTATAAACTTAGTCAAACTAAAAACAATTTGACTTTGACTAAAGTCAAAACGTCTATAAGCCTGAAAGGAGCGATCTTGTCAAGAGATGCCAAGGTATAAAGGTTGATAGAAGCGACGAGTCACGGAGTGAGCTCAGAGCCATAGGGAAAAGTGGAGCTTTGGGGCATGGAAGTTATATACTCCCTCTGGTTTATATTATAAGTCGTTTGATTTTTTTTCTTAATCAAACTTTTAAAGTTTAGCCAAATTTCATAATAACATTTTTATGAATATATTCAATGTTGAATTTAACAAAATTGATTTGGTATTGTACACCGATGCTACTTTTTATAAACTTTGTCAAACCTAAATATTTTAATTAAGAAAAAAGTCAAACGACTTGTAATATGAAATGGGTGAAGTACTTGAGAAAGAAGTTTCAATGGCTCCGTGGTGATGGAATTTTGTTGGACCCGTACGTTGGAGTAATGGATATCGTGGAGTTTTGAACAATTTGCTTACGTATTCAAAGGTTATTCCTTTCCTAATAAATTGTTAGGAAGGACAAAGCTGTAACCCATATGAGGTAAGCATCGAAAATATCAGCACTAAACTTTCAAGTTTTACTAGGAGTATTTTGTTGCACTAAAAATTCATACCAGTCACAATTGTAGAGAACTAAACACGAAGTAATCAAATACATATATACTGTATGTTCTACACTCTATATTTCTTAAAATAATAAATGAAATATAAGATATATTAAAAGAATACGAACACAAAATAAAAAAAACCATTTTCATATTTGCAAAACTGGACGCGAGACCCGAGAGAGCGCGTGAGAAGGGGATCGATCTAGAAAATGGACAAAATTATCTCAAAATTTTCACATTGAGCACAAACAACTTCTGAAAATAATACTAAAAAGAACAATTAATATCGGTCACAATATTCACACATCCGCCGGCGAACGCGCCACGACGGAGACCTTCTTGACGGCGAGGCACACCGGGCACGCCTCCGCCCTCGCCTCGCACGCCCTGCACAGGCACAGGTGCCGGCACGGCAGCAAGCAACACGCCGCCTCCCTCTCGCCGCACGCCTTGCACCCCCACCTCCGCGCCGCCGGCGGCCGCCACGGCGCATGTTCTCGGTCGCCGTCGTCCGAAGCAGCACGACTGCGCGTCGTCGTCGGCGGGTGTTCGGGCCGTCGGACTCGCCGCAGCCCTCGACGGGGGCGCACGGCGGGCGCCGCGGCGGCGCGGAGGAGGAGGTGGTCGAGCGTGGCGCGGAGCCCCGCGGCGACGGCTTCGTTGCTGCGCGGCCAGGCCGCACCACGCCTGGCTCTCGGCGGCCGCCTGGCGGAGCCGCTCCTCCAGGTCGGCGGCGCGGCGGCGCGCCGCCGCGAGCTGGGACTCCGTCTCCTGCAGGCGGCGCGACCCGCCGCGCCGCAACGGCGCGCACCAGCGCCTGGCACTGTCGCTTCCGCGCCTGCTCCACCCCGGCGCGCAGCCGTTCGCACTCCGCCCTCACCACCGCGTCGATCTCGCCGCTCTGGACGAACACCTCCGACGCCAGTGCGTCCCAAACGCCGCCGGCCGCGGCGCGCCCGCTGGTGCACGCCATGCCGGACTCCACAAACCGACTCGCCGCGACGTCCGCCGCCGGCGCAGCCACCATTCCCGGGATCGGCAGCAGCGCCGCCGACGACGGCGGCACGTAGTACTGCTGCTCCACCTCCCTCCCCCTCTTCCTCGACACCACCACCCCACCTCCACCGCCATTGTTGCACGTCAGCCCGCTCTGCGCGCCGCCGCTAACCACCGCGGCGCCGCCGCAGTAGTACCCATTCTTCGCCATCGCCGCCTTCGCCACCACCGCACCGTAGTACTCCTCCGCCGCCACCACGAACTCGCCCCCTCCGGCCATGGAAAACCAAGAACCAATCGAATCGAGCTCGCTTAATATAATTAACCTCTCCAAGATCGAAACACCGATCAATCGATCGAGTCGAGTCGAGATGAGAATGGCGTTGCGAGCTGAGGAGGAGAGGTATATAAATGGGAGGAGATGCGATGCGACATGGATGGGTGGGTGGATGGAGGTGGGAAGCAACGAAGAAGACGAAGACGAGAGGAGGAAGAAAACAAAAGGCGAGTGGTGGTGAGTGGTGACTCGGTTTTGCATGCATGCACGCACGCATGGGGATTAGCGATTAATCACCGTAATTAATGGCTTGACCCGTATAATTACTTAATTAGCGCAATAATGGCCACCCACTGTCCCACACTGTCCCAACGGTCGCGACAAGCAAATCCGGGAAAGTTTCGTGGTGGGCCCCGCAGTTAGCCTGCATCTGCCACTCACTCACTCCTAGCTTTAGTGTACTGCTTGCATCTGTGCATGCGTGCATGCAAGGATTATATTAGTAGTATATTATTGTGATTTAATTGACTTGTTAATTGTCCCATTTGATCCGGTCATCAAGTGAGCAGAATATTGATCCAGCTTTCGGTCTGCACAAGCTGCACGACGTCTGATGAGAGTAGCAGAATATTTTAAAAAGAGTATATTAAACAACTGTGTGTTGATAGAATCAAAATCAAATTAAGCAGGAGTAGATAACAATGTGACGACGTGTGAATGGGTTAACTAGTTAATTTATTAATCCTTTCCATTTTATAATCAAAGGATGTGAAAGCTAGATAATTAATACCCGAAATGCAAGGGCGGTCTGCCTGGTTAGACATGGTACGACATGATGCACATGTTGAAGAAGAGGACAGGACGCGTATAGCGGCGGCGTTTTGCCGGGGACGCACTGCGCGTCGGAAGGTGTTCGATCCAGAGCGGCGAGACGACGCGGTGGTGAGGACGGAGATGACGAACGGCTGCGCCCGGTGGAGCAGGCGCGGAAGCGACGTTGCCAGCGCTGATGCATATACGATACTAGGATTGATACGTGCGCGCCGTTGCGGCGGCGCGTCGCAGCGCCTGCAGGAGACGGAAGTCCCAGGCTCGCGGCGCGCGCCGCTGCGCCGCCGACCTGGAGGAGCGGGCTCCCCCCCGCCCCCAGGCGCCGCCGAGAAAGCCAGGCGTGGTGCGGCCTGCGCGCAGCAAGAGGCCGTCCGCGCTCACCCCCCCAGGGCTCCGCGCCACGCTTCGACCACCTCCTCCGCCGGCCGCGCGGCGCCGCCCGGCGCCCCCGTCGGAGGGCTGCGGCGAGTCCGACTGGCCCGAACACCGCGACGACGACCGCGCAGTCGTGCTGCTTTCGAGACGACGGCGGACGACGAAAACATTGCCCGCCGTGGCGGCGCCGGCGGCGGGACGGTGGGGGTGCAAGGCGTGCGGCGAGAGGGAGGCGCGCGTGTTGCTGCTCCTCCGGCAACCTGTGCCTGTGCAGGGCGTGCGAGGCGATGGCGGAGGCGGCCCGTGTGCCTTCGCCGTTCAAGAAGGTCTCCGTCGCTGGCGCTTCGCCCGCGCATGTTGTGAATATTTGACCGATATGTAATTGTTCTTTTTAGTTTTATTTTCAGGAAGTGTTTGTGCTCAATTGTGAAAATGTGAAAAATTTTGTCCATTGTCTAGATCGATTCCCCTTTCGCACCGCTCTCTCGGGTCTCGTCAGTTTTGCCAAATATGAAAATGTTTTTTTTTATTTTGTTTCGTATTCTTTTATATAATCTTATATTCATTTATTATTTAAGAAATATAGATGCGTTTAGAACATACAGTTATAATGGTATTGATTTATTACGTGTTTAGTTCTCTACAATGTGAACTGGGATGGATTTTTAGTGGCACAAAATACTCCTGAGTAAAACTTGAAAGTTTAAGTGCTAGATATTTTCGATGCTTACCTCATATGGGTTACAGCTTTGTCCTTCCTAACCAATTTAAGGAAAGGAATAACCTTTGAATACGTAGCAAATTGTCAAAACTCCACGAATATCCATTTACTCAACGTACGGGCTCCAAACAAAATTCTCACCCACGAGCCATGAAACTTCTCTCAAAGTACTTCACCCATTTCAGATTACAAGTCGTTTGACTTTTTCTATTAAAATATTTTTAGGTTTGACAAGTTTATTAAAAAACGTAGCATCGTGTGACAATACAAATCAATTTTGTTAAATTCAACATTGAATATATTCATTTAAAAATGTTATTATGAAATTTGGCTAAACTTTAAAAGTGTATTAAGAAAAAAAAATCAAACGACCTTATAATATAAACCAGAGGGAGTATTTAACTTCACTGCCCCAAAGCTCCACTTTCCCTATGGCTCTGAAGCTCACTCCGTGAGCTGCGTCGGCTGTGCTATGCAACCTCGGAGTATACCAATTGCATCTCTGGACAGATCGCTCCTTTCAGGCGTATAAGACGTTTTGCTTTAGTCAAAGTCAACTGTTTTTAGCTGACTAAAGTTTATAGATAAATATAGTATATTATGGATACAACTGTCATCAAATCAATAATTGAAATATATTTTCATAATAAATTTATCTTGGCGTTAAAAAAAATATTAATATTCTTTTTAAAAACTTAAGTTTTAATGATATATTAGTGACTTTCCCCAAAGTTAAAACGTCTTCTGACCTGAAATAGAGCGAGTAATTTCCCTCCCCTCACCAGTGATCTCTCGTTTGTGCCCGTCCACCTATCTTTGAGGTGCGAATATGCTCACATAGTCATACGGCCTTTGGATACATTCGCTCCTTCTATATTTTCAAACATTGGATCAGGCAACCTTTGTGCTTGCTAATTTGGCTTTGCCTCCTTCATCAAGTATGGGCCTAACTTTGGATTTACTGTGGCTAACAACAAGACGAACGGCTAATTATCGTGGGGCTTGCACATGGCCCTGTGCTGTTCAGCGCCAGGCCGCCGAGGCCACGCGTATGAACCCTGCAGCGTGCCGCGCCCCTCCGCCACGGCGCGCCCCCCGCCTTCCGCGCGCCCACCTGCCTCCGCCGGCCCCCCGTCTTCAACAAACACCCCGCGCATGGCCCCGCACGCTGGCTCCGTTGCCCTCCGCCTGCTCGCCCCAACTCCGGCGGCGGCCCGCCCCCTGCTCCACTTCGCGGAGGAGAATCGCGTCCGACCTGCTCCGCTTCGCCGGGATTGATGAGGAGTGCGGCCGGCATCCTCTCCCCTCGCCGGCTCTCCCACTGACGACCATGACAATGTGTCGACGAGAAGTCGCTAGGGCTGCAGGGGGGAGATACACCGGCGAGCAGCCCGTGCTGCCTCGTCGCCCGCCGCCCCTGCCTGTCGCCCGCCCGTCGTTTGCCCGCCGCCCCTGACGTTGCTTCGTCCGCCGGCGCCGAGCGCTCGCCGCTGGCCCCTGCTTGCTTGCCCGTCGCCGCTCCCCATCTCCCGTCTGCTTCGCTCGTGGCGGCTGTCCGCCGCACATCATGGCCGAGCCGTGCCCGCGCGCCCGCCTACGCCCCGCCGGACGCCGCATGGCCACCACCGTCGTTCGCCGCCGCACATGGCCAAAACCCCCGAACGCACCCACACGCCCCCTGCCTGCTTTCGTCCGCCGCGAGCTCACCGCCGCCGCCGCCCCAGCCCGCGCTCGCCTGCTGACGCCGCCGCTTCGCCTGCCCCGCGCTCGCCCGCCGCCGACCTGAAGGAAAAAGAGAGAGGCAGAGAAAGAAAAGAGAAGATGAGAGAAAGAGAAGCAAAAAAAGTGCAGCTTGACATAGTGCTCCACGTACTTTTTTTTTAATTTTTTTGCTGACTAGGATGCCACGTCAACAAAACCGAGCAAAATACTGCCGAGGGACCTCCGTGTGCAACGGTTTTGTGAGTTTAGGGTGTGAAACATTTCTGGTATCGTGTTGAGGACTCAAAAAATCTCACTGTAAGTATGAGGACTCTCCGTTGAACTTATTCCTGTAGCACAGTCCAAATTCAGCCCATACCGTAAAGCCACAGATGCAACGATTAGTCGAAGAGAAGCAATTGGCTAGCAAATTCGTTTTGATTGATTGTTTTTTCTCACTTATTAACCTACGTGGGGCACATGGACCTAGTTGTTCATCCTACATCGTGCTCATTTTACATTGAAAATAACAGTTAGCAAAAGATTAACAAAGAACAAGATAAGAACCGACCATTTTTTTGTCGTTAGCAAGATTTCACAAAAGATTCAAAATAATTAGTGTAGTCACGTGTCAGTTCACAACGTCCTCGGTCCCATATATCATCCTTCTCTCCTCCTTCCTCTTCTCCAACCTTGATCTCCTTTCCTCCATCTTACTCAATTCCTGTCTGCTGGCCCACCTAGGCGCAGTGTGACAAAGGGCAGAGACAGGTAGCTGGCGGAGCCCCGTCAAACTTACGGAGCTGGACAAGAGGAGCCAAAACCCAACCGAGTCGAGCGTCTAAACCGAGCTCATCGACCAAGATTCGACTCAGACGAGGCTTGTCTGAAGCACAATAATGGATCGTGGAGCGATGCCGTCGGCTCAATGAAGGTTGAAAAAGAAAGAAGAGGGTGATGACATGCGGGAACCCATGTTTTTCCCTTGCACTTACGTGTTGACCCATGTCTATTTTTAGTTTTTTTTTCTTATGATTAGCAGCCACATTGAGACGCTATGTCAGCCAAAAACCACGTTGCAAACCGTCGAGGGAGGTCAAATACTAGGGTTATCCAGTCGAGAGAGTTAATTTACTCAGACCTTGCAATTGAGAAATGCGAATCAGATCGGTCTACACGTGAGCGAGTTCAAAACGGACTTTCTCAAATCTCGGATGCTTTATTGTCAATGATGTGTATATGTGTTTTCTAGTTCCATATTTGTACTTGCCGAGTATTGTTATACTCACTCTTGGCGTTTTATTTGCGTTTTAGGTTAAGCATTAGACCGACATGCATTGCGGATAGTAGCACCCTTATATACA
>CM020180.1:21971645-22013700 GCA_009805545.1 Oryza longistaminata | reverse complement strand
TATATATATATATATAATATATATATATATATATATCATATAGCTATAATGAAGTGCTAACCAAGTTAAAGTTTAACATGTATCTAAATCATCAAAAGTAAAATTTATTTATGATAAAATCTTAAGTGTAATAAGTTTTACTCTTAATGACGTGAATAAATCTTCGATATGTATATTTTCCGTTCAGTGGTATTTATACAGGTTTTTCCCATGTTTAGTTTACACTATACTTCTTCGTCTCAAAATAAAAAGATCTTAAAAGATGTGATTATCTCCATCTAAATTTCTTATATTTAAGTACGAAGAGGATAGTTAATATTTTTTACCTACGTATGTGGGTCCAAATGGTCCGATCGGTCGTCCGTCCACGGATCGAGTCAGTCAACCACCGGGGAGAAGAGACGACGCTAATTAATTAATTCTCTTTCGTTAACCTAACCTAGATCTAATCCAATCTGATCAATAATAATGTAATGCAATTAACCTGACGTACATAGCTACTGCTCGCTAATTATTATGAATATAAATTGGTTTTTGGTTAGTGTGAGTACGTAAAGGGACGGCTAGCTAGCTTAATTAGCTAGACGTTGGTTTGATCGATGGAAATCAATCAATCAATCAACCCACGAGGCACGCTAGATTTAATTAGTTTTCCGATGATCTTATGACAACCGTACCAAGCTAGAGAACACGACGAGATTAGTTAACATGTAGTGATCCTGCCGCTGGTGAGTGTGGGATTAGTTGTTAATTAATTAAGGCCTGCAGCTTCTTAAACTTGGGGTGATCAGATTAATCAATTAATTTAAGGGTGGTGGTGCAGCAAGTACGACTAACTGTTTGCGTCTAGACCAAGGCTCCTAGTGGCTTAGCATGTGTGTCCGTACGTCCAATAATGCATATTACTAATGTATACTTTGGCACTGTGCTAGTATAAGGTAATACAGCGATAATATGTTGGTTTTTGTCGCATTCAGCTATTCAGAGAAAAAAAAAACAGGCAAATGTTTTCCCACATGACGCCACCGATCGAAATGGATGCAGATCATATTGGTGTGTCTACTGGATCTGTCTGACATTGATCGAGAGATGCTCTTTCGCCGCCGCATCAAAGACGTTTTCTCTCGTCAATTTTGTTAGTTTCTTGACGGCAGTGTGTCCGGATTGACAAATAGTCTCGGAGAATCAGATCGATCGAGGAACAGATCAAAAAAGGTTTTCCAAATTGCATCTAGATCACAGACAGCTTTGCTTGATTGAGATGGTGACCTATACCTGCATGTTTTTGACGCGACTGAATTGATCATCAGTCGGTCAGGCAGAGGATACTGAAATTTTTACATTTTGGTCCTTTTTAAAAACTTATTTTACAAATAGACCTTTAAAAAAACTTATCCCAAAAATAGTCCTTACACTCTGGTGCTCCCAATCAAAGGACGTACCAGTTCCAGGATAAGTTTTTTCAGAGGTCTATTTGCGAAATAAGTTTTTCAAAAGAACCAAATTGTGAAAAATCCAGGAGAGGATATGTAAGTCTGAATTTTGCTCAATGAATCGGCCGTCAACGCGTATATATGTTCGTCCAGCTTTGACTACACAAGCAGTACAATTCGATCAGTGAAAAGGTCGATAATAGCTCACATGCTGCCATGCCCACACACAGTGGCTTTCTGCTGCTTTTCTTCGCACGATTCGTCCTTGATTTGATCTTTCTCGATCATCGATCGTTTTCTTCGCCCTCGTCAATTTGTTATCGATCCCAAAATTCAACAAAGAGTTTTGTTTTTCTCTTCGCAAAATTCAAACCCAAGGAATACGTTTTAATTCTCTGGTACACTCTGAGATCGCGACTACTCATGCATTATGCTAGGCCGGTAAAAGGTAGTAGACTAGAGAACTGGAAGGTGGATGGATTCAAAGAGAAACTCAATATATACACATGCAACATGATGCCGACGATTCAATATATAGCTACCCGTGGTTTAGACTTTCACCGTACGTGTCAAGAAAAATGATAACTACTCCCTCCGTTTAATATTATAAGACTTTATAGCATTGCCCATATTCATATATATGTTAATTAATCTAGACATATATATGCGTATAGATTCATTAACATCTATATGAATGGTGGACTATGCCAGAAAGTCTTATAATATGAAACGGATGAACTACATATTTTTGTATCTAGTGTTAATAACAAACCCACATGTCAGTTACGACTTACTATACGTTGCTAACGAGTTCGGGTCTGTACTGTGTTTCGATTTTCTAAATTTTAAGAATTAATAAAATAATAAAACTTATCCTAGTCACGCTCAACACTTTGCATTTATTAATTTATAATTATTTATCAAAAGAAAACTGAAATTAAGATTACATCAAAAGTATGATTTTGTACCCCCCCCCCCAACTAAAACTTGGAATTATATATTAAAGAAAATGGAAGTAACTGAAATGTGGTGACAAATTTATAGGTACTGACAAAAATGTGATTTTTATAAGTAACTAACATCAAATTTGTAGGTACTGACAAAAATGTGATATTTAATTCCTAACCTCTTAATTAAAACAAAGTTTTCATGTTACCAGTATATACTTGCCCCCTACTTTTTACTTGGACCAGGCACTTACTACATGAAAGATTTTTCCGTGCGGGTGGAATCGATTTTCATGTGTGGAGCTTCCACCCATCTGGAAAGCGGCGCCTGCGAAAATCCCGATTTTTTGCGCGTGCGGGCACTTAGGCCGTCCGCCGACAAGGAAAAATAAAAAACCAAAACAAAAAAAAATCAAAATCCACCCGCAAACCCTAACCTACCCGCCGTCAACACCACCATTGCCGCCGCCGTCGCCGCACCACCATCGTCGTTGTCGCTGCTTGCTCGAGGCCCATCGTCGTCGTCGCCGCCTTGCCCGTGGCCGCCGCCGTCGTCCCCGCAGTCGCCGACGATGGATCCGGCCTCCCGCGCGGTGGCAGGCGACGGTTTCCTGCATCCCCCCGGTGATAGGCCACGGATCCGGCCTCCCCGCGGTGGCCGGCGATGGATCTGGCCTCCACACGGCGGCCGGAGACGGATCCGCTCTGCCGCCACCACCGTAGCCGACGGCCGCCGGCCGCGCCCGCCAATGCAGCTGCTCCCGCTGATGCGCTGCCGCCATCAATGCGCCATCTCCGCTGCTTAACCGAGGGCGCCGCCGTCGCCCAGGAGGAGAGGGACAATGAGAGGGAGATGGGGAGGAGGAGAGGGAGAGGGAGGATGGGCAGGATGGGGAGGATGGGGAGGAGGATTAATGATAGCGTGCGCGTGATGGGAGGATGGGGAGGAGGATAAGAGGGAGATGGGAAGATTGGGCAGCGGCGTGGGGTGCGCTATTTTCATGTGCGGGTCACTTAACAGGCCCGCATGCGAAAATAGGCTTATTTTCGCATGCTGGCCTGTTAAATGACCCGCCCACAAAAAATGATTTTCCTGTGCGGGCGATGGCCCGACGCCCGTCCCTCATTTTCCTGTGCGGTTGCACTTATGGTCCGCCTGGAAACAAAAGGGTCTGGTGTCCAGGAAAATCTTTCATGTAGTTGTGAGGGGGCGTCTGAGTGTATAAATACAAGACCTCCTAGGAGAATACGGGAGAGACCAACACATGATACAAGCCATTACAAGACAACTCTAATCTCGTCAAGTTCATATTTGAGGAAGAAAACTACACTAGCCATCGATCACGTGTGAGAGCTCCATGCCGGTAGGCCGACATGGTCTAGTTTAGATCATCCCAAATATTGTACTTGTACAGAGATATTGATATATAAAGGCAACATGACTTCAGTCAACAGGAGTAGGGCTATTAACCATCAGTAAGAAGGACTGAACCTGTATAAAATTTCTCGTTTCCCGTTTCTTTTACCTCAATCTCGCATATACCCTGCCACTACCAATCACCATACTTTACAAATACCGTGGCAGGTATAGTCCGTCGACGCATGTATACACAAAGCATGAGTGTGATGTACGTGCGTATGAGTGTGATGTGGCGCGTGTAATTATAAACGGTACGCTTAATTTCCAAATATTAAAACACCAATATTATTTTTCTCCCAACTAGTTTGATTTTTCTTCAAAGTAAATGAGCAAGTAGAAGTAACACAACTCCCTGTACATACATGTACATCCAAAGGCCCACATGGAAAACAATAATTAGGATTCCTTCACATGGTGGCTGGTCAACCAGGGCACAGCTTAGCTATAGCTATAGCAGGCATGGGTGGACAGGTAGTACATATAACGACGCGTGCGTGCACATGCGTGTGCACATTTTGCAAGCATGAAATAATGCTGTGGGTGTGGAATCTAGTAATACATGTACACCTTGACCATGGAGTTGTATGATACTACCTTCATATTTTAATGTATGACATCGTTGACTTTTTGTCCAACGTTTGACCATTTGTCCTATTCAAAAAATGTTTGTCATTATCATTTATTTTATTATGACATGATTTATCATCAAATGTTCTTTAAGCATGACATAACTATTTTCATATTTGCACAAAAATTTTGAATAAAACGAATGATCAAACGTTGATAAAAAGTCAACAACGTCATTCATTAAAATACGGAGAGAGTATATGCGTGTAATAGTATATCACTAGGACCATATATATATATGTATGTACGCCACTTGCCCCCTTTGCAATGCCATGTCCTTCTCCTTCAATTCAATCCCTGCAAAGATATATGGAATCAATCTAGTTGTACATCATCACATTACACATCGCCTGCTGCAGGTCGCCGTCCATGGTTGTAGCACTGTTGATCAACGTACTGGTCCCTGCATGCCACTATCCAGCCCCAGTACTCTCTACCAGTACAATGACCAAGAGCAACAGTGTACAATGACCAAGAACAATAGTACTAGCTAGTGCCCTTGAGAGGGAGAAGAGAAAAGGAGAAAGAGATCTAAGGAGAGATCAATGAGAGGTTGGGTCCATCCATGGCGACATGGAGCAATTCTTGTGGGACACAAATCCTCTACCATACTACACATGCCACTGACACCTATTATATATATGTGCAGAACAGTAGAGGATTACCATCTATTTCTGTGGGTTCATGAAAGCTACTTTATTCGATGTAAAATATAGCTACATACTAGTATAATGAATTTAGACATAACATTTCAAAATATAGCTATCTAGCATTACCAATCTTAACATGACTTTGGTCTTGTTTGGATCCTCCGGGCTATTAAATAGCCCTCCGGAATCTTGCTATTTAGGAGTATTAAACGTAGATTATCGACAAAATCGATTCCATAACCCCTAGGCTATTTTGCGAGACGAATCTAATGATGTATATTAATCCATAATTAGCGGCTGATTACAGTAGCATCACTGTAGCAAATCATGGATTAATATACCTCGTTAGATTCGTCTCGCAAAAAATCGTCTAGAGGTTATGGAATAGGTTTTATCAATAATCTACGTTTAATACTTCTAAATAACAAGATTCCGGAGGGCTATTTAATAGTAACAGAGAACTATATTTTGGGGCGGATCGATGGAGTTGCTAGGCTGCTAGCTAGCTTGCCGGCCATATATTGCTTTCAGGCGAAAAGCTAAGCTTCAATTCCCTAGCTAACAAGGCAGAGTTAGTGCATGTGTGGTAGCCACTGTGCAGCATTGGTGTCAACCTCGATCTCTCCTTCAACTTGCCATCAATCTTACTTTGAAAAGGAGAGCTGTCTCCATATAGTCCATCTCATATAGATGTTCATTTGTTGCCGGCCTCATGGGAGAATACATGTGGTCACATGCTTGCATGCGTGGATGGACGGTTTGTAGCTAGATTGGTTTGGTTCTGGTCTCTGTCTTAGTAATTGTTTGAATTGAAAGTTCTCTAATAACGACCCATATTTGTTACTGTTATGAAAGAATCTTGTGGTGGTGGAGTATATATGTAGAGACACACTTGCATGTCTTTATTAGTTGAAGAATCTTCCCTAGATAATTGTGTCTTTTTCAAATGTATGGTTCGTAATAAAATTATTCTGAGAATATTGAACTGAAAATTAGATATTTTTTTTTTACAATTTGGAATTTATGACATACTGCTTATTAGGCATCGTTACAATTCCTGAGTATTTGGCTAGTATATATGGTTAACATATACGGCCCGCCTACTCTCCATTTTCAATACTTCTTCTGGTTCGATTTACTTGTTCTAGCAAATCTTATATTAAACTAGAAGGCGTGACAAATTAATTGGCTACCCTCATTAATGATGACATACTAATCATCTTACCCAAGCAAGCATTAAAATTTCTTGAAAGAGTAATAGTACTGATATAGTTGCATTTTACGAAGGGTAGGAAGGGAAAAATATCTTTAAAAGTGATTTAAATGTAGAAATTATTTTTAAAAAATTGAATGCTAAAATGATAAGTAAACTGAAACGGAGGAAGTAAGCAAATCACTACTATGAAATTGATTTTTCCGAACGAAACAGCCTTTAGGTTACACGCAGACCATAACTACTCCCGCATTCAAAAAATCGCTCCCCCATACAAAAAGCGTGGTTCAAGGACTACATGCAAAAAATCAATTTTCACATACGGGTCTCTCACCATCCCACCAAATCGAGCTCACCCTTAAATTATCAGGTCACCTCTTTCTCCTCATCCTCATCCTCTCCGCTCTCCACTTCACCTTCTCCACTTCCTCTCCACCTCTCGTCTCCTCCTACTCTCCTATCCGTCAGCAACGGGCGAGCCTGATGAGTGGCCGGTGCTGGAGGGATCTGGCGGCGGACGGGAGCACGACAGGTGGGCGGGAGCTGCCAACGACCACTTCTTCCGATGGCGGCGATGGCCGCAGGGCATGGGAGCTGCTAGGGTTTTGGATTTTTTTTTCAGAATTCTTTTCTTTTGCCTATTTTCTTTTTGCTGTCTGATCGCTTAAGCGCCCACAGCAAAAATACAATTTTGTCAAACAGTTGCTCGAACCGCATGCAGAAATACTGATTTTCGCAGACACCTAGGTACAGGCGGGCCACTCATCCGTCTAAAAAATAAATTTTTATACAATAAAAAAATCGTTTATGTAGCAGTGTATAATCGATCTTTTAAAACTTGAAGTACTGCATTTGCTAGTGCTTATCCACCTTCTAAGCTAGCTTGGTGGCAAAAAGTCCATTGTGGGTACAATCCAATTCACTTGCACATCTAGATCATGCGAAGGATCAAACTCAATTATTCTAACCTGACCAACTAGACAAAACATTAAACAAAATGCCGCAGATATCAAAAGGCTCTAAAGTCCTAAAGAAGGCAGATGTAGCCATATGCATATGCATAGAGCAATATGCAAAGCTTCTCTCTTCCTTTAGTTTGTTCTTTCCCTTTGATAGTTTCCATGGGTTCCTTTTCACCCCATCTACACGACTTTCTTCAGCCTTGTTAGTACAGAGTGAATCATAAAGCTGAATAATGCAATCCATCAATCAACACACATAAAAGTCATATATCTACACGTTACAGATATGTAGATCCATCACTGCATTTTTCTTTCTTGTCATCTCATTTTCCAAAGATATCTATGACATTGGGATAATTGGATGCTTAGGTGCATTGCTGAATGTTAATCTGGCACCGGCCATTCTTTCATTCTTTTTCCCCCTTTAATTTTTTCCTACACATCTTTATCCAGCTGAATACCTTTGTCTTTCTTCTTTTCCATCCTTTTTGGCGTTTCGTGTTTGATGCTTTGAGAGCAAGTTTAATAGTATAGCCAAGTCTTAGCTCTAATTCATCTATAGCCAATCTAATAGTTCGTTCATACAATAGTTACATACTACACTGTTAATATCTGGTCCCACCTGTCATACACATGCTGCGTCTTGAAGTCCATGCTACAGCTGGCTACAAATCTGTAGCCTGCTCTCCTTCTCTCTCCTAATTTATCTTCTTAAAATATATTTACAGCGGCCTTATAGCCTACTATTGTACCTGCTCTGACGGAGCTGTGTATCTGCCTTTTCTGTGAGACGTGTGAATCCATTGATGAATTAGCCATTCTCCGACACGCAATATTCTGTGTGGTGTGACCACCTCTTGCAAATGTCCCTTTCTCTCTCTTGTTCATGATGTTTGATTAATTAATTAATTAATTCTTTAATTAATTAAATCTGGATGCCTGCCTGCCTGCTGCTGCGTCCTGTTACTGTCAAAATTAAGCATCTGACCTTCTGTGCGACCTAATTAAATTACAAATGTGTACGTACATGACATGGACAAGCATGTGTGTGTACAATGGACAAGCGTGCCCATATATGGTTTGGCAGTTGGTGATGATTACGACTGAGACTCTCCATATGTGCCCATTAGTTTGGACCAAGTCTGGTTGTTATCCATGGAAAGAGGTAGTATAGCACATGGAAATGCTGCTGGTTGCCGGCCTTAATAATTGGTCATATGTTAGTACTGATTAGTTGAGTGCTTATTGCATGAGTAATTGGAGTAGATCAGCACTAAACCACCTTTTTCCCCATCACCATGCATGCATCTCCTTCAAAAAAAAAAAAAAATCATGTTTAGGTTGAGTTGCATACTCAATATAGGGCTCATAGACAGTGAAGGAGCTAAAAAAATTCTAGAGTATAGACAAGTCTAACTACATTATAAAAATTTCCACCGTTAATTTTTATAACAATATCAAAATTCTAATATATTTGTCGATGAGCTCGGGTGTAACATTCCAGCCTCTAAATCCATATTAGTCTACTATACATGTTGATGGGGGCTATCCGGCTAATGTTAACATAGCACCCCGCGTATAGTTTCGTATGTTCTTGCTTTGTATAAAACGGTTAATTGATCTAAAGGTGTTACAATTAGAGTGAAGTGAGCATACAAACTGGTCAAAACTTATTAAAATTTTCATGTGGGTCTATTCCCACCAAACGAACACTTTGATCTATTACCCTATACAACATGCACACGACCCAAACTAGACCACCAACAGGCTGGTGTATTATATCGGGACATCGGCCCGGCGGTTGGCTCAGCCACTGCGTATAAAGACTTTTAGAATTGAAATTTCAACAAAGTGCAATTCAAAATTTAGAGTGATACTCTATAATATTCAATATTAAAATAGTTCTAAATAACCACATTAATTAATTATTTGAAAACAAACAATTTCGATAAACCAGTGCCGACCTAAATTAACTATTCTACATAGCTAAGGCAACCACAATTACTTTAACTCCTCTCTCTCTCACACACACAACACAGGAAGAAACATATACGCTGATCCAGATTCCAGAAAACCGGCCGTGCTTATTTTACAGATGTTTGATAACTGTTTCCCATAACTAGTACTACTATCTTATAATGATGATTTCACCGAAAACAATGTTATGATTAGTTAACTGTAGGTTATATATCCTCTTTGATGTGACAATAATTCTTTTGAGAAAGTTGAAGTCCATTTCGGTGTGCTTCTCGAACGGCATAGAATTATAATAAATAACACACATTAAGAAACCCAAGAAAAAGGATTGGAGACCTACATATTCAACTACATAATGTGTTGACCTTCTAGCTAGCTGCCTCTAGATATAGAGACAACTCTGCCTAGCCAAAAAAAAAAACAAACAGTAGCAAATAAAGCAAACTTGGTCGACACTTCTACTCAACATCATTTCCCACTCTACATATACTAAATTAAACCATCTCACTAACTGGTGTCCAGCTGGTTAAGTTGATGGTCAGTTAATTTTATAGACGTTAATTCAATTCAATAATTAGTCAGCCATTAGAATTAACAGGGGTGTGCAGGTCCCCCATCAACCCACCATCAATTCCAGGCAGCTGGCCACACACACATCCATTTGATCTACTGCAGATGATCGACAAATCGATTGATCTGTTTTCATGTGGGTCTATTCCCACCAAACGAACACTTTGATCTATTACCCTATACAACATGCACACGACCCAAACTAGACCACCAACAGGCTGGTGTATTATATCGGGACATCGGCCCGGCGGTTGGCTCAGCCACTGCGTATAAAGACTTTTAGAATTGAAATTTCAACAAAGTGCAATTCAAAATTTAGAGTGATACTCTATAATATTCAATATTAAAATAGTTCTAAATAACCACATTAATTAATTATTTGAAAACAAACAATTTCGATAAACCAGTGCCGACCTAAATTAACTATTCTACATAGCTAAGGCAACCACAATTACTTTAACTCCTCTCTCTCTCACACACACAACACAGGAAGAAACATATACGCTGATCCAGATTCCAGAAAACCGGCCGTGCTTATTTTACAGATGTTTGATAACTGTTTCCCATAACTAGTACTACTATACTATCTTATAATGATGATTTCACCGAAAACAATGTTATGATTAGTTAACTGTAGGTTATATATCCTCTTTGATGTGACAATAATTCTTTTGAGAAAGTTGAAGTCCATTTCGGTGTGCTTCTCGAAGGGCATAGAATTATAATAAATAGCACACATTAAGAAACCCAAGAAAAAGGATTGGAGACCTACATATTCAACTACATAATGTGTTGACCTTCTAGCTAGCTAGCTGCCTCTAGATATAGAGACAACTCTGTCTAGCCAAAAAGCACAAACAGTAACAAATAAAGCAAACTTGGTCGACACTTCTACTCAACATCATTTCCCACTCTACATATACTAAATTAAACCATCTCACTAACTGGTGTCCAGCTGGTTAAGTTGATGGTCAGTTAATTTTATAGACGTTAATTCAATTCAATAATTAGTCAGCCATTAGAATTAACAGGGGTGTGCAGGTCCCCCATCAACCCACCATCAATTCCAGGCAGCTGGCCACACACACATCCATTTGATCTACTGCAGATGATCGACAAATCGATTGATCTGTGACCACTCTTGATGCCATCAAAGTGATCACATTGGCACCTTTTTCGTTGCTTGTCTGGCACAAACCTTGTATCAACATCTACGAAAGAATATCACGTGTGTGCACGTACGGTCCTGTCGATGGTTTGGTCTAAAGAGAAAGTAACCATAAGTCCAGGTAGCTAAGCTGGAACAATATGCATATGCATGGTCGATATATGATGATTCAAGTTTTTTGAGGGATTGGGGACTGAATGGGTGAGATTTGTGTGAATCCCACTAGATACTCTTAGGTTGAAGTACGCGCATTAATTAATAATCCTCATAGGGAGAAACGTTTAGGGTTTTCCGGCTAGCTCCACAATGTGGTAGGCTAGCCGACCTAGGTTTAAAGTCTCACCGCTTCTATTTATTTGATATTAGGTCCTTTCATAATATTCGCTTTTTTAATAATCCTCATAGGATGGAGCTGCCTAATTATTTGCTATATCATGTAGACATGTATTCTATATAATAATTTTGCAAGCTTGGTTTTCATCTTCATAGAGGTATGTCATTAGGTAAAAAGTAAGCGGTTAATCTTGTTAGAACAAAAGTATAGTCCTATTAGACTATATTTAGCTTTATTGGGTCCATAATTAGATTCTCTCGCTACTAAGAAATCATTTTTCAAACAATCAAAAGTGATTTTTATATGCGAATGGGTGGCCCGCTTGCGCCAAAGGTCTACAAAAATGAGATTTTCACATGCGGCTACCAACCGCATGCAAAAATAATTTTGGTCAAAAAAAAATCCGAAACCTTAGCCCGTCGTCATCGTCGCCACAACTGCTCCCTACTGCGACGGATCTGGCACTCTAGAGGGCAGCGTCACCGAACTTGCCGCCCGCCATCGCCACCCACCATCGTCGTCACAGCCGGCCCTCCTGTGGGTGGCGCCACCAGATCCGCTGCCCTTGCCTTCACCGCAGCTGCTCCCAGCCGCCGCTTGTGGCCACCCGCTCCTGCTCGGAGGAGGAGAGGAGTGGAAGAGAGAGAGGAGAGAAAGAGAGAGAGGGTCGTCAGGCTCAACTGTCTTCGTAGTACCTCCTCTCCCATCTAGCTCTCCTCGCACCAGATTTAAGGCACATAGCCTTCCGTCATCGCCCTCCTCTGGAAACTAGACAAATACCCCCCCTCCCCGACTCAATCCGGAGTGGTTTGGTCCTACTTGGTAGTCTAGTCAGCAATCTTTTAGAAAAATTCGGTGGGGCCCACTTGTCATATCCCTCTCTCTCTCACCTCTCTCCCTATCCGCCATGGCCGGCAAGGCGAGGTGGGACGGCACCATGGTTCCTCGTTGTGCTCACCTTCTCCGCCTCCTGCGCTGCCGACCAGTAGGACCACGTCGCCGTTGTTTGGATTGATGTCGCCAAGCTCCTCCGGACCACCACTGCAGAGTCGCGCGCTAAGCGAAGCCAAAGATGAGACAGGTGCCCGGAGGCCGCCGAGTTCAGGGAGGATGGGGAGAAGCAGTGGAGGTTGGGGACGAGACGCACGATGACCGCCTGTCTCGGGGAGGATGGAAGGGGCAACGACGGCGGTCGGGGTGAAGGGCGAGGTTGAGTCATTGAGGGAGCTCGAGACAGCAGCGGGCTTGTCGCCTCCTTCCCGCGAACTTCGTCTCAACTGCCACTCCAGTTGCCTCCGCGCAAGCTCCGCTTCTGCTGACCTCCCCAAACAATGTTGAGCTCTGCCGCTGGACGCCGCCTCCAACACCCTCACCAAGCTCGAGACGGCGGCGGGCTTGTCGCTGCCTCCACACGAGCTTGACATTAGCAAGGACAACGCCATCAGCAACATCCTCTTCGTGGTCGGCTTCAATGGAGGTCGCAGCCGCTCATAGCGTACCATCGCCGCAATCGCCGCCGTGGACCACGCCATGCGCCCTCGCCGCCGCTCACCATCGTGGACCGCACCGCGTGCCCTCGCCGTGGTTGCTGCCGTGCTAGCTAGGGATTTGGGGAGAAAGAGGAAATTTTTGAGGAGAGAGGAAGAGAACAAAAAATTTGGGGGGAGAAAGAGAATTTTACCATGCTGGACGCCCACGTGTACATCTCCTAGTCAAAACCGCTCCCAACTCTGCCCATGGGGGTCATCCGTCCAGTTTGTATAGTTGGGGTGTAAAATATCTTGTTCTCGAGCTTTACGAGGGGGGGGGTGTTATTCGGTCGATCACGATAGTTTAGGGGGTAATTCATACTTTCTCAAAAAAATAATATCCATCGTGTCAACTAAATTAGAATGACAATATAAATTAAGGAGGATATGTAAAATTGGACACCAAGTCTCCATAAGTGCCGATGGTATGTAGATTGATCTCGATAGGTGGTTGGGTGTATGGTGCAGTTGCTATCTAGTAATCGGTAAACTGTCGTGTGCGTAAGCACCGAGAGTATTAATTTGGCTGTTTGAATTAGTATGGTTTTGAGAATTGTTTGGTTGATTAGTTTGTTCTAACTGTTAACTACAACTTAACATATATTTTATCTAATTCAGGGGACCGGTACGTGCTTATCATGTGTGGTTGCTTACGTACATTATATTGCCTGACCATACCTTCAATTAATTCCACCAAACATATTGCTGGTTTCACTCAAAGATGAAGACAAACAAGCCAATTAAGCCGGCTTCAATTGACGATCGATTGCTTGTGTTTTAGTTAAACTAACTTTTGTCCTCGTTTTTTCCAACCACATGTGCATGCTTACAAGTTAGAAAAAGACGAAACAACTCCAATTCATATACATTGCTTTCCCCTGTCTGTATCTCCAAAATGGCGACAATATTGGTGTCCCTCTCAAGTGATTCCAAACCCCCCATTTTCTTCCATTCTTATCGCCCATACTTCCAAATATTGATTCTAAAAGGTGTCGTTGAAACTTGAAAGCAAACTGCCATCGGAATTTGTTGCTTTCGTATTCACATGATGCGTGTTCCTGATCGATCCGAATAATCAGAGGCATCATGCATGTATATGCATATCAATATTGGGCTGAGAGGTATGTGATGTCAACCAATGTATTGTACATATATATTGTTGGCAACTTTGCATGTGTGGGCACACATGCAAGCATACACCTAAGATATGAACTTCCAGATGACGACACTTTAGCAAGGACATTTGTCATAAACCTGCATCCAAGTCTATATATATATGTTTGTTTCGAAAAAAAAAGTCTATATATATATGTGAAACAGTGAAAGTTAGTGTTATGCTCAAATTCATTCTTTTACGACAGAACCATATATAACTACTATGTTACTCCTCTCTTTTAAATTATAATAAGACGCTTTAAATTTTTTAAGTCAATTTCTTTTAGTTTGATCAGTTTATAGAAAACATAGCAAAATTTTTAACACAAAATAAATATTCTGTCTAAATATTTTCAATATAATATTACATTTAATAAAACTAATTTTGTATCGTAGTTGTTGCTAAATTTTTCAATAACCTTAGTTAAAATTAAAGAAAGTTAATTTGATTAGAAAAAAAGTCAAAAACGTATTATAATATATATGAAATACGTTTTGACTTTTAATATATATTATATTTCAATATGTGCGTAGTGTTAGCTTAATTTACAAAACTAGCTTAATTAATATATATCCAAGCTAGTCTGGCTTAGCTTTTTACCAAATGTGACACGAAAAATACCATTAGCATATAATTAATTAAGTATTTTTAATTATAAATTTAAAAAATGGTTTATTTGATTTTTAAAGAAATTATATATTTTTTTAAAGAAAATACATCGTTATAATAGTTTGGGAACCGCATGTGCAGTAAATGGTAAATGAGGAAGTCGTGTAAAAGGTAACTGAGCATTCCTTGATTAGTTGACACTTTATTTTTCGTGTCTTAAAACTGGATTGTCCTTGACAAATCGCATCATTGAGAGAACATCATCTAATTAACTTGTTGACAAAGAAAGTTAGCGGCCTTGATCTGACCAGTTAACTCGAATTAGTTCCAATATGAACTATCATGACAATGTGGGGCTTTGTGTTAACAAAGCAAAATGGTCCAGAATATGATATCTGTTCCATTAATATTTTCTACATAGTTAGCAATTTTCCCTTGAAATTATACACGAAACTACGTACTCCCTCCGTCCCAAAAAAAGGCAAACCCTGTATTTGCGTGTCCAACTTTGACTGTCCGTCTTATATGAAATTTTTTTATAATTCGTATTTTTATTGTTGTTAGATGATAAAACATGATTAATACTTTGTGCGTGATTTATCTTTTTAATTTTTTTCATTATTTTTTCAAATAAGACGGACGGTCAAATATTGGGCACGGAAACCAGGGTTTGTCTTTTTTTTGGGACGGAGGGAGTACGTACATGCATATGTCAGCATGTGCATCGTAAATTCATAATAGATAGACAGGGTACTTCACACATGGACCTTCAATTTTGCACTGCTACTTGCATTTTTCTTTTGGAATGACAACCGGCCGTTGCTAGCGTATTTTATATAAGAAGAAAAAAAATGTTGTCTCACTTTAAAAGAAACGAGACCAAACCTTACATACATACGCGGTGAATTAGAAAAAGGAAAACCAGACAAAAACCATAGCGGCAAAAGAGCAAGACAGCCATGGTCGTCATGCCTCCGGAGTTGCTACCGCTGCGGCCTCTTTTTAGATAGATGGTGAGCCAAAAGTATCTAATAATTGTCGTAATTATATATCCATCGAAAGATGGAATTATATATGTACCAAATTGTTTCTCTATGTATATTACTCCCACAGAAACACCCCCAGATTATATATACAGAGACGTGTTCATGCAGCTGATAATGGTCGCCATGTTAACTCAAAAATAAATTAACAAAAAAGTTGCCTACATTATTCAAAGTATAGTTAAATTTAAGACCTAATCAAATTAAGTTAATTAGGTTCTGCAAAAAGATACTCCAGATCCATCATTCCACTTACATAATTTATTAACTTATTGTCCTCTTGATGATATATATTCTTCTAAATATACCCTCCGAGAGAAAAACTAAAGTAATGCCATCTAATTCCGTACGTAACTTGACTGGACCAGTAGGATCTAAATTAAATAATTGCACGAGGTAGTAGTAGCTAACCCAGCAGCTCGCATTACATCAATCAATTAATCCAATTTAAGGAAACATCAAGGAGATACTTAATTGCTGGCAGGATTTGTTTAACCAGATCGATTAGATTTGGTATGCTCAGACAAATACTTTTGGTTTGGTTGGCTAGTGCCCACCATGCATATGCACATGTTCTTGCTAATTAAATTAAATCCAACTTGTGTTAGATAGCCAGACAGATCATCAGGAGTGGAGGGGATCATCACACACATGTAAATTAAACAAAATGGAATAATATGTCAAAGCACTGATGCTTGCAAGAACACATCATATCTCTTAACCTGTTGGTTGTCTAATCCCACTAGCTTTGAGTATTAAATATATTTCAAGTTATATATGAATCTATAGTTCAGCATCAGTAGTAGTACTCTTTATTTTAATTGTTGATCATAAGATAAGTTGTGCAAAATATACGGATAATATATCTGATCTAGGGTCAGCATCACACTTCTCTAATCAGCACTATATACTCTTGCTTAAACTATGTTTAGATATAAAGATTAGTTTGTGGTAAGATTCAACTCTTCGCTGGCTAGACTTAATTGCTTGACAAAGGAAATCTAATACAATAATAAAACAAGTCATTGTAGACAATTGCATTGATTAATAAGGCTGGCAATGGACATCTGATCATCTTAAAAATAATCCATTGGCATCTGATTCAACACTGCTAGGGTGGGTGTTTACCTAATTAATTCATAACAGTAATTTAATTTAGTAGCTAGATCCAAAATAACAAAAAAGAACAGGCCAGGCATCTAGAGTTATGTGCATCGGTCCATGAACAATGATTCCAGAGTTGATTAATCCAGGAATCAAATTATAGAATCCAAAATATGCCATCTCTGTTTAATTATATCTCTAAATCAAGCTAGCAGGCCATGTCCTGCGGGTATTGACAAATCTCCAACATGAATAAAACCTATTGGAAAAGATTGAGATGCATTGATCGATCAGATCTTGCCTTGGACCTAGCCTAACTAGCTAAACACAATTGAAATAAACTCCTCTCCCAGATCTACCAGACCAATTTAAAGGAAAACGTTATTCAGAAAACGAGAAAAACAAATTGATATATAGCACAATATATGCTTTGCATCTGAAATTTCAAAATCAAGCCAAAATCGCCCCAATAATAATTGAACGCTTTTAAACTATCTTAATAATAATGCAGGTTTGGAACTCTACCTTACCAATTTATTGGTAAAGCCAAACCTTAGACAAAACTTTGACATTATACCGACGTGCATTTTGGTACTAGAAATTTATATTGGTTTGGAAAACATTGCAATCAATTTAAACACCCCACAAGTACTATTTAAGTACCAAATATTAAGTAGGGCCATTTTTGCTAAACCAAAACCGCCCTTAGATTTTTTTTCTTTTAGATTTTTAAAAAATGCTCTAGCATCTTAGACAAAGCTTCTGCCTTTTCTTAGAAATTTTTTTTTCCAACGTCTCTCTCCACGTGAAGAACAATACACAGCACAGACCTATCATGCAACAAAACAAAGTAAACTACAAGGCTATTATACAGTATGCTTGTACCGCACATATATATTGATGTGATCTGCAATCAGCTGTATGCAAGGGCAGAAAAAGACCAGCAAGAAAGGTGACATGCAAAACGACATAATTGCATTGTAGTATATAAGAAAATTCAGATCTTGGTGCTGCTGGGTCGATAGGGATACAGGGATGCACTAGCTGCCATGAAAGTAATTAAGGGAGGTGAGAGTGATATGGAAAAATGAAGCTGTACAACATTGAAAAATGAAGTACAAAAACTATTTGCTGGGCAGCAGACATATCATGTGGCATATATAATGGCATGGCATAGTCTTGTCACGGTGTATCTATGTACATGTGTGCTTCCCATGTCACAGAATATAGCAACTTTTTGAGCTTTTACGTTTACGGATCAACGCTACATTTTGAGCTATGTAATAATATTAAGAAAAGTAGGTATGAACCGGTGGATGGTTATGATTGGTCGATGTGAGAAAGTATGTGAATAAATTAAATGAGTGATGGTTGTAACACCACTTCCGATGAGACTTTCATTCTCATTAAGTAGGGTGTCACGTCAACATTTTTAGTGATATGGCAAGTAATTTGTAAAGAAAGAGATGAAACTCGTTTCATCTAGATGAAACCATGTATACATTGTTTCCAACGTGACTTGTCTTGCATGTGTTCTCTATGACAAAATGAACAATAAATTGTGTGGGCTATTTCAACCATTAATTATAAATTTCTTACTGCTTATGGGGCACTCTTGTAAACATAAAAGTGAAACCTTCCACTAGGAATGGCTTAATTAGTTCAGATGGGGAATCGTTATTAATTTCTGACCAAATTTGAATGCTAAATATAGATATATTTTGAATAGAGGGAGTACCACTTACGTGGATCTTCTTGTTCATGGAACGTACAGTTGAAATGTATTCCCTCTAATTTTTCTTTTAATATATGACTATGTTGTTTTCTAATACCATTTGTCTTATTCAAAATGCTAGTATGTAAATAGGAAAATAATAAGTCATGTTAATAAAGTACCTTTAATACTAAAACTAATCAGATAATTATATGATTATTAAATAAGACGACTTATCAAATATATGTGTAAAAGTGGACAATGTCATATGGAGTACAACCTTGATCTCCTTTGCAACTCAAGATTTTAGCTATTGTGTAAGACATTTTTTACATGATTCAGTTGAATTAATGTAGCTAACCTTTTTTCAATGGGCTGGGCTATCAGGTTCATATATAGTTAAAGGTTTCACATATGGATGCAAGAGAGTTTGGCCCGTGAACCTGTTTATATCCATTTCGGCTCTGTGTATGCACGGGTTAGCCTAAGCAGATTAAGTATATATATGTTACTCCAATTCCTAATTTCAAGCTTAGTTTGCTGGAATTATATATTATTGTGAGAATCCGCGAATCGAAGTTTTGTTTTGTCGGTAAGGTGTGTATACATGTGTGATAGTACACGTACGAGCTGGCCGTGGACCTGGAGCTATATGTACGTATATATAGCAGATGGATACACAAAATCAGCTGGATCTTGAACAGCACAACATGACGAGGTATACACCAACACTAGAAACAACGAAGAAGCTAGCTAGCTGGAGGGACCAAGTTAGAACGAGAGATAATATTATACACGACATGCTAATAATATAAACTGCTAAAATCCATGTTTCAACTAATAAATGATTTTAGCATATATAAGAAGGAAGCATCGATGACCAATGTTGATTTGCATGTATGTACTCCTCTCCGAGTTAACATGTTCCGATTTTTATATTCTTTTACGTAGTACATATCAACAGGCCACAAACAGTTGGTCCTGCATATATATTGACAAGCTATCTATTATTAATCCATTGTCCATAATATATTTATTTTTCTATCACGATAGAAAACAATTATTGGTGGTTCAACAAGTGACATCCACGACTGTCTCATGCCACCATATGGCACATGACTATATCCTGAATTCCAGGACACATATCTGTCTTGTGTTTTTTTTCCTTCTTTTTTTTTCTTTATTGTTGATTGAGCTGTGTTGTCGTTGTACTAATTGCAAATAGATCGATCACATCCATGTGTTGGAGCAATGCATGCATGTGTGTGCAGTACTACGGCTTTAAGGTATGGGGGCTTTTGCATTGTATGCTTGTGTGGCTTTTGTTTCGTTGTGGAGAGAAGCTAGCTGAATTGGTTAAATACCCACATGAGGACATGTAAGATGCCTGCAGCAAAGTTGTTTGCAATGGCAGTATTGACAGTGTTGTTGTATCAATCTGTTGGAGATATTATTCAGTCAAAATCTTGGCATCCTAAAACAATGCTGTCTGTGTTTTTTTTTTTCTGAATATTTTGTGCCGACAGTGCTGTATCTTTTGGGGATTGTACTCCAGTGCATTGCTTTTTAACCATGCAAGGTTTAATTTGGAACATGGGAAACATATTATACTGGTTTTTACTAATTAATACTCCCTCCGTATTTTAATGTATGACGCCGTTGACTTTTCGACCAACGTTTGACCATTCGTTTTATTCAAAAAATTTGTGCAAATATGAAAATATTTATGTCATGCTTAAAGAACATTTGATGATAATCAAGTCACAATAAAATAAATAATAATTGCATAATTTTTTTAAATAAGATGAATGGTCAAACGTTGGACAAAAAGTCAACGGCGTCATACATTAAAATATGGAGGGAGTAATGAATTATATAAAAACTCTATATGGGTCCTACTTTTTCGTAGTGATTTTTATCGAGCAAAATGAGTTGTTATTGTTATTGTTATTTGACTGAGATCCAAATTGCTAACTGCCATATATCTTTTAGTAGTTAACACTGGTACCGGTACTTGTGCATGCTCCATTCCCAATTAACTAATTTGAGCTTATCTGGGATTAATAATTAATTAAGTGAACAAATAGTATTATTATAAACTGAAATATGATAGATCAACATACCTTTAATTTATTCAACAGTCGAGCTTGTCGAATCAAATAAAAGACGAGTTGTAATAAGATGCCTAGCTTGCGACTAATCCCCAATATAATAGTGCTCCTGAATCTACCTAGCTGGGGACACACATGATGGATTTGATTGCAAGAGCATGTGTCGTGTGCATGGTGGTCCCAGCCAACCAAACCAAAATACTAATCGTCTTAGCAAACCCAAACCATAATTTTGTTAAACAAATCCAGCAATGTTGTTAAATAAATCCTTGGTGTTTCCTTAAAATGGATAGATGAATGTGAACTGCCGTGCTTCCTCGTGCAACTATTTAGCTGTTAGTGTGTGGACCAGTCAAACTACTGATGATGTGCAGTACCTTATTTTTATGAAGCGAAATATAATAAAAATGTATCAGAATAATAGTATTATATATTATGTTTCAGAAGAGAATGCATGAATGTAAACAAATCAGAATAATAATATAATTAATATCTTAACTTGAAGATTTTTATGGTTTTTTAGAGTAAGATACAACTAGTTTTACTCGGCATATTTATATCGTTACAACTCACTAAACTCCTAAAACTCACCATACAACCATACTAATTATTAGTACATTAATTGTAAAGCCTAAAATGCAAGCATATCACATCAACCGAGGAAGCACCTAAAACTTAAAATACAAACATGCTAAATTTAAATTCTAGATCTCAACATATAAGCATGTTAAAATTATCATTACTCACATCATTTTCACAATATTTTGTGAAATCAATGGTTTTGATTTATGTATTTTTTTGATGAACAATTGACATGTAAATTATATTGGTTGGAGGATAATTGGTGAAGTGGTGTGGCAAAATACGATGAATAATGTTTGTATGAAAACAGAGTTTCAACTTTCAAGTGCGGTTAGACCGGTGTCGTGGTGGCGGTCAAACCAGCCAGCAAATATATAATTAAGGATCAACATGATTAACGGAATTAGCTCTTCTCAGTTAATATTTCAAAGAAATAATAATAATTATCACGAGGACTAGCACTAGCAAAGGACATGACACAAAAGTACCCTTTGTTCGTAATTAACAAAGGGGTCGATCGTAGCTGTCGATCATGTTGGATCCAATTATGTCATTATTTCTAGGGGCAAAAGAACATTGGAGAATATGATTGGAATCTAGAAATTAGGACATACTCCGTACATCATTGCCTTGATATTGCTTCTTTTCACACAGATCTCCACGCATCACCCATTATATTATAATGTATAATCATGTTGGAAATTACTATAGTTAATTAGAAAAAAATAGACTGTACTTCAAGTTGCTGTCTTGCTGTCAAGCAAATCTTTCTCTTAACCTAAATTGGCGTGCCAATTAAGAGACACTTATGAACATAACCGGTACATATAGAGCATGATCAGATTATAACTAAAATAAACCTTACCAAAATTTTTGGTAATACCAAATTTTTGACATGTTAGCAATATTGTTAAATTTTTTGCAAGATTTCTTATGTATCTACCTAAGTTCGGCAACAAACTAAACGTAGACACTTTTTGATAACTTTATCAAAAAATGATATAGTTGAAAATGGTATCAATCTGAACAGTCTCGTAGTGTTGTCACATAGACTTCTTGTTAAAGCTGAGAGTCGACTTTTCGACTCTAGGCGCAACATGGTAATGCAGGAATGACATACTCAAATAAATTGGACGGAGGTGACTACAAAATTTGATATAAATTAATTGCAAGAGCCCATAATACAAAAGCGCTTACCTGATAATAAGTGATAAAGTACAATAAAATTTTTTTGATTGCCTTGTTGATGTGGACACGAGTTAGAAGTTCAATGTGGCTCGATCAACGGTTGAACTTGCCCTAAGTAAACGCTAAACAGCATTGGGAAGAAAATTATTCCCGATCAAAAAATTTATGCTCGCTCGAGGTCAAATTAAGCTTGAACACATCCAATCGATCTGGTCATCGTTTGATCGATGCTTGATCCATCGGTATACGTACCTAGTTTTCTAGACTGCACAAATAAAATATCTGTGTTGATTGCATACATAAGTTAATGAAAGCTGATCCATATATAGCTTGCCTACAAATTATTAGTCAATGTACATTAATCTATATCCATATACATGTATTGTTAATAACCTGACTCCATCTATCATCAATGAGCGCATCATTTCTCACATGGGTTGGTGCATATGCAAGAGCATATATATGATGAAGAATAAATTAAGCAATGTGATCACTTTAATTGTACTTACCGCCTAATTTGACCAGGAACCTTCCTGTCCTTTGCCTAGCTCCACGTATTAATTAATATATATTTTGGCATTGCTGTAATTCGAATGACCTTCTTATGTGCTTGCATGTGCAAAATTAACATATGCAAAGTTCAATACAAACTCTTGAGGAACCAACTATGTACTATACTGTATAAAATTGGACTGTATAATTGAATATCTACAACACACAACACCATGCATGAGAGGTGAGCATTGAGCAACAGCACATGAGTATTTCTCCAGTTTCAAATTAAGGCACCTATAGAATATGTGAAGATCATTTAATTTTGGAAGTAGATTGAGCTAGGCAGGCAGCCATGACGACACATGAGACTACACGTCGGTCTACACACCACTAGACGCAAACAAATGTCGCCATTTGAGAAGATATATATACATAGCTAGGCATGGTGAATAATATGCGCACTAAGTGGTTGGATGCGATGTATGGGAAGCTACACACAACACAAGCAGTCATCCACTAATGGAGGGTTAGCTAGCGAGCAGGTGAAATTAAAGCGAGGTTTTGTGGTGTGAGGTAGCGAAGCAAGCTAGCACAAACAGGGCCATGGTGCTGTGCTCTCAGTGCAGACAACAAAAAATCATTGAAGTGAGAGACCCGCGTGTGCCTATGTTGTCTAAAGTTGATGGAGAATGTACTCTTTAACGTATGACGCCGTTGACTTTTTAATCAACGTTTGACCATTCGTTTTATTCAATTTTTTTATGCAAATACAAAAATACTTATATCATGCTTAAAGAACATTTGATGATAAATCAAGTCACAATAAAATAAATGATAATTACATAAATTTTTTGAATAAGATGAAAGGTCAAACGTTTGTTAAAAAGTCAACGGCGTCATACATTAAAATACGGAGGGAGTAGTATACTAGTACTAGGAGTACTAAAAGGAACTTGTGTCTTCAATTCAATGATTTTTACTCGCTCGTTTCAAAATAAATCAATATAAGATTAAATAGGATATCTAGTATAATAAATTTAGACAGTGATTGGTTTATTTTGGGACGGAAAGAGTATATAGCATCTACACCTTCCACATGAGAAAAAGACAAAAGATGAGTTGCAGCTAGCTCCTCAGAATAGTCGGGCTAATAATAATTTTCAAAATTGCGTTCTTACACTATTTAGTCACATTTTTTTAATTTTAGTTCTATTTGTCATCGTGTATAAAAGTAATGAAAGTTTGGATTAAAAGCTATGTTAGACCTATTGAATTTTATCCACACTTTTTAGCTTTTACCCAAACTTTGCGCTTTCAAGCTGGGGTTTCTCGTGAATTTTATTGATGCAGCTGGCATTAATGTGTATGGATATGCAGTTGTACTAGAATGTATCACATCCAACCAAAATCCCTTATATTTAGGGATGGAAGTAGTATTTTGTTTGTCTTATTAATTTATAGAGGGATCGCTAGGTTTTAGATGACTAAAGTTATGAAGAATGTCACCTTTAACCTCTGGATTAGGAGACGAAGGAAGAGAGATGGCTAGGACTCACTAGCAAGGCAGCAACGACTACATTCTCAGTAAGCCTTGAAGCCGACACTCGAACTTTAACAGCTTTCTTTAGATTAGGTTGGAGGTGGAGGTGGTGGGAGGGGGTATGAGAGGGAGGTGAGGCAGTGGCGGAGCTAGGAATTTGGCAACGGGGTTTCAGACATATCCATACAAAAGAAGCAGGAAACGTTACAGACCAAATGAGTGAATAATATAGCTCAAAATGACATAGATATTATAGAATTTAAGTAATTTGATTCTATTACAACCATGCCAAAATATGAAAGCACATAATAGAAAACTAAATTTGGACATGGGCAGTTGCCATGCCTCGAAAGCGTTTAATGATATCATCATCATCATCATTTCTACCATGGGCTTCTTATGTAAACACAATACATATATGTATTATTGGGGATATATATTGGGGTTTTTTTTATTAAAAATTTAGGGTAGAGATGTACCGCATGCACCTCATTGCCTCCGCCACTGAGGTGAGGGTGGTTTTGAAGGGATGGTCGGGCGGGTGGTAGACCAATGGTGAGCGATGGATACGGGAGGGCAGTGACGACACCACTGGAGTTGTGAGATTGGAGGAGGACGCCTGGTAGGGTCAATTGTGAGGGCGTGCGATTTGACGTGAATAGGAAATGGGGCGTATTTGGTAGGGAAGGCAACTTGTCGCCACTCGACACATGGATGATTGGGCGGCGTATAGAGGAGTGGGTTATGGGGATTGCACGGAGCAGTGAGGAGGGAGGTCAGAGAAGACAGGAGAAAGATCAATCCGGTGCCACCTATACAAAGGGAGAGGCGCACGGAGGGCAGAGCCATTGGGTGATTCCTAATATGAACGACTGACGCATCATTAGGAAAAGCACAGATTAGGTGGAGTTACTAGGGTTGGCAATGGGGCGGGACAGGGACGGGTTGGACAGGAACGGCCTCGTCCCCGCTCCCATGCGGGTTCACCTGGCCCTAGTCCCGAAGGTAGGAACTGGGCAAAATCAATCCCCGGCCCCGCACTTTTCCCGGGTTCCCATAGCCCAGTGGAAGAAAGGGAAGAATGGCGTGCGAAACCTGTAGCCGGAGTGAGAGAAGAGCGTCCGGAGAGGGAGTAGAGCAATACGGGGCGCCGGCGGTTGGAAAGGGAGGCAACAGCACAGGACGCCTGTGGCTGGCAGGATTTGGGGAGACGAAAATGTCCGTGGGAGCGACAATGCGTGCAGCGTCAGATGGAGGAGAGGAGCGATGACCGCCGCCATTTCATGGTGCTGGACCAACTCGTGGCAAGGCTGTGATGATTTGGTGCGGCGTGATTTGCGGATGCGAGGAAGCGGCGTGCGGCATGATTTTTAGAGGTAGCATGGAAACTAAAATGGTGGAATGATAGGAACGACTGAACGAGATGGATGGCAAGGGTTAGGGGATTGATTAGGATATATGCTTTGCTTGTTTGCTATTGGTAGATATGTATCCACATGTTGGGTTGTATGGGCTTAAATCTAATGGGTTGTATGTCCTTTTTTTTTATGGATCCCTACATTCCAGGGCCCCACGAGTCATCCGCGGGTGAAACTCCCCCGCCCCGGTCCCGCATAGTTTCGGGGCCTCATCCCCGCAGCCCCACACGTGAGAATTTCACCCCGCCCCCATCCCTAACGAGGAAATTGCCACCCCTAGGAGTTACTATAGTAGAACAAATCTTGATTTGATCCGCACCATCTTTCTGGTGTCGCTGACATTGATTTTATATTACTTTTTCCTGATCTACATATATCTTATCAAATATGTTATTTTTGCCATTTCTGCCACTTTTTATTCACTCTGCACTTCGAACTCTTTTCCTTGGTGCTTTTTTTTCTCATCTAATCTTGTACACCCTCCGTCTAAAAAGAATCAAATCCCAGCTATGAACATAGATAATTATTTATCTAGATTCGTAGCTAGGGTTTATTTTATTTTATTTTTTTGAACGAATTGAGTACTTGTCCATTGTTTTTGTTGCTGTTGTTTTTTGGATTTTGTATATGTCTGCATGCCAGTGCATTGAGGATCGGATTCCCCACGTTCACTTGTCCTGCTGTGTGCTGTCACTCTTGCAGGCAACGACGACGCCTTTTCGAGCCGGCCAATGATACACATATTCACCCGCTAGCTACGGAAGCTGACTATACACCCGATCATGGAATTAAATTTTGTGGGGGCTCAACAATCTTGATCCAATCGATCCACCATTCATGGACGATATATGGGGCACTAATGCGGACATGCCGACAAGATATGGTCACAATAATGGCGAAACACCGGAGGAGACACGAGTAGATGAAATTCTAGACGTTTAAAATAATAATATTAAAAGGCAGTTTTGCCTTTTAGAGATTTATCTGATCAGATTTTGAATTCAAAATTGTTTTGGATCACTCACCTCCCCTAAACAGCTGACTGACTGAAATCATGGTCAAATATTTATATTGCGTGTGAAATTTAAATCAAAGAAATGCTAGTATTTAGAAGTAGAGTATACTACTCTGGTAGCATTGTTCATTAACCGTACGTATACACATGCATGGCCCATTCATTTGTGCAGAAATGATGATCGATCGAGGAGGAGATTTAATTTGCGTGCACGGATGGCCCGTGACGAGTTCTTGATCGACGAGGACCTAGCTAGCTAGCTTCTTCCATCCATGTCTTAATAATTTAGCAGGTCGCCACTGCTGCTACACCAGCCACCGATCTAACATTAGCACAGACGTACAGTACATGGACCCCCCTTATAGCTACGGGTTGATCGACGAGACGCAGGGGACAAAGGTACGCACGAGCTATAGTGGTCACGCTATGGTGTACCAGGCTGCTACCAGCAAGTGATACCAAAGGCAGCTACATTTGGTTGTGTGATACTACTACTATGTTGCTATATGTTCCAATAAATGCCTTGTCCATTCCAACTCAGGCCTGTCTAGTTACACCAAACTTTCCTTCAACTCTCAACTTTTCATCACATCACATCACATCCAAAGCTTTCACACATACATAAACTTCTAACTTTTTTTTCCAAACTACAACTTTCCCTAACTTCTCCCCAATTTTAGAAATTAAACACAGCCTCACTTTAGCAATTTTAAAATGTGGGTGTTTTTTTTTTCTACAAATTTGGATTAGTGATAATCCAGATTCGTAACTAGAAATACTAACTGAAATATATAGGATTTCTAAGTTGCAGCTAAAGAGCAGTTTATTGTAAGTGAGTTACTTGCATCAGCCATTTCAGCTGGTAACTTAATTAATTATACTTCAGCATCTCTCCACTGCCTCAATCCCTTCCTCTCACGTCGAGGCTCCCTAGTTTCTAGCATCAAATATGCATCCACGTGAATGTACTTTTTTATTTTTCTAGTTTTAGTTAAGATTTGAACTCAACATCTTTAATCGGCTCTAATATAATCCTATATACTCCCCCCAACCCTAAAAATGTCATTTTAACTTAAAATTTTATCTATAGAAACCGTGTTTCTAGAGTGGAGTAGTCCACTAGACATCTTTAATGCCACTTCATCTTTTTCTTCCCGATTTAGTCATCGGACTGAGTAATACTTCCTCCTCATCCTTGTTCTTTTAGGCCTGTTTAATCCACTGGTAAAAAATTTTTCATCCCTGTCACATCGAAGCTTGGACATATACATGGAGTATAAATATAATCGAAAAAATAACTAATTACACAGATTCGTGTAAATTGCGAGACGAATCTTTTAAGCATAATTGCTCCATGATCTGACAATGTGATGCTACAGTAAATATTTGCTAATGACGAATTAATTAGTCTAATAATTCGTCTCGCAGTTTACAGGCGGATTTTTTAATTTGTTTTGTTATTAGTCTACATTTAATACTTTAAATGGTGTCCGTATATTCAATGTGGACACGCCAAAATTTACAACCCGGATTCTAAAACACAGCAGGCACCGCTGCTTCGCTCCTTTTGTCGTAGGGGCCACTCGGAATGTGTGGAAGCTCCAAAGCTCAAACATGTAAGAGGTTGAAGGAGGTGTGTGTTCAGACTCATTAAAGTGCTATCCTCTATCCGTCCTCTTAATTATTTTATTGTTTCCTAACAATTGTAGAGAGCTGGTGATGGAGTAAACTTCTACTAGATCGATTAGCAGGAGTACTGAATTTATTGTGTGGTTTTTATTAATTTTTTTGGTTATTGATTTATAGTTTGTCAGGTCAAACAGTTAACTCAGCAGCAGATCATCTTGCATTGTGTACTATTCTAGATGGCCGGCTTGATGGGGCACCTGGACCCCCTATTTTAATGGCTGACTATGACGAGTAATTAAAGTTAATGTCAGAAATTGACCACTAAATTAACCTTATGGGCACCAGATAATTTATTGCATTGACCAGTTTTCGTGGACCAGTTGCATATTGACCAGTTAATGAGATGTTCAATTAGCATATGGAATAGTTCTATGATGTAGGAGTAAGTAGAAGTAGTGGTGGCCAAGTTTGATTTGTTGTTACCAAGCATATTCTTGACAGAGATTGTCTCTATCCCAAGAGGCAGCTAGCTAGGCCATCACTTTAATTTATTTAGTGGAATATGTAAGTCTAATCTAATACTATCATACTATCCTTCGTTCAAGGGCAAGAGCTTAATACACTGTATGCCCTATCCGGAAGAACACCGAGATAGACTTGGACTTCGTCCTCTAAAAACAATTGTCGCCCATCATGATGATGATATATAATAATTAATTAACCAAGCTGTGACTATGCTACCTGAGATCATTGTTATTTTAGTTACAGGAAATAGTTAATTGTTAAATTTGTAGAAAATAGTCAGGGTATATATTCTTGACAATTGACATGCTTGTACTTCATGTTTAATTAAATTCTTCCGAGATCTAGCGAAATATATATGTGATATAATTACCTGGTGCAATTTTAGCAAGCATAGCTTTTTTATTATTTGAACATGTATACTCAACGACACCACACTCACACACCACACCATCGTGACTTCACTGACTTGCACACATATGCCAAATGTCAAAAGAATCAAATGCGCGTATAGAGGCCACTGAATGTTTGGGCATGTACTGTGTTTGCCTTTAAAGTAGTGCCAATCTAGGATTAAACCTAATAAGAGTTGGAATTGTTTTTACATACTTCCTCCGTCACTAAATATTTGACGCTGTTGATTTTTTTAAACATGTTTGACTGTTCGTCTTATCTAAAAAATTTAAGTAATTATTAATTATTTTCCTATCATTTGATTCATTGTTAAATATACTACTACTACTCAAGTTTTTGAATAATATTCATAAAAGTTTTTGAATAAGACGAAGAGTCAAATATATTTAAAAAAGCCAACAGCGTCAAATATTTAGGGACAGAGGGAGTAAAAAATTAGTCACTTCCTACTCCTTTATGTCCTAAATATATAAACACTCTAGAGTTTTTCAGGAAGATTAAGAAGTGAAGTAAAATCAAATAAGGAATTGTAATTGGGAATGAGAACATAGCTAGGTCTAGAGTAAATACGGGAGATGTGACTGTGACTCGTTGACATGAGAAAATAAGTGAAGAAATAGCCAATCTTTTTAGAAATTTTTAACACTAGAAATAGCATATATATTTTGGGACGAAATGAGTACTACAGATATACACGACCACTACATGTGAATTTAACTTGAATTAATGGAATCTCTTCTATATCAAGATCTACATATATATCTATCACTATACTAATTAACCAAGCACTAAAGTGTAAAACACTCATCACCTCCAATGAAATAATGTTCCCAGTTGTTCAGGCCAGCCAACAGTATCAACATTATTCCCATCCCATGTGATATCTATCTATATCCACCCATAATTAACCAGACTTGTCCAAATGGCCAAAGCACACTACTCGTCCACTGTCCTCATCATCACCTGCCAAACCACATATGGGCAAAGCATTGCAATCACATTCATAGGCATCAACATCTCCATGTCACTTGCACACATTTGCAAAAGTAAGGCGAAAAAACTGAAGCTTAATTCTGACGGGAACAACACGCACACTAGCTTTGGAAATTAGACCAAGATGAGCAGCCATCCATCAATCCAGCCAGCCTAGAAATCGACCGATTGATTGTAACATCAACGAAAGAGACGCTGCTAGCTGCATGCGATGCAAATTAAGTGGTCACGCACACGATCGAAGACGATTAATTAGTAATAATAATGCACATGTCGCCACCTTTGCAATGTGCAGGTTGCTATCATATCGTATGTGTGTGGTTTGTCAGTGCATGTAGATGCATATGTTTGGTTAATTTGAGTGGATTCACACGTCTCAAACACAAGCGTGACAAAGATCGTCAAACACGAAAACGTCAAAAGGATGGAGAAAACTAAAAGAGAGTAGTCAGGTAAAGAAGATAAAAAGACCGGCGGAGAGAAACGAACAATCGTGGCAACGACAACGATGATGATGATGAATTACCTAGCTAGGCAGGCAGCAGGCATCAAAATGCCCACCAAATTTCGTCTTTGGGAAAACAATGTGAAAAGAACAGGGCAATGATGATGCACGACATGTATGTTTGTGTAGATCTAGGACCATTAATTGATTGATGGATTGATGATTGATTGCATCATTCAGCTTTGCATATGTGCTTTAGTCCCTAAACACGGCTACTCCCTCTATTGCAAAATATAATAACTTAAGATTGAATTGGACATATCCCCTACTAAGTATTAGGATATATCCAATCTCTGCTTTATATGTTACACCCTCCGTTCCAAATTAAATATATAAGTATTTTTAGACTCTGATATGGTCACCGAGATGCTACTTTGACTAATAATATTTATAAAAATAAGACGTTCTAAATAAAAAAAAGTTGTATATTATGATAGTTTGTTTAATAATAAATATATAATATCAATTTTACATGATTAATCTTTTTTTATTTTTTGCTATTAATAGTTAAAGTTAAAAATGTTTGACTTGTCACTATGCTAAAAATTCTTATATTTTGGGACGGATGGAGTAGTGCTACTATTTGAGAATGAAGAAAGCACCATGCAAAGAACTTGTAATAAAGAAAAGGAAATTAATCATCAAAACTTAAATTAAGAGCAAAAGGGAATTAAACAAAAGCTATATATATGCATCCCTTTTTTTATGATCCATTTGCCTACCCGGCCCTTTACGTTGTGCGTCTACAAATGTCACTCACTTAACGCGTAATTAAGATCGTGGACGAAAAGATTTAGCGTGTGGTAGCTTTTCTTTTGGAGCGAAGGGCACGAGATGTGTGTGATGCTGTCTGATGGATCCGTTTAGTTTGTGAGGTCAACAGTGGAGGACATACATGGTGCGCATTTGGTACGACATCATTGTTCTCTCACGGGCGACCTGAGGTGAAAAATCTATGTCAATGTCTTATCTAAGTTCTCATGATGATCTCTCTATATGTAGATGGAATAATGTTGTCGTACTTACGCGGAAGTGTACTATGTGTAGTGGTGGTTTGTCCAACTTAACAATATTCCTAGTCGTGCGATAATTTTTTTTGCTTTAATTAGCAATGCCACGATTGTAACTTAGCATCGCTTTTCAATTGTAGGTATATGCCCCACACACGTCAAAGATTCGTTTATTGCATATTAAGTTTTCCTAAGTTTGGCCAGCATTTTAGGCTGTGTTTAGTTGGATCCAAAGTTTGGATTTTGGTTGAAATTGGAGATGATGTGATTGAAAAGTTGTGTGTGTATGACAGGTTGATGTGATAAAAAATGACTGAAGTTTGATCCAAATTTTAGATCTAAACACAGCCTTACTATAACCACATTTATGGACCATATTCCCTACCTAAGATTTGGTTTTACTACAAGGTTAGCCATCAAAACAAACACCCTTTTATACGAACGCGCGCGGACCATATAGTTATGTAGCTATACGAACATTTGATAGTTTTTCTTTAAAACAAACTTTCAACAATAACTATTGTGTGATTACAATTTTGTTGTAGTTTCGCTGTAACTAATATGTAACTCGTACATAACTAATAGAAACGACACGTCGCCTTATTGGCTAGGAGTAGCAGTGATGATATGCATCTAACCGGTCATGTGTTTGACTCTGGCTGTGCCTTTTTCTCCCTCACGCACAAATCTTGAAACAATCTGACGGTCAACAATTCAAAAGTTTTGTGTTAAAAAATTATCGTATGCTCTTTAGCCATTCCGTAAATATAAGAGATTTTAGGATTCAAAATTTGTTCATAAATACAAGGGAAGATTATATAGTACAACTTTCCCTACCAATTAACCACTTATGACTTAATTTTCACCTAATATCTTGTCCCCGACAATTCTCACTCTCTCAACATCCCTTATATAAGAGGCATATAGTATTTTCCTTTTATTTTTAATCTCTTCAAAAAATTAAAATCTCTTATATTTATAAATAGAGAAAATAGTTTAGTGTGGCTGCATAGATCATTTAATCGTATATATAAAGCGTATACATAGCATTTTCGAAACATATGTATGTTCATCCTTTAGCAATAGTACACATAATGACATAAATCGTATGCATAGCATTTTCGAAATATGTGTATTATGGTTCCTCACACCTACATTCAACCGTACAACATTTAATAGAGGGTATTATGGTTACTTCTTTTTAAATCTTAATATTTACTAAATAATTACTCCCTCTGTTTTATATTATAAGACTTTCTAGCATTACCCACATTCATATAGATGTTAATGTGCTAGAAAGTCTTATAATATGAAACGGAGGAAGTAATTAAGTATTAGCTATAAAAAGAACTTTTTTGCAAAAACTTTTTACTGAATAATTAATTAAGTATTAGGCGTGTTCTCTTTTGGAGAAGTTGGGAACTCACGGGAAAGATGATAACTACTAGTACGTAGTACTAGTATTTTTTTGAGCCGACACAATAACACCCTGTTTAGTTTCCAAAATATTTTTCCCAAAAACATCAAATCGAATCTTTGGACACATGCATAAAGCATTAAATATAGATAAAAACAAAAACTAATTACACAGTTAGGAAAGAAATTGCGAGACGAATCTTTTGAGCCTAATTAGTCCATGATTAGCCATAAGTGCTACAGTAACCCACATGTGCTAATAACGGATTAAGTTAGGTTCAAAAGATTCGTCTCGCGGTTTCCAAGCGAGTTATGAAATTAGTTTTTTCATTCGTGTCCGAAAACCCCTTCCGACATCCGGTTAAACGTCCGATGTGACAACCTCAAAATTTTATTTCGCGAACTAAACGGGGCCTAAATTTAACAAAACCACATGTTAAATCTGAAATCACCGATGACAACTTTCTAACCAATACGGCAAGAAGTCTCGGTTTTCCGACACTGACAAGAAAAGAAACCACAAGCAAACAACGAAGCAGGCAGGCGGCCAACCCAAGCTAGCTTAGAACCGACCATGTGACGAAACTGACGCATCGACACATACATATTCGATCCCCATCAGACCGGCACAACGATGCAAAGTTGACGTGCGATCCATCTGTAACTACATATCATCTCGATGACTATAGCTAACCAGCTGATAGCTTAGCTAGCGTGTGGATGAAACAGAGAGAGATGGCCATGGACAACCAGAAAAGGTAGCAGCAGCAGCAAACGTACTACTAGTACAGTACCCATGCATGATATGGATGGATCGATTTGGATATATGCAGGTGAATCATGAAGGAGAAAATGTTTGGCAAGATTCCATCCATGGTGTACCAGCAAGATGCAATGCGCACAGTAAGCCAGTCGTGCCCCATTAGTTTCCTTTTCGGATTATTTAATTGGATCGTTGAAATGGATTGTTTGCTTCATGTTTCAAAAATTCATTTCTCAAAAAAAAAAAGGGTTCTCTCTATTGTACTGCTTAAACTATTTGTTTGATGTTATCCGTTGGTTAATATTATCAAAAGAATTTACTTGTATAATTAAGTAGATGATGTTTTTAATTTATAGTCTTTAAGGAGGTACCACATAACCCTATTTTCTACTGTAAAATTTGGTATTCTAATACTGGAGATACTGATTTTACATTAAAAATATGAGTGATTTATAACCTTGAGGAAATATCCTGAGAGGTACCATATTTTAAGTATAAAATTTGGTATTCCGGTACTACGAGATATATATCAAATTTATAAAAAAAATTGGTACCTTCTCAATAACCGTTAAAACTCTCTATATATATGATTATTCTTTGATACCTCTCAGGAGCTTAAAATTAATAAAAGCAGATAATAATAATAATGCCTTTAGCAATCTATTTCAAGGTGAGCCGCTTTGCCACTGCCCTAGTGTTTAGCTTTTTTTTGCTTTTGGCTTTCCCTCTTCCCTGAAAGTTAGCCAATTGTCAGCCGCTAGCTCAGCTCCCGTGAGCCCACGGATTGCTCTCATGTCGATCGCCATGGATCGTAGAGGCATAAGCATGCATTCATCCATGGACCCCCAACCTCTCTCAAGATCAGGACGACCTGCATCTGTTTGTTCTGTCCAGTACTGTACGTTACAGAGCGCTACGTACTGGGGCTGGAATGCGATGCTGGATGGATGGACATTTGGACAGTGAGGCTAGCTGCAGGATCAGCAGTGGGACGATTCACCACTCACTGACGACGACGACGACGACGACGACACTGCACATGCGACGTGATGTGAACGCTCTACTGGTTCACACGCACTGTCTGCTGCTGCTGGCTGCTGCTGGCGATTGATTGATTAACTAGCTGTTGCCATGCATTCTTTGCAGGTGAGGATCGGTAGAGCATACACAGTGAGACAAGTGGGTGTGGACAACGACCGACCGATGTAGATAGGCAGTATGATACGGATCATCATATGGCGCTCGATATGAATCATGTCTCTGGTGTGGGTCAAGGATTACACGCTTGATCCACACGCAGTTCAGTCCACGCCATTTTGTGTGTTTGATGATACGCAATGCCAGATGCGCACGCGTTAGCTGCTTGATTGACCACCACCTAGCCAAATCAATGGAAAGACCACGGCATTTTCCTAGCTTGTTGATGAATCAAGTCATCAGTGAGTTCCAGCTGGTGCTAACTATGGCTTAGCTCCTTCATTGCCAAGTATTGGCAGGGAAATTTCGTCCGAAAGCACTTGCTTCCTTTTCTAAAATAACAAGAATCCGTAATTTTCTTGGCGGCTAAAACCCACCAAGTCTAGAGTGAAAATCCAGATTTCTTGACTGTTAATCGTAAGAGAATGTTTTATTGGTGGTCTAACCGCCAAGAAAACTATGAAGAATATCAGAAAGCCAAGAAATGTAACATTGACAGTCTAGACCGACAAGAATACACTTTATCTTGGGTGGTTTCTACACAGCCGCCAAGAAAATATGTGTATGCTTGGCAACTAGTTTCAACCGCCAAGGTAATAACTAAACTTGGCGGCTATTTTTGACCGCCAAAGAATTCAGATGGCCGACAAAAAAATTACGGATTTCTATCCATTAAAAATCAAATTGTTAACTGGCTGTATATATCCATGTATGGATATAGAAGCCATATTTCTATCCATTATCTAGATAAAATCAAATTGTTAACATGTGCAATATACATTACTTACTTGCTATGTTTTATTGTAAACATCTATAGGTTGTTTTGCAAAGATAAAGGTTATGCGAAAACAATTCCTTTTAGCCATCTCATTGGTCAGTTTTAAAATTTTGAATTGCATGAATTCTCCTCTTAAGCACCTAACTAGCTGAAAATATTTGAATTGTCGTAGATTGGGTATGGAGGGAGAGTAATTTGTAATTAAGTATTTCTCTCTACTCATAAATACACAAAAATTTAATACGTCAAACTTTAAAAACTCTAGTCCTCGTACTAGAATATGTTTATAAAAATAATAAGTCTACGATATAATGTAGTAGTTTCGAGGCAAATATATGTATACTGTTTTTTAAAAAAGAAACTCATTACTTCAGAATTATTGCTTGTTAGAATTCAAAAGTTTATAAATAAATCTTATTTTAAACGTCAAATATTTATAGCCGAATATAGCATGAGATTTTAGGCTCTTTTTGATAATGGATGGGGAAATATTATCCCACCTTCTGAAAGTCAACTTTTTAATCCTAGCCATCCATTCTTCATATATATTGTTTCATTCTAACCCTTCACTCATATCCTTATCTCTGTCCCTATCCCAATCCCACCCCTCTTAACCATTTTCCAAACAGACCCTTAGCGTGTATATACTAACTTATAATTGAAAGGGAAAAAAAAGCGAGGAGACATAATTGATATGATGGACTAGTGAGTAGTGACACCATTATTAGTGTTCAAATCCAAATGTCTATAAACAGGACGGAGCCAAGTCTAGGCAGTCTAGCTCCTAAATCCCATCCAAATCTTCTTAAAAGTTCATGAGAAAATAGTAAGATAATTAGGCAAAATACATTAGTGACCTTTATTTTTAAGATTACACGTTAGACCACTACACACGCAACACCACACTCACACTCTCGCGAATAGTCTCCTAACACATGCTTTAAGAGACGGAAACCAACAGCACATCCGCTTAATCTCACTAAATTCCTGTTAAAAATCCACCTGCATATGTGCGTTATATTAGTGGACATCAGGGTATGGTTGATAATTTTGTTTTTCTTTTTTGGATGATGGCAAAGAAATTAAGTTGATAAGTTTGAAACATGAGAGAATACTAGTTATTCATATTATTTTCAAATGATGAAAACGAGAGTGATGTGCATGTTTTTCTAGATAACCCATGGATATATATGTGCTGGGCAGATAGAGAGGAACACGGAAACACACGTTGAAGTTCTGACCATGCACGCCTTGGATTCATACGAGCAAGTCCCAGCAAATTGTCTTCACGCTAGTTGGAAGACGGAAAATCCATATGGACAGCTGAATTTTTGGGAAACCGGCGTTGGAACGATCGAGAAGCATCAAAAGATCAAACCAAGCAAACCTACTCCAACTTTTGTATTGACACAGTGACACTGTGACTTCATAAAGCTTTTAGAGTACATGGAGACGAACACGTTGACGGCCTATGGCTATGTTCGGAAGGTGAAGTTATCCTCGCACGAAAAACTGAATAGACGAGTTGGGAAAGGAGGGGGAAGAACACAACCGTTCAGTTCATCAGACGCTGACGGAAATTGTATATTAGTATATCTTAGTTTAAGATGATTTTTTATTTACTTTCGTGTAGTGTAGTATTTTGATTTTCACACTAGCATAGAACTCTAATGAAGGACGTTCCTATATGTATCGGTTAAATATAAGCATTTTCTCTTTTATCTTCCAACTAATACGGGAGACTAATTAAATATCAGAACTGGTTGTAGGACCGACACCGATAACTTATATCATTCGTGTTGTAAGTTAGTGTCGGCTGCTAAATTCGATACGTATAAAGACTTGTGAACCAATATGTATTAAATAGTACTCCGTATTAATATTAATTATGGTTAAAAACAAGTATACACAAGTTTTGTTTGTTGGTTGCTAATAAACATTATGGCTTAAATGTATGCATGTCTCCATCTCCGTCCGTTTCGTCACAATTCACAAAGACGACGACGTCGTTTTACATGCACGTAGCTTTCAATGTACGTAGCCATCTCGATCAGTCGATCCGTTTCGATCACTTCATTTTCAATTCTTTTGATTAATTCATTTTTTAAATTGTATATGCATAGTATAGTACAATATGTATATGAATAGTATTTGTCCCATACAGATGTCGCTGTAACATGTGCAAGCCGTACGTCCAATGGAGAAAAAAAACGTTATATAACTCCAAGAAGTCGAGGTCAAATTTGAACAATCAATCAATCAATATACGTACACAATAGAGTTACTACTAGCACACAACGCAAAATTTTAGGGCCCCTTTGAATCGCAGGGTAAAAAAAACGGAGGAATAGGAAAAACACAGGATTCTGACAGGAATTGAAGTGTAAAACAGAGGATTGCAAAACACAGGAAAAACACAGGAATGGTCGTTTGATTGGAGCGCAGGAAAAACGCAGGAATCGGATGAGAGAGATAGACTCAAAGGAAATTTTCCAAGAGGTTGGAGCTCTTGCTAAATTTCCTCCAAAATCCACATGCAATGTGCCATTCAATAGGAATTTTATAGGATTTGGAAAGTTTCAATCCTTTGAATCAAATGGCCAAATAGGAAAATTTCCTATAGGATTTGAATCCTATGAAATTCCTACATAAATCCTTTGATTCAAAGGGGCCCTGAAAGTTTTGAATAAACATGTAGTATTGCATTACAAACAAATGGATTTTGCTTTCTTCAAATGTGTCAGGCAATTGAGCTAAAGTGAACACTTTAAACTTCTGGAAAATGAAGAGATAAAAAAAAAGGAAGGCAAATTATCCAAGAATGCGCTCAACATGCTGCGCCACTCGTTTTGCAAGGCTATCAGCTGCTTCCTCTGAAGATGCCTCTGCATATACACGCACCACATCCTCGGTACCAGATGGCCGCACGAAACATCGCCCATGAGAGTAATTTGCTGCAGGGCACCTCAGAATTCAGTAACACTTCAATTTATGCCAAGAAAATCGGATGTCGGAAAGAAATATAAGTATTATATACTCAGAGAAGATGTTACTTACATATCTCCCCATCTATCAGTTCCTGCAGCCCATTAGGCTGGCAAACCCTTCTTTCTGCATCTGTTGTAACAATAGCATTTCGATCTTGAACTTTAACCTGGAATCATAATTATATTATGGGAGCCTGATATGACAGTGGTAACTAGAAGCGTATCTTAGAAAAGAAGATATAATAACTCCAGGTATTTGGCAAAAATACCTTCAATTGTCTACTGGGCAGATCAGTGTACAGGTCACACCAATTCTGAAACGACCAGCCCTTGTATTGCAAAACAGCCTCCACCAAAAGCATTCCACTTAGAGCATCTCCAACTGCCTGATTAATTAGCTGACTTGTGGCCAACAATCTCATAGCAGCTTGGTGTTGTGAAGAACCTAATGTGAAAAGGTAAAAGGAAAGGGGGAAACATCACGACAACCATAAACAAATAGATCCAACAATGCAAAAGAGAAAAGAAATGCTGGAAAAATCATGAAGAGTTCACCTGCAGCCTTTGAAGAAAACTCACTGGTCAAAGATTCCAGTTGTGAGACAAAATGATCTGAGAATAGCACTGTCCCATGTCCATTGGCTTCAAAGTAGATACCGATATCATATTTTAGGGCTTCCTTGTGAAGATATTTCACTCCAGTTGGAGTGAATACAACTTCGAGACCAATGTTCTTGAGAAAATCTGTTGATGCACCATTTGCATAAGCTGTTTGAATTACACCAAAACGTGTAGGAAGTACTTCATTTCCTTTATTGTTTTTTCCATTGATAATATCTAATTGCTCTCTAATAAACAGCACGAATAGTGATAATATCTTGTCACCATCAACGAGATCAATCCTAGTGTCACTAGAGGATACGATACGGAAATAAACAAGCCGGTCAGCGTCACCATCAAAACTTGCACACCTGAAAGTTAGATCAGAATGACCAGGTAAGATCAGTGACAACTGACAAGTAGAAATTTAAGGAGCAATTAACTGACTCACCTGAAACCGACATCTTCAGGACCAAAGCCAAGAGGAACAACTTTCTCCTTCTGAACAAAGTCTGCACCACAACTCTCATTAAGTATCCCTTCTCCCTTCCCTGAATTCCTCACATGAATGTCTAATCCAGAGATTTTTGCCTTTATTTCTTCAAGTTTCAACCCACCAATGCCATTAGCTCCATCCACAATTAGTCTATTGTTTATCGCATCAGCTCCTTTATCTTTTGGGACTAACTCCAATAAACACCTATCGCAATATAGTTAAATTATGCAAACAAATAGATGCCACATATTTATTACTTGCAGTAGCAGAGAATTAAATTCAGAAGAACCTGAATGAATCAATAACTTGTGAAAAATAATCCGTCTCAGAAGACTTCAGTCCTTTGTTTTTACTTCGGACCATCCAATGCAGCTGTGGAGTGGTGAGGATCCCCATGTCAACTGCTACTGCACCTATTACCGCATTTACTCCCTTCATGCATGAGTTCCAGAAAACTATTAAGATTGACTCATGAACATGAGACATACAGTGAATACAGAATAAAGGATGTAAATTGATGTCATACCTTCACCGCCGCATCAAGGAGGTACTCTCCAGTTGGCCTCGTGTCTCTTGCCAGCAGCACTTGTGCCGAGTGGCTTCCACCAAGTTTAATATCCTCATCTTTTGCAAACTGAAGCACTATCTACAATTAAACAAACATAAAAGAAAACTGAGGGTAAGAGTAGGCAGAAACAAAACTATCAACTATCTGAACAAACTTAACATCTCAGGCAGAAGATGCCACTCCTCATTAGTTCCATAGTTCAATCCAATGATAATATTGAGGCACTGAAGTTCTGTTTTCCAACAGTATCAAGTACCAATTAGCACCATCAGAGTCTTTAACATTGATCAAGGAATTTAAACATTACTATAATTCCAATATGCTGGAGGTTTCATGAGGATGATGACCACTCATTTTTCAAATGCAAGAATGTTCGACAATGCTGGAGTGAACTAGATCTTGAGGATTTAAGATCAAAACTGATGATGTGTTGTTCACCTAAAGCAGTGATGGAGGAAACCTGAAACCTTTCTCAAGAGAAACGATTGAAGATAACTGATTTGCTTTGGAGATGGTGGAGCGAAAGAAACAAAGTAAACTCAGGAGAGGACCGAGTACAACCACAAGGTTTTACGACTTACAGTATATTTTACCCTAGAGGATTAGTTTCAGCTCTGAATGAACTTTGACAAGACAATGGTGCCAATACTGTCATCTCTAGAGCTGTCAGATTCTTGTTAGCAACATGTTTTGTTCATGTTAGAGACTTAAAGAGTCATGCACTGTCCTAGAAACTGTGAAGTGTTATCCATGCTCTAGCACAATTTGGAGCATCCCAAGAACTCGAGCATCACCTGCTCTGGTTCAATAAATTTCTAGAGTTTGTAAGGCCTGGTTTAGTTCCCAACTTTTTCTTCAAACTTCCAACTTTTCCATCACATCAAAACTTTCCTACACACATAAACTTCCAACTTTTCCGTCACATCGTTCCAATTTCAATCAAACTTCCAATTTTGGCGTGAACTAAACACACCCTAACTTAGGTGACTGGCGATCTGGCTAGCTCATCCTATTAACAAAATTAGCTCTCATGTTACAAAAATCAACACAGAGGAAAGAGATTACGCGTCAGAAAGTAACAAATCAAACTGATTAGCTAAGCTGTAGTACACAATCTAACAAGGTCAGGGCATGTGGTAAGCTGAGATCCAGCGAAGGAGAGGCAACCTGGAGGAGGGCGTCGGGGCTGGGGGCATTGGCGAGTGCGTCGGCGAACGGCTCCCAGTCCTGCGACAGCATCCCGCCGTCCGCGTCGACGATCTTGACGCCGTTGTCGTGGACCGGGTTGTGCGAGGCCGTGATGACCACCCCCACGGCGGCGCCGCCCAGCTTGGCCGACCGCAGCGCCGCCACCACCCCGGCGCGGCACACC
>CM020180.1:21906014-21963462 GCA_009805545.1 Oryza longistaminata | reverse complement strand
CCGAGTTTAGATCCAAAGTTTTTCTTCAAACTTCCAACTTTTCCATCACATCAAAACTTTCCTACATACATGAACTTTCAACTTTTCCGTCACATCATTCCAATTTCAACCAAACTTCCAATTTTAGCGTGAACTAAACACACCCTACCCTACATTTGATAGTACGTATAGATTAAAATACTTTTATACTCATGAAAATCGATAGTTAGATTTAAATCCTACCACACCGTTTGTAGTAGAATGTATTGTAACAGTGTCCTTTTGTTAAACGCAATTTAGGCAAACATAAAAATATGGCACATAGAACCAAGGAAGTGAGTGTTACCACTGTCCCAAAATAGTTATCTTTCTACTATTTAAATTTTATCTTAAAATATTTGTTACTCTAAAGTATTACTTATTCCATTTGTCTCTCCTTTCGTTTAATTTTTTTTTCTATTATACTACCCTTTAACTACCAAAATCCAATCATAACTTATATATATTACTTAATAAGGAATACTATAGTAATTTTTTACTTAAATCTTAATTTATATTAAAATATTTAAAATAAAAAGATGCTCCCTCCGCCCCGTAAAGTAGCAAGGATGGAGGGAGTTTTTTAGAACGGAAAGGCTGTGTTTAGATCCAAACTTTCAACTTTTTCCATCACATTAACCTGTCATACACATACAACTTTTCAGTCACATCGTACTAATTTCAACCCGAACTTCCAACTTTGGAAGTTACTAGGGCTGTGTTTAGATCCAAAGTTTGGATCCAAACTTCAGTCCTTTTTTATCACATCAATCTGTCATACACACATAACTTTTCAGTCACATCATCTCCAATTTCAACCAAAATCTAAACTTTGCGCTGAACTAAACACAGCCTAGACACAGCCAAAGATCAACAATGTTTCGGAGATGACAGAACAAAGAAGCTGGGTAGCTACTAGCTACTAGTAGTTTGGGCACGCCATCCAAATGCTCGCGTCGACAACCATAACCTCAACCCACGACGCTACCCCCGTGACCTTCCTACTATTCCTCCCATATCTCCTCCAAATGTTTAACACGATTATCCAACTGAAAAAACACGTTTCCAAGGCCAAAACTATCACAATTAATTCACACACATTCCTTCACCTCGCAAATTAATAAACCGTTTATTGATTTCCCTCTAATTAATCCGATCGAAATCGTTCGCAGTTCACACGCACCACATCATTTATTTCTTGATCTACTACTAGCTGTATATATGTGGCCCCCGACTCCTTACTGCATCGTGGCCGTGGGAGTACGAGTACCCCAATACACAGACACACGGTAGTACGGTGTGATGCCGTTGCCTACGCACGGTACGGTCCAATACAGTAATGCATGTTTCCCGAAACCCCAGCTACGTACTGATTTCCATCGGTTGCTTGTGGCTAATTATAGGCCGTAACAGCTTATTACTGGTTAAAAAATTAACAACTTGTTACTGGTTAAAAATTTAATTTACAAATAAAATTTATATATATATTTTACCACTTATTAGAAACGTCAGAAACTGATGCTGAAAAAAAATATGTTAACAAAACATTAAAATCGACTACAGAACTAAATTTTAAAATATAAATTTTGATACCGACTTATAAGAGCATCACCAACAGATCACGTATAATCCCTCCCTAAAAATTTGTTTTTAGTTTTCTAAACTGAAAATAGGTAACCAGAAAACAGATCACACCAAGAGAAAACCTAAATTTTATCTCAAAAATTAAAAGTGGGCCCTTTTGTTAAACTAACATCAAATTTTTTTCCGTTTTCCTCTCTCTCGCGTGCGTTCGTGGCGCTCCCTCCGCGAAAATCTGGCGCGAACGAGAGATTGGGGACGTCAGAAACGCCGTCTCTCTCCCTCAAATGAAGAGAGTGAAGGATGCGGGGAGGGGTTTCTAATAAATTAGGATTCGAATAGGAGATCTGTTGGAGGTATTTTTTTCATCAAAATCCCAAAATATTAGGATTGGGAATAGAATAAGAGAATTGTTGGTGATACTCTAAGCCCGAAAGAGGCCTCTACCCACTCGGGGTGGTCACAGTTCCCGTATTCGTATTCGTATGTATGTGTGATGATGTTTCTACGCGCATATGCTCCTACGCCACTTCTACCATGACTCGATCAGCTAGCGTGGTACGAAAACGTTAATTCACGTTAATTCCTAGGCATAGCCACAGCTAGCATGCAAGCGGGCCATCCTGCGAACCCGCGGGTTACCTACTAATTTAATTTATAAATGAGTTTATGGGTTGACCCACGTGCTTTTCTACGACGCGACAAGTCGAGCCATGACATGAAAATCCGTGGATTACTCTTTATTTAACATATAATTAACAAATAAGTAGCTTCGCGGCAGGGGCGGACCCAGGGGTGGTGCCGGGTATGCACCGGCATACCCAAAAAATTTGTAAAATTTTTAGCAGGTAGTATGCATCAATGGGTCAAAACATTTTATGGGTTCCTCACCAAACTAAAAGCCCAGGAGGGACCAATCCAATCGTTGCACAGCCCACTAGAAAGGCACCTATGTGCGTGCATTCCCCCTAGGCTGGCACTGGCAGGCGCTCACATGTTAGGGTTTGGCACTGGATCAAATCATCGACCGGGCGTTGGCGACGCGTCACGTCACTGCGCCCAGGGACGGAGGAGGTACTACCGATCAAAGGTGCCATACAAATGGTAAGGGGATGTTTGGTTTACTTCCAAACATTGCTAAGTTTGTCGTACCATTTTAACTCTTTAATTCCTTCCTAGCCGTACTTAGCTATGGTTGTGTTTAGTTCACCGCAAAGTTTAGATTTTGATTGAAATTGGAGGTGATGTGACTGAAAAGTTGTGTGTGTATGACAGATTAATGTGATGGAAAAGGACTGAAGTTTGGATCCAAACTTTGGATCTAAACACAGCCTATATTTATAGCAGGATTCCAGCTTATATGTCATCAACTTGAAAATGTGAGGCACAATATTCTTTTGTGATTTGCTTTTTATCAGGGGTTTTCTAAGGTATAAATAATTATGAGCCATCCAATTTTTTATTATTAGATCCAATGGATTTGATTTGATTCTACTCTGTTACGACCGAGTTTAGATCCAAAGTTTTTCTTCAAACTTCCAACTTTTCCATCACATCAAAACTTTCCTACATACATGAACTTTCAACTTTTCCGTCACATCATTCCAATTTCAACCAAACTTTCAATTTTAGCGTGAACTAAACACACCCTACATTTGATAGTAGGTATAGATTAAAATACTTTTATACTCATGAAAATCGATAGTTAGATTTAAATCCTACCACACCGTTTGTAGTAGAATGTATTGTAACAGTGTCCTTTTGTTAATCGCAATTTAGGCAAACATAAAAATATGGCACATAGAACCAAGGAAGTGAGTGTTACCACTGTCCCAAAATAGTTATCTTTCTACTATTTAAATTTTATCTTAAAATATTTGTTACTCTAAAGTATTACTTATTCCATTTGTCTCTCCTTTCGTTTAATTTTTTTTTCTATTATACTACCCTTTAACTACCAAAATCCAATCATAACTTATATATATTACTTAATAAGGAATACTATAGTAATTTTTTACTTAAATCTTAATTTATATTAAAATATTTAAAATAAAAAGATGCTCCCTCCGTCCCGTAAAGTAGCAAGGATGGAGGGAGTTTTTTAGAACGGAAAGGCTGTGTTTAGATCCAAACTTTCAACTTTTTCCATCATTACCTGTCTAACATACAACTTTAGTACATCATACCAATTTAACAAACTTCCATCTTACTTTGAAGTTACTAGGCTGTGTTTGATCCACAGTTTGGATCCAACTTTAAGTCATTTCATTTCACATCAACCTGTCATTACACACATAATTTTCAGTCAACATCATCCTTCAATTTCAACAATACAAACTTTGCGTTGAACTAAACACAGCCAAGACACAGCCAAAGATCAACAATGTTTGGAGATGACAGAACAAGGCTGGGTAGCTCCTAGCTACTAGTAGTTTGGGCACGCGCCATCCAATATGCTCGCGTCGACAACCATAACTAAACACCACGACGCGTACCGTGACTTCCTAAATATTCTCATATCTCTCTCAAGATGTTTACACGTTATCCAACTGAAAAACACGTTTCCAAAGGCCAAACTATCAAATTAATTCAACACACATTCCTTCACCTCGGCAAATTAATAAACGTTTTATTGATTTCTCTCTAATTATCCGACTCGAAATAGTTCGCAGTTCAGCACGCACACTCATTTATTTCTGATCTATACTAGTGTATATATGTGGCCCCCCGATCCTTACTGCATCTGGCCGTGGGAGTAGAGTACCCATACACGACACACGGTAGTACGGTGTGATCCGTTGCTACGCACGGTTACGGTCAATACAGTAATGCATGTTCCCGACCCCAGCTAGTAACTGATTTCCATCGGTTGCTTTGTGGTAATTATAGGTCAGTAAAGTTATTACTTGGTTAAAAATAACAACTTGTTACTGGTTAAATTTAATTTACAATAAAATTTATTTATATTTTACCACTTTATGTAGAAACGTCAGAACTGATGCTGAAAAAATATGTTAAAAAACATTAAATCGACTACAGAATCTAAATTTTAAAAATATACATTGAGAAAAGTAATTTTACCCCTTGAACTAATCGGTTGGCTGAAAAAACTCCCGAACTTGAAAACCAGTCATTTTTCACCCTCAACTATCGCTATCAGATGAAAAACCCCCCTGAGCAGTTTTTGCAAGCGGTTTTGGTCTACGTGGCGCCCAGTCAGCAATTCCTTTTCTTTTTAATCGTGGGTCCCACGTGTCAGTCTCTCACCTTCTCTTTTACCCCTCACCTCTCTATCTCTCTCCAAAATCTCTCTCTTCTCTGGCAGAGGCTCGGAGCGACGAGGGGCGGCGGAGGAGCCGAGGCCGTGGGTGTCGGGTGCGGAGGCGCTGCGAGCGGCGCGAGGACGAGGCGGCGCGGGGGCCGAGGCGGCTTTCGGGCGGCACTCATTCGACGGCCGGCTTGCGGGCTGCCGGCTGGCAGAGGAGGGGGACTGCACTCGGACGCCGACGGCCGAGCGGTCTCGCGCGCGGCGAGCGGTGGAGGCGGAGCTCGCCCGGGTGTCCGCTTCTCTTCTCCTCTCTATCCCAATCTTCCCCTCTCCTCTCTCTCTAATTCTCCTCCTCACTGGCGGCGGGCGGCGAGGGGGGGGCAGGAAAGCTTTGCTCAGGCGCTGGCGGGGCGGCGGGCGACTTCAGTCGGCAGGCGGGTGGGCGGCCCGGCAAGCGGAGGAGCTCGTCGGGCAGCTGGTGGCCGAGGCGAGGCGGTAGGGGCGGCGCGCGGGGTCGGAGGCAGCTGGGGGCGGCGGGCGGGAAGGCGAGGCAGCGGCGGCGTCGGAGGCCCGGCTGGGGGGCGTGGAGGGAGGCCGGAGACGGGCGGGTCGGAGGCACTGGGGGCGCCTCCGCCGTGATCCTCGTCCGCTCGATGGACTGACGGAGCAGTTGCCTCCGGCTCCGCACGGTTGGGTTCGCCTTGGAGTGGGGATGGTGCGGTGGAAGAATTGGGGGAGGAGACGGGAACCGTAGAGGAGGGGTCCGATGACGGTGGCGGGCGAGGTCGGCGGCCGCGCGGTGAGCGCGCCTCGCATCCGCTCAGAGAAAAGAGAAGAGGGGTGAGCCGACCAGAGGCACCATCGCGCACATCACGCTCGCCTGCGACGCAGTTCGCCCTCCCACCCGCGCCCGCGCTCTGAAGCTGGCCAGACGTGCTTGCCCACCCGTGCCGTCTTGCCACGTTGGACTGCACGTGCGCAAGTCTCAGTCAAACACCCAAAGTATAGGTTAGCGGGGGTTAAGTGTCGGTTTTACTAGTTGAGTGGGGAAAATGACCGGTTTTTAAGTCGGGGGGTTTTCGGCTAACCGATTAGTTCGGGGGTAAAATGTACTTTTTCTCTATAATTTTGATACCGACTATAAGAGCATCACCAAACAGATCACGTATAATCCCTCCCTAAAAAATTTTTTTTAGTTTCCTAAACTGAAAATAGATAGCCAGAAAACAGATCACACCAAGAGAAAACCTAAATTTATCCCAAAAATTAAAAGTGGGCCTTTTTTAAACTAACATCAATTTTTTCCGTTTTCCTCTCTCTCGCCGTGCGCTCGTGGCGCTCCTCCGAAATCTGCGCGCGAACGAGAGATTGGGGACGTCAGAAACGCCGTCTCTCTCCTCAAATAAAGAGAGCGAAGGATGCGAGGGAGGGTTCTAATAAATTAGGAATTCGAATAGGAGATCTGTTGGAGGATTTTTTCATCAAAATCCCAAAATATTAGGATTGGGAATGGAATAGAGAATTGTTGGTGATATCTAAGCCCGAAAGAGGCTCTACCCACTCGGGGTGGTCACAGTTCCCGTATTCGTTTATTCGTATGTATGTGTGATGATGTTTCTCGCCGCATATGCTCCTACGCCACTTCTACATGACTCGATCAGCTAGCGTGGTACGAAAACGTTAATTCACGTTATTCCTAGGCATAGCCACACTAGCATGCAAGCGGGCCATCCTGCGAACCCGCGGGTTACCTATTAATTTAATTTATAAAATAGTTTATGGTTGACCCACGTGCTTTTCTACGACGCGACAAGTCGAGCCATGACATAAAATCCGTGAATTACTCTTTATTTAAAATATAATTAACAAATAAGTAGCTTCGCGGGATGGTCCGTTTTCATCTCTGGCACATGCTACCGTACGTCGATTACCTTACGTAGGCTTGTTCTTAATTAAAAAAAAAGGCTATACGTAGTAGTCCGGCTTTTAGAGCAAGTTTAATAGTATAGCCAACTATTACTCCAATTCATCTATAGCCAATCTAATAGCACATCCATACAATAGTCTATACTACACTATTAATACTTGGTCCCACTGTCATACACACACTGTGTCTTAGTCCGTGCTACAGCTGGACTAAATTGAGCCCGCTGCTCTTTTCTCTCTTTATTTCTCCTTAAAATATGTTTACAGCTACTTATAGCTGCTATTGGACCTGCTCTTATTTTGGCAAGAGATACTATGACGTGTAATTACGCCTACTCCACGTGTGGCTGCCATCTCTGCTCGCGAATTTTTTTATTATATTTAATTTTTAGATTTAATAGAATCCTTTTAAAACTTATTTTTAAAAATCACTTCTAGCGTAATAGTGTTATTTGATCCTGCTGATCTGGCTATTTTACCACATTATATGGGCTGACGTGACAATATTCATTGAAAATAAGTTTCGAAAGGTTTATATTTATATAATAAAAAAAATTAAAAAAAAAATTAAAAAAATCTCTGCTCGCGGCTCCACGATCAACTCGTGCATTATACACGTCTCCCGTTGCTGTGATATTGTATAGTCTATCCGAAATGGATCCACTATGCTTGGGCCTACTAGGAGTGTACGTACATTGGCACGGCATGCACTAGCTGTAGCGCCCATGGGCAGATGCAATGTTTGCATTGACCTGCAAGCTCAACAGTATTACTACTGTAGTATACGTCGGACTAGTATGATAAGTACCAGTACGTACCTAAACACGTAGAACCACGAGTACGTACGTACTTCCTCCGTCAAAAAACTCAACTAGCACTACATCCGTTTTTTAATAGATGACACCGTTGACTTTTTCTCACATGTTTGACTATTCGTCTTATCAAAAAAATTTACGTAATTATAATTATTTTGCTATGAGTTGTTTTATCACTCATAATACTTTAAGTGTGATTTATATCTTATATATATGTAATATTTATAAGACAGAATAGTCAAACAGTGAGAAAAAGTTAACGGCCTCATCTATTAAAAAACGGATGGAGTATTAGATTAGACGTTTCCTATACAACGTATCTGGATATACTCGTCCAAATTCGTTGTACTAACGTTCCATCTAATATTATATGGTTTTTCTTGGGAGGAGTATATCTCCTGCCTGTAGTAGTAGTAGTTTTTAACCTTGTCCCCCGACCGTCAGATGTCCTCCACGCCCATCCAACCGAGCGATCACGGCCATCCCCGTCCACCAAGGGTGGCCCGTGGATTTTTGCCGAACACACGAGCGCCCACGTGAGCAGCCACGCGCGGGCCGCGCGGCGCGGGACGTGTGCGCAAACCAACCAAGAGAAAAAAATGCGTGCGTACACGCAGATGCGCGCGTGCGCGCGCGCGAGAAGACGAGAGGGGGAAGCATCGCGGCAAAGCGGCGGTGGGGGGCGAGGCTTTTACGCTAGTACGACGTACACCCACGCGCGCGCATGAGATGGGCGTGGGCTTTGGCTGTTGCGGGGGGTGGGGGTGTGGCTCGGTGGTGGACGGACACCGCTAGGGACCCGTGCACATGCATGCCTGTCGCGCATGACCACGCCCGAAGGAACCCCAAGTCCAAACTGCCTTTCTAGCTAATCATCCAACAAAGCTCAACTATAATACAATAATCAAACGATCAGAATTATTATATTAGTATATACGAGTCCTACGGTGATGTTTTTTTTTCTTCCCTTTCGAAATACTCAGGTGCTACAAACGCAGGTGTTCACGCATCTCACTCCTATAAATCACATGCTCATTTTATCTCTAGAGCACATATAAAACTAGCCGATATATCTTAAAATTGCAAGTCACCACGTACCGCTTTGCTGTGACGGGTACATCTCATCACTGAAAGAATAGCGAGTTGTGAATGATGTTCTTTTCTATAATAAAGATAGTCAGCACACATAAATACGTATAATTAATTGAGTTTTAATTACTACACATTTAAATAATTTATTAATATTTAAACATTTCTATATAAAGTTTTGCACGAAACGAAAGGTTTAGTTTGAAATACATCTAAGAATTCGATCAAAATCTTTATCTTAGTTTAGAAAAAAACGCCATCTACGTATGAAAGAGAATCATCAAATTAGCTTCTAGTACATTGTTACTTAATCAAGGAAAAAAAAACAAAAACAAAAAGTGAGAGAAAAAAAAATCATGTGCATATGGTCTCGCTTTTCAGTCCGGATCCAGCAATGTCGCCACCAAATCCTGCCCCCGGCTCGGCTGCCTCAGTGCCGCTGCACCACGCATGCAATAAATAATAACAAAAAAAAAAAAAACCATATCCCGATTTCATCGATCATCCATCCAAACTGGGGCCAAATGGCCAATACTCTAATCACAAAATTAACAATCCTAATTGCTCCAAGTAAGTAGTAGTACAACAGTACAGGACGCAGACGATTATATAACGGCCGCCAGGTCATCCTCGCACCCTTCTCCACTTATCACCCCAGATCACACCAAAGTTGACCGGATTTGTTTAGTTTAGGTTTCGATTAGCTTAACGATACTGTACCATTAAACAAACCAATCAACCAATTAATTAATTACTTAATTTAATTAATTAAACAGAGATGCAGCAGCAGCAGCATTAGCGGTGGCGGAATCTGGGCCCCCGGCTGGTTTGCTGACCGCTCTGTTCCGTCTCCGGTGGGCCGGGCCCACCGTGCTCTCCTCCTTGCCGGCCGGCCCACGCACGCACGTTATAAACAAAAGAGAAAAAAATATAGACAGAGTATAAAATAAAAAAGAAAAAGGAGAGGTGTCACAGCAAAGCGAACACATGAAAACAGCGCAAGATTTTTCTACTCCTTTTCCCTCCAAATAAAAAAAGTCAAGTCATGCGTGTGGGGCCACACGGCGATCGACCCCTCACGTGGGCCCACCTCCGTGGTTGCCTCCTCGTTCGCCAACCTCCCTTGAACGCAGCAGCATCAACAAAAAACCAAGAAAGTGACACTTTTAATATCTTTACAGATTTTTCTTTTTAATATCCTTTGGATTTCTAAACTCCAAAAAAATATTATTATTATTATTAAAAAAAAGGTGAGGTTAGCAGCGGTGGTGGGATGACTGATGATGAGGAGTGATGAGCAGTGGAGAAAAGGCAAGCAAGCAAAGGTGGACAAAAGAAAAGGAAAGGACGAAACCACCTCACCTCATCTCATGGCGTTTATTGTTATCTGCTCCACCTCCTCCACCACCACCACCCCCATCTGCTTTGATTCCATCAACGCCACGATACAATAATTACTCCGTACTCTCTCTGCTTAATGCCGCACTAACCCTTTTTTTTCTAATCTGGACCGGCAAGCTAGCCTGTGGATCAGCGCCTCGGAAAGCGACCTCGCAGAGATCCCCGATCGGATTAGCCAGCTCTCCCTTTTTTTTTCTCTATCAAATCCAGAGAGACACACAACAAAAAAAATACAAAATTCAACATTTTTTAAACATGTGCACATGCACTGTGCTGCCACGACGGAGGTGGGCCCCACATGGGCTTTTCGGGTGTGTCTTGGTCGTAGGGACATGCGAGGATTAGATGGATGGATGGATGGAGTGGTGGTTGTCATTATTGCGGGGGTTAATTAATTAATTAATTTGGTCAAGCGGTTAATCACCTGGTTTAGCGCTAACCCTTTTGTTTATCTATTTATTTTTTATTATTTTATTATTTTGTCCGTGTGCGAGTGATCGATGCTTCCCACCACCATCCATCCATGTGTCCTCCGCTTGCTTTATATAGCCCACGCGCGTCTCCCTCTCCTTCGCCTTCGTCTTCGTCTTCCTCAGCCACGCCATTCTCTGCTCGCCTCTCTTTTCTCCTTCGCCATGGCTGTGCAGGCGCAGTATGGGGTGGGATGGCGCGGGGGATGTGCTTGCCAGACCATGAGGTGGAGGCGCAGATGCGGCGCGCTGCAGGAGCTCGGCGCGATGTTCTCGGCGGCGGGTGGTGGTTGCTACAACGCGGCGGTGCGGGGGGCGTGGGGTATGACTGCGCCGCCGTGGTGAGCGGCGCGGCGCAGAGCGAGCTGACGTGCAACAACGGTGGTGGGTTTTGTGGTGGTGCGGTGGGGATGGGGGGGGGGGAGGAAGCGGGAGAGGAGGGTGGAGCAGTATGCGGCGGTGGCGTCGTCCGCGCGCTGCTGCCGATCCCGGGATGATGAAGGTGGCGGCGCCGGTGAGCCGGTTGTGGAGTCGGGGATGACGTCGACGAGTGGGAGGTCGGCGGCGGCGGTGGGGGATGCGCTGGTGTGGAGCTGTGCGCGCAGAGCGCGGAGATCGACGCGGTGGTGCGGATGGAGTGCGAGCGGATGCGCGCCGGGCTGGAGCAGGCGCGGAAGCGGCAGTGCCAGGCGGTGGTGCGCGCGGCGTGCCGCCGCGGCGCGGCGGCTGCGGGAGAAGGAGGCCGAGCTCGACGCCGCACGGCGCCGCGCGGCCGAGCTGGAGGAGCGGCTCCGCCAGGCCGCCGCCGAGAGCCAGGCGTGGTGCGGCCTCGCCCGCAGCAACGAGGCCGTCGCGGCGGGCCTACGCGCCCCCTCGACCACCTCCTCCTCCGGCCGCGCGCCAGCCGCGCCAACCCGCTGAGGGCTTCGGCGACTCCGACCCCCTCGCCACCGCCGCCGCCGACGACGCCCAGTCCTCCTGCTTCGACACAAAGGCGCACGCCGCCGACGACGCCGCCACCTCGCCGGCGGCGTCCAAGTGGTCGTGCAAGTCGTGCGGTGAGGGCGACGCCACCGTGCTGCTCCTCCCATGCCGCCACCTCTGCCTCTGCAAGGCGTGCGAGCCCAAGCTGGACGCGTGCCCCGTCTGCCTCGCCGCCAAGAACGCCTCCGTCCACATCGCCATCAACTGATCGAACACCGTCCTCCTCATCGCCATCGATCTCGCTAACTCCAGATGAGTAATTTAGCTAGACATAGATTAGGTAGGGGGATTAGCTGAATTGATCCAGTTCGTTTTGTTCTTTTAGTATTAGGGTAAAAAAAAAGAGATGACATGGTTAAAGCCAAATTCCATTGGCGTTTTGTGTTCATCCCCTCTGCTGTAAAATTACCGCTCAGTGGAAAATTTCACCGTGTCCTCTTTTGGCCTTCCGGGTCAAGAAAAGCTTACAAGTTGTAAAAAAAAAAAAGTCAGGCATCTGATTGTAAAAATTGAATGCATGGCCCTTTTTTACCATTTTATTTATTACTGTCAACTACTTATCCCATTTTCCATGGGAAACCAAACTGTTCGAGATCAAATTTCACATGAAAAACGGAAAAAAAAGATTTAAAAGAAGGGGGGTTAATTAAATTGTGCCGTTACGTCCGGAAAAGGTGGGATTCTTTCGGTGGGTGAGGCGGCAGTTTGTGTTGTTTTTTTTTGCATCCGGGCATTAATCACCGCAGGATTAATTGTACTACTACTGTACCCAAATCGGCACGGTTTCCGAGGCGGATTAATGAGATGCAGGATAAAGATATCCACATGAATGCACCCAGTTCTCAGTGTCAGGGTGGGGTGGGTTTGGATACTTTGGATTGGATGACTGGTGATGTGAAAAGATACCCCCAACCACGGGCCACTGCACTAGTACTGCACTGCACAGTCTGCACAGCTTTGCTGTAGCTGGTGGTACTGGAGTTGGAGTACTACCAGTAGACAGCGAGATTGGCAATGGCAGGAGGCATATGCATTTGCCCCTTTTTTTTTCTTTTGGGTTTTACAGTACACACCTGACATCTCCTTGTGCTTTCACCACACTGCCTTTGCTCAGCTTTCCTTTCCCTTTTTTTTTTATGAGTAGGAGTGCTAGCCGGATCGGATTGCTTCGGTAGTGTTTGGATCAGGACTTAACTTTAGTCTCTATATTTAGACGCTAATTTAGGGTATTAAATATAGACTACTTATAAAACTAATTACATAAATGAAAGCCAACTTTTAAGCTTAATTAATTCATAATTAGAGAATGTTTACTGTAGCATCACATAGGCTAATTATGGATTAATTAGGTCTAATAGATTCGTCTCGCGAATTAGTCCAAGATTATGGATAGGTTGTATTAATAGTCTATGTTTAATATTTATAATTAGTATCCAAACATCCGATGTGATAGTGACTTAAAATTTTAGTCCCATCTAAACAGGGTCGAACATCTCTTTGAAAATAAGTACAGTACTGAAGTAGGAGTATTACTACTCCGGACAAATAGTACATTTTAGAAATACACGCAGCAGAAATGCGGAGCTGGGAGCATGTTGCTACTTCTATATTTTAGAACGGGTGGTTATTTATTAAGTTCACTTTTCAAAATGTTTGATTCATTTTCATAATTAAGTAGGTAAAATAATCTGTCTCTCTCTCTCTCTCGGCTGTGTTTAGTTGAGGGGGAAGTTTGGATTTTGGTTGAAATTGAAGATGATGTGATTGAAAAGTTGTGTGTATGACAGATTGATGTGATGGAAAAGGACTGAAGTTTGGATCTAAATTTTGAATCTCAACACAGCCCTCGTTTGGTTGTTCCGACTAGTAGTAATAATAATAATAATTATACAGTAGGAGTAAAACGGGAGTAAAGGTTTGCAGCAGGCAGATGCCATACTGGCCTCCTCTTTTCTGCTTCTGCCGCCGCTGCATCATGTCTGACAGAAGCAACAACAACAAACAACAGGCAGGCTTTGTGTCTCTCTGTTCTGGTGGTTTTTTTTCACCGGGAAGGCAGCAGTGTGCAGCAGTGGGCACCAAGCTGGACCAAAGCAGTACACACTCATTACCACAGCAGCAGTGGCAGGCAGTGCATTTGTACTACCGCTAGTCCTACAATTGGGTCGAGATCCTTGCAGCTTTTTTTGGATGGAGTACGAGTACCAGCAGTGTCACAGCAGCATTGCGGGGGTTGGGTTGTGTCGGTGTCTCCTCCTTTCCTCGCATCTCATCGCATCGCATATGCCATTGGAAAGGGAGAAAGGATGGAGAAGAAAAAGAGGCATCTGCTGCGTTTGGGTCGTGTTGCTTTCGCTCATTGAGGTCAATGGCTCGAGATATGGAGGTGAGGGGCCTCTCTGGCTTTTCTCTTTTGCAGCCAGCTGCTGGTGCTTGTTCTTTTTCTTCTTCCATTTGTGAGGCAGATGAGAGAAGAATCAAGGAAGCCAACCATTGATGGTATTGAAAGAGTGAGAGAGACCCTACCAATATTGATGGGGGCACAACACTGACCAATTATGCGTATTCCAAAACTGATTGTATTTCTAGTACTAGAGTATGAAGGTCTCTTTGACTCCATCTTCTCTAGAGCTACAGCCCAGCTAAATAATTTTTGCTCAACATAAAATAGAAACGAAATTTGGTGGAGCATTCTCACGTACTCCCTCCGTCCCAAAAAAAGACAAACCCTGGTTTCCGTGCCCAATATTTGACCGTCCGTCTTATTTGAAAAAATAATGAAAAAAATTAAAAAGAGAAGTCACGCACAAAGTATTAATCATGTTTTATCATCTAACAACAATAAAAATACGAATTATAAAAAAATTTCATATAAGACGGACAGTCAAAGTTGGACACGCAAACCCAGGGTTTGCCTTTTTATGGGACGGAGGGAGTAATGAACTAGAGATGTGGAGTTGGGTGTAGGCTGCTTAACAACCCCACTTAAGACCCAACTCCTTAAACTAAATTTAGGAGTTATGACTCTACCAAACAGGCCTTAAACATCTTTGAATTCCGACCAAATTTCTGCATTCCAAACACTCCGAGGATCGGCATTGTTAGCCTGCTTGTTCGAGCAAATATTGAATTATAGAGGGAAACTATTTATTTGAATTTTGCGGTGCCTTAATTTTTGATAAACTATTGATATCTTGCAATTACTAAACTAAAATACCTTTGAGATTTCGACGAAATCATAACAGACGTCTTACTATGACAGGTACATTACATATCATAAAAAAAATAACATCAAATATTAGTACGTACATCAAAGTTTAGGACATGAACTTAAATGGTGTACCGTAGTAGGTACAGAATTAAAGGTCGTTTTGGTTTGATGCCCTGTGGAAAATTCAGATAATACCAATTCAAACCGGTCCTTCAAGTTTGCATGTGTCAGCTAACGGTGCCCTGACGCTAGCTGCCACACTCTAGCATGTGCAGTGTTCTCACAAATTCAATGCGTACAGCCAGGCTCTGGAATTGGATACACCCCCACATATACGTACGTACATACACATACGCAATACAGTACGTACGTGTACGACAGATCAGTGCCGTCCGTTTAGGTACACATACATTTGCATCGTACGTACACAAGACTGTATTTAATTTACTCCTCCTCTCCGGATCAGATGTTAGGTATATGTAGCTAGTAGCAATACGTACTCGTGTACGACCCATATGTACGTACATCAAATTGCATCGCAAAATGGAGATGGGCCAGTAATAATTTGAAGTACGCACCGGTACTAAAGTTGAAAGAACAAATTCTGTTCAGTCTGGAAATTAAAAATCAAAATCGATCTTAGATACGTATAGTACGAGATAGGAAAAGTCTCTGGATCGATCGAATTGTCCGACAAAAGCTAGGCAAAGGTATCGATTGATCGTTGGATCCAACGAACTGGTTTAGTAACATTCTTTCCTTTTTTCGGATGGTACTCTTAATTAATTCGAATTTTCTGTGTCTGAATTATTCTGCTTTTGCTACGACAAAAGGATCGAATAATTGAGACCGAAATCGATCGATCGATCGATCGAACGAACATGGCGTGAGACGCAGATCGCACTAGGAAGAGGAGGAGAAAAAAATGTGTGGCAAATGGAGTGAGTAATTGAGTGGTTTTGCTGCATGATTAAGCAGAGGAAGAATGGTTTGATCTGTGAAGGGGACGCATGCTCGAATGGATGATCCTTTTCTGGCTGCTGCGCCTTTTTTTGGCTCCTTTATTTGTTCATAGAGTATTTCTTTTGTTCGTGCATGTATGATGATACTACTACATGGATGTCTGTGAGCTTTGCTTCTTTGGTTGTTCATGACTGCTTTTGCTTGCTCCCTTTTGATTCCCAAGGAGAGGGCACTAGGAGTTCAATAGGAGTACATCATAAAGTGTTTCTGATGATAAAAAGAAACCCAACTGAAATAATTTAAAAAGATTACAACTATCAAAAAGTTTTAGAACACAAGATTTTTACAGGATCACAGTACAATTAAATCCAAAAATAACAAATAAAAAAATCCTCTAAATTCCCTTTTCCAAAGAAGGCCTGTATAATTTGCACGATGAATTGATCGAGATATATAATCAAAGGAGCTTTTGCAAGGCCCTACCACCGAGCAACTACTACACCCTACATTTCGCAAGCTAAGCCATAGTTGAACTATGATGAGATTACTGAGATGGGCCCAGATCAAAATGTGTCTCCAGGCCCGGAGAAGCAATCAAGCAAATGCAAAAAGCCCAAATTAATCATCATGTCCCTAGCTGGAATAATTAATCAATGCCAAATTAATTTCCCCGTTTGATCCCTCCTATTCAGCTCGTTTCGATCGATTGGGTTCACGACTTGCCCGTATACGATCATGTGGGGCCGTGCTTGCACGCTCTGTCTCCTCTTCTTTTTCGTGGGCCCCACCTGTACGTGAGTGAGTGACTGTATGCGCGTGAAGAAATCGAGATTTTGTCTTCCAAAAAAAATGGGGAAACGGATTTTGCCATGCGGACAATATGGCGAAATGGGGCCACCAAAAGTTCGGCCCGCTCAAATGGAGCCCAGTTTGGCACCGCAGAATTGGGCCGATTTGACCGTGGGGAGTTGGGACTATAGGTATATGGGAGGGGATAACTCTATCTAGTTTGTTTAGACCCCATTGCTATTTCTTCCTGGATCCGCCCCTACTACTGACGTAAAAACTATGAGAGCCTTCACGAATACCCCACTAAATTTTTTTACTATTTGTATATGGGAGGGGATAACTCTATCTAGTTTGTTTAGACCCCATTGCTATTTCTTCCTGGATCCGCCCCTACTACTGACGTAAAAACTATGAGAGCCTTCACGAATACCCCACTAAATTTTTTTACTATTTGTATATGGGAGGGGATAACTCTATCTAGTTTGTTTAGACCCCATTGCTATTTCTTCCTGGATCCGCCCCTACTACTGACGTAAAAACTATGAGAGCCTTCACGAATACCCCACTAAATTTTTTTACTATTTGTATATGGGAGGGGATAACTCTATCTAGTTTGTTTAGACCCCATTGCTATTTCTTCCTGGATCCGCCCCTACTACTGACGTAAAAACTATGAGAGCCTTCACGAATACCCCACTAAAATTTTTTACTATATGTATATGGGAGGGGATAACTCTATCTAGTTTGTTTAGACCCCACTGCTATTTCTTTCTGGATCCGCTAGTCGCTTCGGCAAGGTGATGATATACCATAGGAAAAAAAATTAGACCGGTCCTTGACCCGTAAAAAAATTAGACCGGTCCTTGACCCGATGAAGTGCTCGGTTCGTGGGTCTATCGATCCAACCGTTGAGACACCGGTTAAACCATGGTTGAAGGTTACGTATATTTAATACTCCCTTCATCCCGTAATAAGTTTATTTTCAACTCCTTCTATTTGCTCTAAATTAAGTTCATCTTAGAGTAATAATTGTCGGAGTTTGTGAAAGCAGTGAATAATTGTATTGGGAGTAGATAAAGTGGGGAATAATTGTATTGAGATTTGATAAAATATGGGTATTTTAGTCTTTTTGGTTTTGCATCGAGTATATATCTACGACGTCAATAAAGAAACCCATTTATGCAGGCTAGAAAGATAAATATACGGTATAATTAATTATATGAGCGATAATATGACTTCGCGTGACGGTTTCTTTGTAGCAATAAATATACTAAATGAAAGTTCTAACCATATAAAAGGACATATCTATACGATATATACTCTCTTCGATTTTTTATTTAGACATCGAACATATGTTTGATTACACATCTTATTCAAAAAAAGTTTATGTAAATATGAAAAATTTAAATCATACGTAAAAAAAATAAATCATACTTACAACATCATTAATGAGAAAATAAATCACAATAAATGATAATTACATAATTTTTTTAATAAGATTAGTCAAACATATATAAATAAAACAATAACATCTTACATCAAAATTCAGAGGAAGTACTACATATCAATACTTCTCTTGAGGAAATTCCATTGCCGTAGATGAAGATGAAGATTAAGTTTTTTACGTAAAACAAGATAGTATTAATGTATGATTGATAGAGTTTTAATTATTACAAGCTTAAAAAATAGATTAATATGATATTTTATAGCAACTTTCATATAGAAAGTTTTTGCACAAAACACACCGTTTGAAAAGCGTGCCACGAAAATCTTAATCTTCATCCAACTCTTGTTGGAGAAAAGAATGTGACCAATGAATCACGTGATCCACGTGCCAGGACGATGTTCCTTCCTTTGGTCACAAACCTAGCAATATTTATTGTTATATACAAATTAATTGTGATACTATACCTCCCCTAAACTCTACTCCATCTTTTGCACACAATCTTAATTGATTATTGTGCATTCCCAACGATGGAAATTGAAGGCCACAAGTAGTACTCCACGAGATCACCCTGCACATATTCCTGGCTTCATCAGAGCAAGCTATCCAGGCCAACTTAGCTGCATATGCATGAGCCGGTGTAGGCCATTGTCCTATGGTATCTCGACCTCTTTACGTAAAGCCTTTCAGAGCTTGTGATCGACCGTCCGTCTTGCATGCAGCTGTAAAGACAAAAACAGATCATTAACAACAACATCAGTTTGACCATAACGCTATTCTCAACCCAAGACAATAGATATAGTTTCCATAAACTCCACATCATCAAGAAACTAATACTATACACTACTCTTCCAATGCAAACACCATTATTCCATACTTCAGTTTAATGCTACTTATCTCACATGATGTCTTGGATATTGTGTAGAAATTATGTCTCATGCAAGACATGGTTTCCTTCTCTTTTCTCATTTATTTACTTGCCACATCATTTTTAATCCTATGTGGCAGCTTACTTAATGCTATGGACACCATCCTAGTCATTGGGTTGGGAATGGCCTAACGTACACCACACATTTATCACTGTAATTCCTCATATAGCATTCACCAGCTTTACTTATTTATTGTACTACTTTGCAGTTTGCACGATGTTTTAAAGCTAGGGCTGTGTCTAAACATTTGAGGCCCTGGTATTAAAACCTATAATTAATGCGACTTCCTGTTTAGAAAATAACATTAAACCAAAGAGTAATTAAATACCATTTTGGACTATGTATAGCATAATCAGGTGTGTAGACCAACCTTTTCACTTAATAACAGTAAATGTGAAAATAAAATCTCTAGTGCTGATTGAAACGTGTATCATGCATGCATGAAAGATACCGGTATTTGAAGTGGTTGTCATTATCATCTAATAACACTTGTTAGAGCCAAGTATTTTCTTACTCCAACAAAATAAGTGAAGAATGAAGAAATGGATTTAAAAAATGTTCTGAGTATATATATTTTATATATATATATATATATATATAATATATATATATATATAATATATCCTCAATCATATTAGAATAGCTTGGATATTGAAACCTATAATTTTTTAGAGGCCATGTATGGTCGCTTAGCATGTGCTGGCCTAAGCCTGAGTTCGGCCCCTATAGTTCCTAACTCACATTCTCGTGTTTCTGAACATACGCTTTCCAAAACTGATAAACATTATATTTTTTCACAAATTTCTTATAGAAAAGTTGATTTAAAAATCGTATTAATTATTTTAAAAAATAGTTAATACTTAATTAATTATGTGCTAATGAGTCGCCCCATTTTAGTGCGTGGAGAGATTAGCTCCTAACACGGTCATAATTAATACTCCATCTGTCCCACAAAATTCTAACCCTAGTCCCAAGGTAAAATTAAGGAGGAAGACAAAATGATCAAAATGTCCTAATTAAATAGGAGAGTTGCTTTGATGGATGGTAGATGAACGGTATTTAGGTAAAATTCTTGATTTGTGAACCAGTGATAGTTAAGAAGGTAGAAGTTGGTTTATTTTGGGATAAAATTCTAATCTAGAAGTTGATTATTTTGGACGGAGGAGTACAACTCAATCTCAAATGAGCCATAGACCCTAGAGCTATTGCACATGACCATGGTGTTCTTTTCTTACCCTAGCATACAATGCAAGTAATCGCATATGCACAACTAAAGCCAACATCTTTTGCTTCATCTTTTCCTTCGTGTAATTCTTCTTATATAATTTCCTTTTAGTAATCCCGGCCTATCGATGATCTCCTCCAGATTAATTAATGGCTATAGCTATATAACCTACGCAACTAGCTCAACATGATCACCAACTAGCCAATCACATCAAAGAACACAAAGAAACTAACAATGGACAGCACGGTGGCGGCGCCGGCGAGGCGGCAGCGGCGGCGAGAAGCGGACGTGGGTGTGGAGTGGAGAGGACGCTGCACGACGCGCCGGGCGGCGGAGGGTCGCGGTGGCGGCGCCACTGCATCTACGCTCCCGGCGTGCATCAAGGACCTCAAGCCGAAAGCCTACCAGCCGCAGGTGTGTCGCTCGGCCCCTTCCACGGCGACCCGGGCTGGCCCATGGAGGCGCCACAGCGCCGCGCCCTGCGCACCTCCTCCGCCGCGCCGCGCGCCGCTGGCCGACTTCGTCGCCGCGTCGAGGCCGTCGCGACCGCCTCGAGGGCTACTCACACTCGCGCGGTGGCGCGGCGGCGAGGCGAGGAGGAGGTTCTTGGAGATGATGATCGTGGACGGGTGCTTCCTGCTCGAGGTGATGAGGGCGGGGCGGCGGTGTCGCGGCGCGCCGCGCCGCGCGGCGGCTGCGGGGAAGCCGCACGCAGCGGCGGCGGCGGTGGAGGAGGAGGACTACGCGGAGAACGACCCGGTGTTCAGCCGCCATGGCGTGCTGTACATGGTGCCGTACATCCGCCGCGACATGCTCATGCTCGAGAACCAGCTGCCGCTGCTGGTGCTGGAGAGGCTCCTGTTCGTCGAGACCGAGAGGGCTAATGTCGCCCATTCGCGAGTTTCGGTAATTTCTACACGGTTTCGCTATTTCACTTGCCATTTTTTTTTGGTGTTTTTCGAATTTTCGTGTTCTTATAAATTTTAACTTGGAGCTACACTTAGTTGTAGTGCACTTATTAGTGCTCGAGAGGCTCCTGTTCATCGAGACCGAAAGAGGTCCAGTGTTCCTTCGTGAGTTTCGGTAGATTCTTAAGTCATCCAAAATATACTAGCTTTATCGTTTGCTCTTCAGCTTATCTGGTTATATCTAAAATTTAAAATTTAAAACTTAATTTAATAAATTAACTTTTCAGGCGAAGAGAAAAAGTTTCATGCCTAAGGTTTGAAAACGAGAATCGAATGTAACGAAATCACGACACAACATATAATTAGAAAAAAAAATGTGTGTTCATTTTCGATACAAGTGTGTCAAAAATGAGAGTTTAATGTAACAAGATGAGATTGTAGGTGGATCTAGTGTGTGGTCGAGGAAAAAATCCTAGTTCAATGCATATATATACATATGTGAAAAAAACCTTTTAAGAAAAGAAAAAAAAATATTTTTAATACTCCCTCCGTCCCATAATATAATAACTTAGTACCGGATGTGATACTTTATAGTACGAAGAATCCGGACATGCTTCATATTCATATTCGTTGTACTACGAAGTATCTCATCTAGTACTAGATTGCTATATTATAGGACGGAGGAAGTATATTATGATGCACATTTGATTCATTCATACTTTTAATTAACTTTGTCATTTTTAGGGTATTTTACAAAAATCATCCATATAAAAATCCTAGAGACACTACTAGATGAGATGACTGATAAATAGCGAAACTGTGTTAATTTATAGTGTAGGGCAAACTGTAGATGAATTGCGTCAAGGACCTAGGTACGTTCACCTGATGAGAGATTTGCTTTCTCATTGCACCGTCATGCAAAGCAAAAGGCTAATTAAGCTGCATATAAAGTTGTATATCTGAAAAATTCTTTCCTTGTTGACATCACATCACAACTATCAAAGGGTACTCTTTATCTTTACTGCAACATTGTTTGACTAAAGCATAATAATTAACTACTCGATGTGGCAGATAATTAAAACTAAACCATATATAAATACCAGCAGACACAACATCACAAGTAATCATGACCGTGTCAGGGTTTACTATTTCACTATGCACAAATCTGCAGGGGATCGAAAATTTCAAAATATTTTTGTCAAAATAGAATTTGAATAAATCTTGAACAAATTTAAATAGTTTTCACTAAATTGAAAAAAAATAGGGCAGAATAGTTTCAAAATTCCCAGAATTTTAAAAATTTTCGTACTGAAATTGCAAACCATGGCGATGGGGTTGGATCGATATTTCCGAAATTCCTGAAAATACGGAAATTTCATTACAGAAGTATCAAACCATTGTGTAGGCTGGACCGTTTTCCCGAAATTGCAGGTTTACCGGTTGCTCTGACCATTTCAGTTTTTTTTTTTAGTTTAGCGAAAATTCGTTTGATGTTCAACGCTGACCATTCGAGATTTCCAAATTTTGTTTCGGTCTCCCTGGATGCATTCCGAAATATTGAATCCTGATGAATGATGATGCATGCATACGCAACATTTCGGAGTGTACCTACCAGTTGCTCTGACCATTTCGCTTGTTTAGTCTAGCAAAAACTTATCAAATTTAAAGAAATTTTGTTTGAAGTTCAAAATTGACCGTTCAAAATTTCCAAATATTATTTCGAAATCTTTTTGATTGATCCTTGCACATGGATGGATGGTGCCCAGAACGAGGACCATATCAACCGGATGGTGCTGCGCTTCCTGTCGCCGTCGGCGCGGACGCCGGCGCTGGGGACGCCGCTGGGTCACGCCCACCGCCGCGACATCATCCGCCCCGCCGCCTACGCCGACGACGGCGGCGGCGACATCATCCGCTCCGCCGTGGAGCTCTACGAGGCCGGGATCCGCTTCCGGCGCGCCCGCACCGACAGCCTCCACGACGTGCGGTTCCGCCACGGCGTGCTCGCGATGCCGCCCGTCGCCGTCGACGACTCAACCGAGTACATGCTCCTCAACATGATGGCGTTCGAGCGCCTCCACCCGGGCGCCGGCAACGACGTCACCGCCTACGTCTTCTTCATGGACAGCATCATCGACTCGGCCAAGGACGTGGCGCTGCTGTCGTCCAAGGGGATCATCCAGAACGCCGTGGGCAGCGACAAGGCGGTGGCGAAGCTGTTCAACAGCATATCCAAGGACGTGGTGCTGGAGCCGGAGAGCGCGCTCGACGGCGTGCAGCGGCAGGTGAACGCCTACTGCCGGCAGCCGTGGAACATGTGGAGGGCGAACCTGATCCACACCTACTTCAGGAGCCCCTGGGCGTTCATGTCGCTCGCCGCCGCCATGTTCCTCCTCGTCATGACCATCATGCAGACGGTCTACACCGTGATGTCGTTCTACCAGCAGGCGGAAGGGGGCGGCGGCGGCGGATCGGCGGCGCCGTCTCCGATGTGAATGGATTTGTTTGTAATTGGAATGGTTTTTGGAGTTGGGTTTCGATCTCTCGTTGTTTGATTTGGGAGTGAGGGGGTTGGCTTGTTTGTGTTGTGTTGTGCTGTGGGTGCCTCTTCTAATTCCACTGATGATTATTTGGTTTATTTTACACATGTTTTTTCATGCATGGCTTGATTTGATTTAGAGCATGTTAATTTTGTCAGCTCTAAAAAACTTACCAAAATAAGTGCCAATTTCACTTGCCACTTAGATGTACTCCCTCCATCCCCAAAAAAGGAATATTGGATGCGTCATATTCTAATCCAATGAAACTGAACAGATGTATTTTCAGATTCGTAGTATTATCACATCTATTACTATGTTGTCTTTTTATAGGACGGAAGGACTATATGCTTACATATTAGGGAGGAAAAGTCACAAATAGAGGGCATTGAGGAGTGGAACATATTCAGCCAAGTTTAATTTTGTTTTATAATGAAAATGATCTTTCAGCCGAACCGGCAAAACAAAAAAATAATGAAAATAGTCTACATCTACGATTCTACGGCTTCTGCCATAAAAACACATAGCCATCAATCTGTTCAGCCAGTTTAATTGAAGACGAAGTCTGAGCCTTAATCTTCTTCTCTGACTGGAGAGTACACTTCTGATGCATTTGTATCAAGGTTGCCAAATCAAGAAAGGTAAGTAACACTAGTTATCCATAAATCATCTCAAAGAGTTTGGCATCGATTAGCACCATAATTTTTCTAGTTGGCACCTGATCTCTTTATTCATTTAATTTCTTTCCTTCAATTAATCTGAAGGGATTGGATCACATCGATCGACCCCTCGTTCATAATCACTTCAATTCATTCTAGTATCTGCAGCTGGTTGATTTTATTGATCATTTGATTGGTGATTTATTAGCCTTGCCTCAACTTCTATGCCTTGCAGCTTAATTATCCCCTCTCATGAACTTCCGGAAGATTATATATTCATCGATCAGCCTCCTATTCCAATGAGTTTCAGCTGTTCAAAGATTAACACAAATATATGTTATGATGCAGTCCAAGTATCTGAAATTGGATTCCCAAAAATAAGAACAAAGTTAAGAACAAAGCAACTGATTAGTACTAGCGGTAATTAAAGAGGAGCTTTGTGATCACTTACAAGGTTGTTGCTGGGCTCTTTCCAGTAGAATCCCTGAACCAGTACAGGGACAATGTTGCATGCTACAAGAACAAAGATCATCAGAGCATGCTTGCCCATCCACTCCATGGGAAGAACTGGCCTCTTGTACCCTTTCACATCCACCTAACAAAACGATTTCATGTTAATTATTAATCGTCAAAACAGCTGACATGCCTAATTACCAAAGTGCACAATAAATTAAATCAGGGATTCTGGGTGTCCAATATAGTAGTAATTTCTGTATCAACATGCATTGAGTTAGTCTCTTTTTCTAGTCAGGAACTGAAAGCAGGTAGCCATACCTATCTATTCAAGCGTACTTCAGTTCTAATTAATACATCCTCTGGTTTTAATGTTCAACGCTGCCGACTCTTGGATATAAGTTTGACAATTCATTTTATTAAAAAAATTATATAACTATTATTTATTTTATCATTAAGTATCACTTATATTTTTTATACTCGTATAAAACTTTTGAATGAAGTGAATGACCAAACGTATATTTAAAAGTCAATGTCAGTTAAGAGAGAGAGAGAGGAGTAATTGTTACTAACCAGCAGGTAGATAGCCACGAAGAATAAACCAGCAGTGCCAGTGGTGACACAGGTGTAGCTCAGGCTGTACAGCGATTTGTTCATGTGCAGACCTGCACACATATATGAGTGTTAATAGTTCATTAGTACAAATACTTTGCCTTAATTAATCACATATCTGGCCTTGATTAAGAATTATTAATTACCGAAGAGATGAAGAGAGAAGCCAAGAGTGAGCAAGCACAATGATAGAATCGACCATCGCTTAATCCTCTCATTGTGCTTCTGCATGCATATCGAAGTTGATTAGATCATGATTAAGTCCATAATTAATTATCATGTTACTGAAAAACGCAGTACAAGTTTCCCCGACGGCTCAAAGAAGGAGGAAATGCAGGTCAGGAAAATGATTAATTACCTTGAAATGGACAATTACATGGCCTATCTGGAGACCGATTAAGCATGTCACAATCGCCATCAACGAGCTGCACATTTTGTATGTGTCCATTTATATATAAACAGGCCAGCATACAACATTTAGGATGCATTTATGCTGTACTTTTTATGATTTAAAATTCAATTAGAGAACTATATAAAAAAAAATCTGTTTTGTTCACCTAAGAAGCCCTTCAGGATCAAATGGAGCTTCACACCATGATGGGGCACTAGGTGGAAGAGGGCCGTTGCGTGGAGAGGCCATGCTGCATTGCTGCAATTGTCAAAAAAAAGAAAGAGAACTCGAAATTACTCCCAATATCTTAAAGGATTGGAATCTTCTCACATAAAGACGTGATCGCTGATATGTAGGCCCCACCACCCTTAAACCCACATGTTAGTGATCACGTACTCACGTTAGGTGGGAAGTTACGTGAGATGAACCCTCTCCATCTTAGAGACACAAAAAAAAAAGAGAAAGGGAGGTGCCTTTGCGTTCATAAAAATTTATGGTTATTTGCTTTTTAGTCTCCATTACTTAGTTTCATTCATCATATTCTTTGTACAACATTTGTCCAATCTCTAATAGACTATGTGCATAGACGAAAATGATACACAATAAAAAAAACAATGTAAAAATAATCAGTGCTGCATAAGAAAGGTACAACAAGTCCAAATATCGTGATAATCGCAACCTTAGTTTCCTCCATGAAAAATATTGTTAAACAATTAATATATCTAAAGAAAATAAACAAATCGTGGAATGGGGAACATATTGCGGTGTTCAAACATTATATGCATTCACATCCCAAAATGCATGATCATTATTGTTTAGGTTAATTTGTTGTTGAACTTTTTAGTATTTAAGTACACCCTCCGCGCAAAAAGAATCAACTTCTGACAATGTATCTAGACAAGCATTTATCTAGATTCGTCCATAGAATTTGGTTTTTTCTCGAACGGAGTAGTTCTTAAAATTCATCTATGTCTATGTCAACATATATGTACCTCTGTTTTCAGATAAACAGGATGTGCATAGAGATGCTGGATTCCAAGAACAGACCGATCAATCATGCCAACAGCATTGCAACCTGGCCCTGTATCTCCTTTCACTCCACATTTCACCTGCAACCACCCATCCAAAAGCAACATTTTATAAAAACAATCAAAAGTGGATTTCTCCATTTCAGATAACAACAAACAGAAGAAACTAAAACATAGGAGAGTTTCTTAAGAAATTAAAATATAGGAGAATTTCTTAAGAAAAAAAAAACTTACCAGAAAATGCTTCACAGTTGAGTCCGGAGATGTGACCTCATACTCCCAATCTGGCACGTGCAAACCATACAAAATCACCAGGTACGTGACCACCAGAACCAAACCCACGAACCTTTGCAAAGCAAGGAAAAGGACAACATGTGATGTAATGCATGAGAAATTTCTTAAGTTTAAGATCAGTTAACAATAGCTGATAAATTAGCAAGTTGTGTAAAGGGTGCTCACATCTGATTATGGTATCTTGTTATTAACATAGAGCCAGAGCCAATGTCACCGCCACTACTAACCCTCCTTAGCCAGATTTCGCAAAGCGCCACCATTAAGTAGGCTATTGCAATCCTCTGCGTCAAGTGTGTAAAATACCCCCCGCAAAAAAAAAAGTGTGTAAAATATCATGTGTAAAAAGCTCTTATATATTGCTCACAGTAGGGACTCTTTGGAACTTTGTGTTTGTACCTGTAGTACACCCATTAACCGAATTTTGCGAATATCGACACCATAGGTAAGTTCATGGATGCCATGGAAGAAGCCACCTAACATGATCATTCCAGTGGGAATTCAATAGTTATTGTGCTTTATGCTATATATGTGGATGATATATGCTTCGTACACCTAGATGGTTAGATCCCATATCTATATGGCTTTATTTCATTCAATTCCTAGATTGATCCCAACCCTATAAGAATTTACCTTGCAATATAAGGCCCACAATGAAGAGTTTTACAGCCCTAAGCATGGCCTTTTTGGTTGCTAACATTTTGTCTGGCACTTTCTGCACAAACCATGAATTAACCAGAGTTAGGCGGTTTCCGATTTAATTTGAATGATATGCACATTACTATTTGGTTACTATACCTTATAGGCAAAAGCTAAGGAGACCCCAACGATGAAGAGGAAGAAGGGGAAGACAAAGTCCGCTAGCGTCACGCCATCCCATGGAGAGTGGCTGATCGCCGGGACAATGCCACCAACATCATCCACGAGAATCATAAGCTGCAATATTGTAGGTGTTTTTTAGCATGATCTACAGATGATATATATAGTAATAACTTTAATCAATAAGTTTTATTTAGGGCCCTTGGAATGTACCGATAGGTACCAAAAAAATATCACAATTTTGTTTGTCATTTGGGGAGTTCAAAAGGTAGCAAGAATTATGGGAGTACAGTACCAGATAGCACATCACTTAGTATCTCCAAGACCGTAAAATGTATAAATTAACTATATGTCAACTAGGGGAAAAAGCTAGTGTTTCAAAAGAAATATCTTCTACTCCAGGTAATTAACTAAGGTGTTCATGCATGGAAGGAAGTGGACTGGTTGAAGATATACTGTGCAAGTACTATATATGATTTTTTTTTTCTCAGATCAAAAGGGCAAAGCCCTATTCCATTTCTTAATTTATGGAAACAAAACAAATGTTGAGAGCATATATATATTTAGAGGTACCTGTCTATCTTTAGTTAAAATAACGTAAGATATCATAATAAAGGTTTGACAAACTTCACCAAGTTGGGAAAGTTCAGCTTTATGGCTTACATATGCTTGGTTCTTTAACCCAAGAGAAATCAATAGAATATATATCTCACACATGTACATATGCATGTTAATCTATTAGGTGTAGGTACACAAAAGTATTTAGGTTAATATTTATGTACATAATGGATTAATATATTGATATCCACCGGTTGCAAAAAAAACTCTTATTAGTTCTTTGGGCGATTCAAAAAATACGATGGGGCTCCACTTGCACCGTTTTTTCTCAAAAAAAAAAATTTTGATGTGCGAATTTTAAGTAGATTTTTAGTCAGTTTCTGACCTAGCATGGCAACAAGAATGGGTAGTTGAAATGTGAACCCCCCCCCCCACCACCCAAAAAAAATCAATTAAAAAATAAAATAAAGCTATACTGCAGATTTTCAGGAAAAAAAAAAGCTATACCAGACAGGCCAAAGATTTTATTCCCTATGGCAAGGGTCACGGATTGAAGGTTGAAGCTAGTCCTACAAGTATGTCGAATATTAGCTAGTAGCTAATTGGTTTATTATAGGTCATTTTCTATTTAGCTTATCAGCCGTAGCGAACATTTAAATATTAAGCTTAATTTAGAGTAAATTTAATATTTTTTCACACAGGAGCTTTTAAGTCACAAATAACAAAATAATAAAATATTATGCATCAATTATTTTTTTAAGTTGCTAATAAGTATTAGACTTATAATCAATGGTAGACGAAACGATGTGACTATTAGTTTTTTTTTAAAAACTCTCTCCCATTAAAGAAACTGTTCAAGCCTCCTTTTGGAATTAATGGAGGATTTTATAGAGATTTTTGTGGGAATTGAACTACTTATGTGAAAGTCATACAAAACTAATAAATTCCAAAGGAGTCCTAAGTCATTTGTTATTGTAGTCCATACCTAATACATCATATTTTGAGTAAAACATAATATAATTCAAAATATATCGACCGAAGAAATGGAAAATACAAATTGCTTACGATACAAATTGGATCCAACAGCCGAGGCGACCTCGAATGGCCGCCTGGGTTTGTCAGGCAAACACACAATGGATTTTGAATGTTTTTGTTAATTAGAAGCAAAATTTAGCAAAAACTTTCTCTATGTGCCACCGCTAGTTATACCTTTTTTTTAACATGTGGGTGATTGCCATGCACGTATATATTCATTTAGGATTAATCGTTCAGGTATGTTAAACAGTCTAACACAACGCTATATATATATATATATATATATATATATATTATATATATATATATTTTACCCTCTCTCTCTAAAATATATGACACAATTGATTTTTCACATAAATTTGACCATTGGTCGTCTTATTAAAAATTTAGTATAAATATGTAAAAGTATAAGTTAATATTATAATTTTATTTTATGATAAACAAATCACTGCAAAATAAATGATATTTATATAATTTTTAATAAGATAAATGATTAAACATTATGTGAAAAATCAACGGCTTTATATATTTTAAGACGGAGAGAGTATTAGGAATTCACCGGCGACCGCGACGCGGCAAAGAAAAAAAAAAGAGGCACCCAACTTTCTGCATGGCGCGAATCCGGCCGTCCATTTCGGCTGGAGCTCGCGCGCGAAGCCACAGCCGTTGTTAATTAAGCTGGTAGTGATACCGAGCATATATATCTTTTGTTTTATCCTCTTGGTGCCCCTATTCGATCCTCCTGTGATGGAGAAGCAACGACGACACCCTCGTGGATGATAGATAGACAGATATATTATGCTCTCTCTTCCTCAATCACAATTCTATACATTATTCTCCTCCACCTATATCTGATATGATAAGATGTGATAAGCTGCTCTGCTTAATCATGTCAGTATGTCACTGCTTATTAATTACTCCTCCCTCCGTATTTTAATATATGACGCCGTTGACTTTTTAACAAACGTTTGACCTTTCGTCTTATTCAAAAAATTTATGTAATTATCATTTATTTTATTGTGACTTGATTTATCATCAAATGTTCTTTAAGCATGACATAAGTATTTTTGTATTTACATAAAAAATTTGAATAGGACGAATGGTCAAACGTTGGTTAAAAAGTTAACGGCGTCATACATTAAAATAGGACTATATTAGTATTACTTTCTTTGGACGTGTACCTTTACTTAATTATATTTTGGCGCAGTTTAATTTAGCTTTGCGTGGAATATAATAAACGTGATTAATGGTGATCGATGCTATACTAGAAGATAAATGGAATTAATGGTGGTTCTACGAGCAGAGATTCGAGAATAATTAATGTTCACTGGAGAGATGGAAATATCATTTTTGGAGTAATTAATTAAGCTCACCGCGACGGTGATTCCCCTGAAGACGTCGAGAGACACGAGTCGCTGCCGCGTCGCCGTCGTCGCCGCCGCCGCCGTCGCCGGAGAGGCCTCAGCCTCGCCGTCACGGCGGAGGACGCCTGCCTCGACGTCGTTGGCTCCCTCCTTGGGGTATTCTTCTCGACGATTGTTGCCGCCATGGACGCTGCTGCTGCTGCTGCTGCTGCTGCTGCTGATGCACTTCTCCGTCGTCGTCGTCATCTCCATTGATGAATTCACAAGCTAGCTAGCTAGTTGATGGCGATCAATCGCTAGTTGTTGCCGTCGATTTGAAGATGAGCAGCAGCTGCTTGTATTTATATAGAAGTGAGCTCAAGCTCAAGCTCTCTAGCTAGTGTGGGCGTGTTGTTGCATTGCAATGTCACTCTATTGTAGATTCGCCTTTCTGTCTCCATCTCAAGAACGTATGGAAGCTGTAGTGCTACACATACGTGGCTTTTAAATTTGTGCGTCACTCACCCTCACGCGTGCAAATTTACAGTCCCCTCTGCTAATTTCTTGGTTTTCTTGTTCAGGACGCGGATGCGTCTGAAAAATCAGAAAAATATGTTCTAGTTGAGTAGGAGCACGCCTTCGTCGCTTGACCAGGTTTTCACTTTCGGTTTCGCTGAAAATTTCGGCTATTTCAGTAGCACCGAAATTTCAGGATCTTCAGCACTATTCAACCAAAATTATTTGAAATTTTAACACAATTTAACTGAATTTGAATAAATTTTGACTTTTTTAAAAAAATTGAGAAAAAACAAAAAATTTAGTCGAGATAATGATTTGCCAGGGGTCTGAAATTTCGAACCGGAATTGAATTCACTGCACGAGACCCATTAACAAGAGGCGGTTCTGCCTTTTTCAACAAAAACTCGAAAACTAATTAATAAACGGATCGAGATTAATTCAGCTAACTAGACCCATTGATGGGGATAAATATCTTTTAGGCATGATTAATTAGGGTTTGGACCATCGGTCCAATTGCTGTATCTAATATCAAAACCGTTAGGTCACTTTGGCATGGTTAATTTTGTTGCAGTCAGACTGGACTCGGGGAACATGCATGTCAGCATGTTGTCTCGCCCGACGATATGATCTAATTAGCATCAGCTAGCTAATACATTTTGTCCAAATCAGCCTTCCAACTTTACTGTAATTGAGCTTTGAGTACTTATACAATAAGCTCTATGAGTTCTACTAGTAGTAAAAAAAATTATTCAACTATTGAGATGATAGTATAAATAAATACTACCTTCGTTTTTAATATACGACGCCGTTAATATTTTATATCATGTTTGATAATTTGTTTTATTTAAAAAATGTAAGTAATATATTTTCTTTTGTTGTGACTTGATTTATCACTAAAGAAATTTTAAGCAATAGTAATACTTATATTTTTAAAATTCACATAAAATTTTGAATATAAGACAAATGATCAAAATTATAATAAAAGTTAACAGCGTCATATATTTAAAAACAAAGGGAGTATGATCTATTATATGAGAAAAGATAAGGGATCTAGATTGATTAATTATACTAACACGATACCAGCATAAAAAATGGCTTACTTGGTCAGCAAGACCCATCCTTTGTGCGTCACTATGAAAAATTGCCTATTTTGACCCGATTGGTTCAATACCAAAAGGAAAATGTCAACATTGATAAGAGGAGCCAGAGACGTACGATCCTTAATTTCCTGGTCCGTCGACCACATATCTACTCATATTTACCCTTTATGACTTGAATGATATTTTAGGTATTTCTTAAAATGTATCTACATCAATAGAATAATAGCATATTATATAAAAAAGACAAAATTAATAGCATATTATAGAGGGAGATAAAGTAGATGGCAAATTGTTAAACTAGAGTAAACTCAGTGGTATATAATAGATTCTCATAATACGAGCTGAAGTGAGGTTTGCCAAGACGCCCTTAGAAGATGGCCAAATTACACTTGGAGCATATAAAATGCAAAGGGCTCTAAAAGAGAGAAAAGTAATCAGGTTCTTGACTTTGCAGTCTTCGCAACAGTGGTGGACAGATTGACGAGGGCGACCACAACGGGATTGTAGAAACCGTGGTGAACTGCAGAAAGTACAACCCAGACACGAACACAAATAGGGCCTCCCAAAAGTGGAGGTTGAGGCAACCTTGACAAGCAGTGAATAATATCAATTGTACCTAAAAGTGTTGTCATCGGAACCCGCCCCCTCCCTCACTACACTAGTGAGTTGCTCCCGAAGTCAAGGAGGGCGAGGGGCGGACAGAAGGGGATTTTTTCCGACTTGCTAGGAGCTAGTTCGTGAGATCTTCCGGTAGTAAATTTTGTCATAGTTCTTAATTTTCACCATTGAGATTGCTAGTCAGGTTGAGTTCACTGATAATGTGGCCTAATAGGTGAGTTCAAAAACCAAATTGATCAAGAAGCAAACTTTACGGTAGATTCCGAAAAAAAATGGAAAGCCAGTAGTGGTCAATTAACCCTCGAGCTAATTTGGTCCCATTTTCTATGAGTATATCTATAATCTATACTACTTTAAAAGCCAGTAGTGATGGTGGCATTGAGACTATATCCACCACTTCCAACTAACATGTGGGACCCAATAGTAGTGGCAAGAGGAGAAGTCTGCTAGGCCAAAGGGTGTCTAAGTTGTGTGCATGCAGTCGATACATGGGCTAAAGTGGTCCATCTAAGCTTAACTATTTTGATGGATTTGCTATATGTCATAAGATATTTAAGGGCTAAAATTATTTTTTTTTCTACAATATATGTTGGTATAGCAAATTAGAACAAAAGAACATATCATTAAGTTATCATTCTTAAATTCAATTGCAATGCACGAGTATTTAGCTAGCTGTACCTGCATAAGCATATATTTGAAATTGTGGGGAGCCAAAGCCCACTTGAGCACTGAACGCACCTAGCCCACTAGGAATAAAACACCATGCCCCCCTATTCCCTTGTCCATGCTGTTTGATTAGCTCTACGTAGTCTCTCGGTAAAAAAAGGAAAAACAATTCTAAATTCAAATCTAAACGTAGTTTATATGCAGATTCATAGCTATAAGTTAGTTTGTTTATGGAGGGTGTAGATACTTGGAAATTTCAATGTATTAGGACTACAAAACTTTTTACAATTTAAAGGAGGAAATTCCCATCATATATTTTTTTTTATTGTTTAGCTCGTTGTACCTCATAATTAAATTAGCAAATTTTGTCGTTAACACTTTGTACTCACATCAAAAGGACAAAGGGTATCAAATAAGAAAAAACTAAAGAAAAATCATATTGTGTAAGACCAGTACTACTCTACTAACTCCTCATGTACAATTAATGGGTTTGAGAGTTTTGCACAAAATGCTAGCATCGTAATTCACACTTTTCACACAATATTCCACCTTTCAAGAACTACGGACGTAATCCTATATTAGTTTCTCATCAATACTAAGTACTCCCTCCGGTTTCATTTTAGTTGACGTTTTGGACAATGACACGGTCTACAAAATATATCTTTAACCTTATTTTTCTATTATAATATATATAATAAATAAATATATGTTTACTTTTATTACAGTGCTTTGAAAGACAAATCTATATATGTTGTTATAGTTCCTTTAAACAAAATATTTTTAAAGTTATTGGTCGTCAAAGTTATAAAAGTTTGACCTCAACCTTATCTAAAACGACAATTAATATGGAACCGGAGGGAGTACTACCGCTACTATAAGTCTATTTAGGGCACCCGCAATGGTTATCTATAGGCTCTCTATAAGAGATCCATGTCAGCATATTTTCCTACTTGGAAGAGATTAAATGAAGAGAGAGAGCAAAGCTATCTACTAACCTGAATATAGTCTATAGAGAAAAACGAGGCAATGGATTAGAGAGCTATAGATACCCATGTAGACATACCATTGAAGTGCTTTACTATTAATCTAGTCTATTGCTGAGATGTACATGTTTTATAGATAGCACCTTACTTTACCATTGTGGGTGCTCTAACTGTGCCTCTGGCCTTTTAAGCAATATAAGCGAGGATCATTAATACAAAACATCACATATGTATTGCCTCATATGTACCGGCCGGTTCAGCATTTCTAGCCATACAATTGGTCAAAGTTGAGATTACTTGAGAACCTGCACATCTACAGTACCCTCATTTGTACGTGGTTCTTAAAAAACCAGCACATACATTATATGTGTCGGTTCACAATAAATTACACGTGCCGGTTTTTATGAACCGACACACATATCGGCGTCACACACACACACTTTAATTTGTAGGTGATGACTTTTTATTTGAGATTATTTAGATGTGCAAAAATCTGCTATTAAGTCATGGATCTATTTGGATAAGCAAATTTTTAAAGTTTTCAAATGACTTATGATGAATACAGAATCTACATAAAAGTTATAGATCTTGTCGAGATCTACAACTTTTTGGTTGACAACATTTTTATTTGAGCTTGTCTATGACATCAAATATGTATTATAAGCTTCATATATAAGAGTAGTCAAAAGAATAGTATCTGCGACTAAAACAACAAATGCTTGATACGTGGTATGGTAAGGAGGCTTCGTATGGAGAGAGTCTTGGGGTTCATCAAGTCTTATAAACCGCATGCGCACATATTTCAGGAGAAAAATCGTGAGTTGTGGGAACCGAAGCGTGACTACATATAGGTGGCTAGTACTCCGTACTCTCTCCAGTTTCATTTTAATTGACGTTTTAGACAATGATACGGTCTACAAGATATATCTTTGACCTTATTTTTCTATTATGATATATACAATAAATAAATGCATGTTTACTTTTATTATAGTGCTTTGAAAGACAAATTTATATATGTTGTTCTAATTTCTTTAAACTAAATATTTTTAAAGTTATTGATGGTTAAAGTTATAAAAGTTTGATCTCAACATTGTTCAAAACGTCAATTAATATAGAACCGGAGGGTGTACAATACAAAATGAAAAACAGGTGACCCATTGATCCTGAACTAGACACTAATGACTAGTTTCAGAACTGGTACTAATGAATATCCCTCACTAGTGCTGTTTTTATGGTGTTGGATCTAAAACTGGTATCTATAAAGAATTTAGAGTTAGCACTGGTAAGGATGTTTGTACTAATGGTTCCCTTATAGATCATTATCGCGAGCTGTCACATATGTTAGTTTGTGATAATGGTCGGTACGATGAGGATTTTTTATTAGTAAATACATGCTTGTCAAGCTAAGCCCACAGTTTAGTACATGAAAAGTACCAATAAACGAGTTCACGAGTCAGCCCGCTTACACTTGGCCGAGTCCATTTATATCTCTCATACAAATATCCATGTGAAGGGTTTTACATATTAGTACATAAAAGTATCCATATATGAGTTCACGAGTCAGCCCACTTACACCTCTAACTTACCTCTAACTTTAAGAACCTTTGGTCGAGTCCATTATGTGAAGAGTTTTACATTGTTCTATACTTAAATGTGTCCATATAAACTCGTTCCTATACTCGTTGCACGATCAAACAATTTTATACTAAGTTTGTCCCCATCATTTGGCTAGTTGTTGTAATCCGTAGTTAACAACTCCCTGCAAGTGCACGCGGGTCGGCAAACCTATATGCCGACAATCAAGAATGATACAACCCAACCATGCGAGATGGTGCTGGTGACGAATCCTAATTAGCATGCATCTCCACTAAATCCTAACATCACACACCACATTATGATATCTAAGCTAACTTGCACACACATCTGCACTAATCAGCAACTTCCTACCCTCGTACCATGCATGTACCATGTACTTTTCAAATGGACAAAACCAAAAAGGGCTTAGCTCTTAATCACCTCTCATTAGCTGGTAACTGAATATACTAACCTAGATTGTTAGGTACACATGAGCATCTTGCAACTTACTACTATATATCTTGTACCGTCATCGTTCCTGTGGCAAATTGCTGAGGACAGGATGAGATATTTAAACGGTACGATCACGGTTCGTGTGTGGTGGTGCGTGTGTGTAATACAAACGGCCAGAGGCATTAGAACAAGTTTAATAGTATAGCCAACTACTAACTTCAAATCACATATAGATAATATAGTAGTTAACTACAAATATATACTACATCATCAGTAATTGGTTTCTGTCAGACAAATATAGTGTCTTGGAGTTCGTGCTGCAGCTAGCTACAAATATATAGCCTGCTTTTCTTATCTCTTCTCTCTTATCTTGTTTGCATGTATTTATATCTTATTTATAATATGTTATTGTACCTGCTCTTACACAGAAAGTTGGCATGGGGGGAGATCGATCGATCGCTGGGATTTTGATCTCGCCTGCTTGGACGCTTGGCGGGTGCGACTGCTTCTTCTTGTTTAGTTTTTGAGGTAAACGACATGGAGATGAGCTAACTTAGCCATGGAGGGCTGCAATTAATTTGGCGGTGATGGTGCTAATGGGTGGTTAAGGGTTTTAATTTGGGTCGTCAGAAGAGGCGATTGCTGATGCTGCTGCCCTGCATGCCTGGCTGGTTGGGCCGGTTTGGCGTTTGGATTTTGGTCGTTTGGGCGATTCGGGAGCCGTTTATCTTTTGCTTAAATTTTGCCAAAATGTCCTGCCTAATATCTTTTGAAAGAACTGTTAACGAACTTTAAACAAAAAACTGTTAACAGTTTGGCATTCACCTGACAAAGGAATGGGAGCCCAAATCAGCATTCCTACCACAGCAACACTGGAACATTGTCATATTCCCGTGTTCAATTCGTCTCTATAAATAAAGTCGTTGTTATGATTCAATAGATGTTATAATACTTGAATTTCAGTGCTGCTACTTGCGACATGATGGAAATCGTGAGATTAGCATGCCATGCCCCCCACCCCAAAGAAATGAATTAGATAAGCAAATGGGTGAAAACGAAAGGTCAAAGTACCGTAGCATTCTCATAAGTGTTTTCAATGTGGTATGGCATCAGGTTGCACAGGGTCTAACGATGAGAACATAGACACAGTTTGTTCTTGTTTCTCAACACTAACTACACATTTGTCTCATTCAACATGAAAATCGCATGCAAGATCTGATCCGAATGAGGCCACATAAATATCTATATAAGTCTTTCAAACCCCATTTAGTTTTAAAGGGGAGATTCATGAGCTAGCAATTATATATACATTTCTCAAAATCTTCCCCCTCAAAATTTCACTTGACATGCTGATGGCTTTGATCACATGCGGACATGCCCACATATAACTTAGGTAATGAACTCAAAATTTGAGACAGAATACAGATGAATGTTTTGTACATCGCACGGGTTGTGAAAAGAGGGTGTAGAGAGCTATAAAATTCACCTCTGACCTCTTCGTTCCCAGCTTCCCAAAAAACAGAAGATGTTGAGTATGCCACAGCTAAACCATGTGTTTCCAAGAGTATAGCATAGCAAACTCAACTTGAGGAACGGTCATTGGCCTCAAGGATCCTGACCCACTCAAATCTCAGAGCAGCCACTAGTCTGCAGAGTGACCTTGTCCCTTGCAGCCGCTATGCAAAAAGAGAGAGAGACTCCCAACCAGGTCTTTTGCATAATAGGCACCAAACGACCTCCTAATCCCGCTAAAAGATAATGGATGGAATATGTGGAGATCAAACCTTTGGGATCAGCATTGTGACATACCCGTAACGCCAGACAGAAGCTCCACACGGTCTCTCTTTAGATCCTCATGTGAGCAGTGAGCTCTCCGGGATCATTGACAGCTCCAAAATCAACACTATTAATCGCGGCAGTTCCATCCGCATGAGGTAGTTTCATCAAACACGTTACGAAGGGCAGGGCATGGGGGCATTCCGATGGCTTTCTGCAAAGTCCCTGACTATACGCTTAAGGGTTCTTCCGCCTTTCCCTTGCATGTAAGCATGGTTGTTTCTGACATTATCACCAGTCCTACTGTGAAGATAGTCTGAGGCTGCATCATGAAGTACGTTGAGCCATAAAGGAACTATCATCTCAGCTTCCCCTTGCCTTAGGTACTCTGAGGGCATAGATTTCACCTGGACAAGATTGGAAAAACGTTAGCCCATGATGGTGTTGCAACACGTCAAAGTTAAGCTTCATGCAGAAAATACATTAGTCGGAAATACTTTTCAAATGAATATAACACACCAAAACACCAGAAGGTAGCTCAAAATGTTCAGGTGTCAACAGTACTTGTTACTAGTCCGACATGACAACAATGTCTGCCTACAATCCTACATATATGGATTAATGGCTAGTATGTAGATGCAAACTGATGATTTCTAGTGAATAAAAATTAGTGTATCATGTAAATCAAATAAACAGAAATATCATCTGTGATTTTCAAATGATATTTGACCCAGATCCTCTTGCAAATCCACGTCATGTATGACATCGTGATTTTCAAGATTGATGTACAGTACTACTAACCTTAGGCTGTGTTTAGTTGGATCCAAAGTTTGGATTTTGGTTGAAATTGGAGATGACGTGACTGAAAAGTTGTGTGTGTATGACAGGTTGATGTGATGGAAAAGGACTGAAGTTTGGATCCAAATTTTGGATCTAAACACAGCCTTATGCATGACATGTGTTCTAATGCTTTGATGTTAGATGAACAAAAAAATAAACAAAAACACATAGGGTTCCTTTCGCAATTACACCAAGGGGGTTATTGTGGAAATGCAGTACCGCTGATTGCAGCCATCGACAAAGGGAATCCCAAGAAATAATGGCCTTCCATGTTGTTCTCTCACAGAGGCTGCACACTGCTGCCAACTGCTGCAATATTGTTGCAGATTTATGCACCTGTTGGAAAGAAAGAAATGTGAATATCATGCAAAGTCTCTATGGCCACATATCCTGCCCTCTGAGTGGACCATATTTATAGAAGAATCAAATCATAGATATGATCAATGGTACTAAACTGGAAAAGCAACAGAAAGTAAACTTTAAGCAAGTAATCATTATGGTCAGGGTGCAAACATAAGCGAGGGAAAAGGTAAAAAGATGGGCTTTGAAGCACAAGCATAGGAGCAATTGTGTGGAAGCAATGGTACGATGGTGCTCTTTGAAACTGTACCCACCCTTGACAAGGCCGATACACCAAGTAGAGCATAAAGTACATTTGACATGAGACCTTCACCGCAGCGTGCCAAAATTTGAGCTAGCACCACACCAGGTGATCCATCAGAGGGGCGCTCTCGAGATTCTAGCGCAGCAGCGAGGCTAACATCAAGAAAACCTACATGTCATGGCAAATGATCAAATGAGCACAAAAATATACTAGGTGCTACACAATGTTTCAAGTGCAATAGCTTGAGCTGAATGCTGAAGCATATGTCACAGTAACAGATTAAGGTATGTAAACGGTATGAACAGTGCAGCAAGTACAAATAGATCTTTAAACTCCAAAGGGATTATAAGTGTGATGAAAAGAATAACGCTTTCTACCACCAACTCACATTACAGTGATACACTAGTTCCAACAGACATAATAATGTAACAAACCTTATCCAGAAAGTAGCTGAAAAGGCATCCATGACTTTGCAGGGGAAAAACACTAACTTGACATGATTGCTTACCAGTAGACCACAATCCAAGCATTATTTTTCTTTGCATATACTTTATCTTCTCAGGGGAATAAATTTCTTTAAATTAAAAAAACCAACAGGCCCAATAGGACATTATCCTTTTTGCTGAAATGAATGAGCAGTATGCATTCATTGTTTCCCCTTTATGCAACTGGCTAATTTACTAACATTCCATGACAAAAAAACAAATGCTCTAAGTAAAAAGGTGTTCAATTGATAAAGAAAAAAGTATATACATAAAGGTGGATAGATATCCTCACATGACATATATGACATCGCAGCAAGTGCTGCTCCTCGGTGCATTGCTGTAGAGCATATAGCTGCCTTTTGAAATGACAACTCAAGCAGGGAGCCAGATGCGACAATAGCTTCCTGATGATATATGCAATCAACACAGATAACTACTATCAGACTCACTATCCATATCATGCAACAGCAATGAACCAAAACACCTTAACATATAAGACACAATAAATAAGAACCTTTGGGCAGCAACGAATAAATGTGGATGTAAAGTTTGCATAGGCTTCAACAAGATCAGGTTCTTGATCACATGTGTAAGAAGAATTCAAAGTAGATATTGAAGCTGCAGAGCTAAGTGCTTCAAAAGTTCTGACACATAAAGCAACATATTCTTCCTTGTGACCAAATTCTTCAATAACACTGGCAGCTGAAAATGTCGATGTCAAGGCAGTGTGGAGTCCACAAATATATTGAATAAGATGCTGCAGTAGTATCTTAGTGTTTTAAGCCTATCTTGTGGCATTGTTTTGTAAATGTAAAGCTACAAAATACTTCAAAAATTATACTCTAAGAGCATGGGATGGTGGCTAAAAATACATCAGAAGTACATAGCAAAGGCAGGTAAATAGCACCTATTGATTTCCCCAAATGCTTTAATTAAAGGCAAACCTATGTAGATGGGATTAATCTATTCCTGTGAGTACTAGCATATGTGATGTAGGTAGTAAACCACAAGTCAAATGTACATGTAAATCAGCAACTGCTAGCATGTTGGTAAAAATACTACTTCCTCCGTTTCACAATGTAAGTCATTTTAGCATTTCCCATATTCATATCGATGATAATGAATCTAGATAGATATATATGTCTAGATTCATTAACATCGATATGAATGTGGAAAATGCTAGAATGACTTACATTGTGAAACGGAGGGAGTAGCAAGTTCATTGTAGAGTTGAATAACAGAAAGCAAATTACATATGCACACATGTAAACCCTCTTACCTGTTCTTAAGAAGCAGTCATGCCTTTGAAACAGTAAGAAATTTGTTGATAAGAATTCCAGAACTTTAGGTAACAAAATCTGGAAGTGTTGTCCTGTAAAATGCAATTGCTTGATCAGCACAACGATCTAATGCTATTAGTCTTGAAATTTTGCATTGCAGGTATCATTTAACTTACCACAAGAATGTATGGCTGAAGAAAGAGAACGACATGCAGCTGCAGATAAACTAACATTCTCCATATGAGATGATCGGGAAAGTCTTTCAAGAAGTGGCCAGAATATACCAAGAAGAACCAAAACCGTGTCATCATCAATCAGACTAGATGTAATTGATGTCGCCAAATGGCCAAATAAAGCACCCATCCTGAAAAAGGAAACTTCATTTTCATTTGCTTACATTGTAGATCACAGCATGTTTCTAATTTTCTTCCACGGCATCCAAAAATCCCTCCCAAAATACAATATCCTTAAAAATAGGTTCAAAATGACTGGTTGTTACTTGTGTTATTTTATCTGTCAAATTCTATGATCCGGTCAAAGCATATCATATTGTTTTTTCTATAGCTTGCCATAAATGATCTAAGTGGGAGGATGTAAAAGTATCCACCTTTCCAAGAACCAAATAACTCCCAACTCAATGGTAAAGCCATCTTTTTATTAAAGATCACATCAACATCAACCAACAGGAGATGCTTCTCCACTTGCTTTGCTCTCCTTTTGTTAATCTAGAACAGAGTGTTTTCATGTTTACAGTCAATTTTTATTCCTCGCAGCTGACTCTAGATAGCATTTATTCATCTCTATTGGCTAGAATGTAGTTGGTGATACTGCACAGCTTTCACTGGATAGTTCAAAAAGTAATATGATTGGATACTTATACATCAATTGAATATATTTATGCTGGCATGTTCTTTTGATGATCGCCCCGAAAGCAAATACTCGCTTTCTGCACAACTTTGTACTTCAAGTTGTAGTTATTAGTTAAGTTATACTTCAATTAAATATCATTCAACATGAGGCTTTGCACAGTTTATGACTTTGAATAGTCTGTAATATGTTGACACAACGGAAAATTGCACCAATATTAATCAAATTTATATTATTTACAGTACAAAAAACTATTTTTCTTCAAACTGCTAACTTTGGTAAGATTTCGTTAACATGCTTGATTCCTGAATTAGTCAAGTGTAGTAGTATCACTGAAAAGTGTGGAAGATACAAAAAAAATATAGTATATTGCTAGAAAAAATGGGGCCACAAAATGTAAGAATGAAAGAACTTAAAGGCTAAGCACCTGTAGAGACCATGGACAGCAAGGTTCAATGCTTCTGTGTAAGCAGCTGGATTTTGACGCAGAGATTGATCTCTGTCTATGTCAATCTGTAAAGGACAGCAAAAAGACAACATTAATAGTTTTAGATGATGTCATGGTCAAATTCATGAATGTGAGCAATTGTTAGAGTTCCATGCAGAGTTCATATGCAACCATTAAGAATGATTTGAGAATGTTTCACATGAAACTTCATGGCATGATAGTCCTCGAAATCCCATCAACTAAATAATGTTTCGACTAACTAGGAATGTCCACAAATAGAAGCGCAAAATATAATCTTACAAGCATTTAAGTGGACAATAAAGCATCTCAGAACACAAATGAGAAAATTATGAAGTAGAGTTCATGTGCAACCATTGTGGACAGCTTGTGTACAGGAGTGCATATCAGGAAAATGAATCCTAAACAAATTCATTGGTGTACATGTTGGATGTTGAAAGTTGGGACATGTGCACCTGTAAATATATGCACAAGAATATGATCGTTATGTGCAATAAAAAAAAAGTTGCAGTGCAATGAGAACATGTAGATTGTCCTTCTCATACAGTGAATCATATTTTCACAAAAAAAAAGTGGCAGGTGCACGTTCAAATATGCTGTGCATCTAGGAATGTTTGGCTAATTTTTAAAAGCATACAAACCACAATTGAGATTCACCTGATATATGATGCCATTAGTGCACTACTAAAATACAAACATTCAGATGCAAATAAACACTGGCATTGCTGAAAAGCAACAGAGATATGGAAGAACCATTAAGCTTTTGTCAACAAAGTTAAAGGTTCATTCAAGGACTTATCATGGACACAGCTAATACAAAGGTTCATAATGATTCTCTAGATGATATCATGGTGATAAAGATAATAAAATATCAGCAAACATTCCGGGCTCCTTTGGAATGCAAGAATTTTACAGGAATTTCACAGGAATTAGTTCCACCCATGAAATTCCTCTGTTTCAACGAAAGCCCAAGGCTGAACTAGGGAGAGAGTACATACAAGCTTCTCCACTGCTGTGTAGCTGGAACAAAGTAACCTTGCTAGTGAACTTTTCCTTAACTCTTTGTCAAGAACAGAACATAAAGCATGTGTAATTGCACTAATGATCTCTTCCTCATCCTCTATTCGCAGATTCCCCGCATCCATACCCTATAAGATTGCATATAATTGCCAAAGAAAGGATCAATATATAAGTTAAGTGTTAAAGGTAGAGGGTGATGTGGTAGGCCATGTTCACATAAATTAAATCATTCAATGTTAGCATGAAGCTGTCAGCACATATAACTGCCAGCCAAAGAAATCATCACTACAAAGCTTTTGCCATCGTAGAGCATACAATAATCAAAATTATCTCTCTAGATAGTAAAATTTTCTTATCTTTCTTCAGTCATATTGCAATTGCATCAAGAATGTGTGCCTGAAAACCAAACTATCCTGAGTGATTCTTTTAGCAGCCTTCGGTTAATAGTTTGATAGGGTAGTGAACATATTTTGCCCTTGAAGAAGATGAATAAGGCAATCCAAGATATCAGAAATAGCACTTTCAACCCAATTCAGACTACAAGGAAACATGCCATTCAAATCAATCCAAAATCATTTTCAGCATTCTTTCCAAAACCTGGAGTGATACATCTAGAATATACTAGCTTACTCCCTCCGTCCCTAAAATAAGTTGATTTCTAGAGTTTGAAATTTGTCACAAAATAATTTGATTTCTAGCCTCTTACCTACCCTTGGTCCACAAATCGAGAAGTTTTATCCCTTCAATACCCCTTAGCTACCTACCCACCCACCAATACTGCTTTCCTATTAAAGAAGGTCACTTTAGTCATTTTCCCTCACTACTATTTTTTTTCTTAAGATGCTAGGAATTAATTTATTTTGGGACAGGACTAAGTGCTTAACATACTCAACATTCAATTGAGAATTATCATTTTTGAAAAACAATATTAAGTTAAGATTAGTAGCATCGACCCCAAACCAAAAATGTCATGTAAAAAATAAAAGCTACTGAAGTACAAGTCAATTTACCTCACTGATCCAGAAAAGAATTTCCAGATTCTGAGGCTCGTTCATGAATGAAGAACCATCCTCACAAAGTTTACGCAAAGCTAATGAGCAAGCATTTGATGATATGGATTTTGAAATCCCTGAAGCACAGAACAGGCTGACCGTAAAGGTAAATATATTAAGTATGATGAATAAATGCAATGTTTCAATTCATGACATATTTAAAACACTTACAGTAATGGTTTAATATTACTTTGAGAGGATGCCAACAACTTTGAGTAAGAACCAATGACATCACCAAATGATTTGTATACCTGGAACAGTTCGGATAACCACAATAAAAGCTTAGCTTCACATAATACAATAAAATAAACATATTTGTCTGTACTACTTAAAAGTCTGTTGTTGGTGACAGTGATGGTATATTGATACAGATAGAATTCATTGCCCTCCCACCTTCCAAAAAAATGGAATGACACATGGGACCCAAGGAATAAAAACTCTCAGAAGTAGATAATGTGGCTGCTATGAGAATTATTTTCTAGCATATTTGCATATCATGTCATTGAGTTAGCCTGATGTCTTTATATAAACATGGGTAGCAATAAACTAGCCCATGAGGAAAGAACTACATCAACCATTTTCAACATATACATGTCCTCTTGCGTGTTTTGTTTCACCCATTAAGATTTGCTGTATTCTGCCAATATTTTTTTCTGAGCACTTGCCTAGTTTATTCATAAAACAGCAATCATAGGAAGCATATTGAGTGTTTTACCAAGGATAGGCATCCATTAAGTTCGCTGTGCGCTCTGCTGGACAGAATGTTCACAAAATGCATTATGATTGAAAAATCAAAGGGGCTTCCATCTTGTAAAATTGTGTCAGCGACCTGAAATTCAGTAACTTGCAAGTAAGGCGTAGATTTAACATGCTGGTTCCTTGCATGCTTACGTGCAACCAGACAACCACACAAAGACAAACAAGCACACATATTTTCAATCAACAAAGAAACAGAACAAGAGAAAATTTAACTTGCAAAGCAACAAGGCAGGAGTCTGAAACACAAGCAAAATAACAATTTGCTCAAGATAGAGTAGATAGACAGCCATGTGTTATTACCAAGTTTGTCAAAAGCTAACTGTCCAAGATATTTGCATAGTAAGATAGGCAATTTTCTATGCATGTAATTGTTCTGCCCATACATTGTCTCAAGTGGCAAAAGTTTTTGTGGTCATAGCCTCATAGGCAGTATTGTGAACTAGGGCTTTCTGTGGGGCTAGTGTACAAGCCTAATAAACCCATCAGTAAGATTATTCTTGCCATTATGCACATTATACTTTCATATTTATATAGAATTACAGATTAGCGATCAACCTATGGGCTGACAACTTAAGTGACAACCTATGGGCGATCAACCTAAGAATCATCAACACCTTCAAACAGGTGGTAACATTTTGGACACCTGGGTGATATTAAGCGACACAAACTTTTCAGATCTCAACCTTGATAAGTATAGTGAAATAACTGAAGTACAGGTGGATAAACATGTTAGGATCAACATAATGGACATAATGATAAAATTGCATTTCCATCTTATCTAGTAGTAAGCAACTTTACTGAATGATCTTAATTATCAACAAGTATACCAAAAGATATGAAGCACTTACCATGCTAAGTGCATACATTCGAACTTCTACCTCTTTCCAAGGAATTGATTGGCTAGCCAAACCCCATCCACCAGAAAAAAGCTGCATACAAAAACATAGTTCAAAGTTAATCGCCATAATGGTCTCACTAGGGGAGTGTAATAAAATCATCTAAAATAATTGTCACAAAAGGGGCTCAAAAGTATCCCACGTATCAAGATATTAGAAGCAATATGTAGAAGTTTAATAAATCGATTTCAAGACCAGCACATAGGGCAGTATAAATATTACAGAAACCATAAGGGTATTTGTTTGCTGCAGCAAATACCAAGGTTCAGATTTTCAGAACCATATGGTTTATTTCTGTGTTTTCTATTTTTAGTACATTCGTATATATATATATATGCAATAGTATAGTTGTAAATAGTGTTTATTTGGAACAATGGTGCATAACATATCTACATCATACTATTGCATATCTAGCTTATAAATACGGTTATTGGATGTCTAAAGATACCACCACTTATGCAAATTACAATCTTTTCTCCCGAGACATGGAAGATGAGGAATCTTTCAGAAATAAACCACATACCTTATTAATATATGCAGGAGCACCTAGAAGCAAGCAAATATCAACAAGAAGCTCCTCCAAGTTCATTCTGAACTGTGCTAGTCCATCAGGTATGCACAATTCCCCATCAGTGCCATGTTCATCAGTGTCAATCTATGGTTTATCAGATAAAACAAGGCATTAAAAGGTGGATGGATTTACAAATTTGGGTTTAAATGAATTGGATATACCGAAAAGCAAAATTGGAATTTCTACTTTAGTGTACAGATAAGGAACTGCAACTAATCTGAATTCTGAAGTATAAAAATTGTGACCACATGCACAATTTTGTAAGATAGTACTTTCAGTTGATCATTAGAAAATAAATAAATGAATTCATGGAAAAAGGAGAAAAAACCTGAGCACGAAAAAGAAGTGCATCAAGCAGTGAAGAAAACACAGGGGAAAATATCCCTTGTGCAGCATTCCTTTTTTCTGTTTGTGCATCACTATCAAGTATAAAATGTGCTAAACTGCACCTGCAAAGTTTCAACGCACAAGTATAAATACTTAATTGACTACAAACATGAAAGAAAAGTTAGTAGTACGATTTTAGCTCTACTCTGGAAGTACAGAATGGAATATTGGAATTCAAATCTGCACACTTGTATTATCTAATACCCCCACTAGTCATTTTTTTAACTGGAGGGAGTAGTTGCCTTACCATTGATGCTTATATGATCCAAAAATATATGTAAAAGCATGTGTTTTAACTCTCAATGAGATTGCAATGAGGGGACCATGACAAGAAAAACAAAGTCAGATATAGCTAGAAGGACCATAGGCATATCAGGTTACAGTGTTTTTATTAAATCGGGTCCTGAAGTATGGTAATCACAAGTCCTTTGAGAAAGTTTGTACGTAGATTCCAGTCGAACACCAAAAATCTTGTGATACTCCTAGACCTTCTAAACCCCCCATACGACCACAAGGTTACGGAATATGCTCATCAGCAACCCAGCCATCCTAAATTTCCACATAGACAAGATGCAGGAATACATCGCAACACAAACATAAAGAAAATAATACGGGAATAATATGTTTCCAAAAAACTAATACTTGTAATTAATCAGAAGAAGAGCTTGTGATTCATGAAAATGAAACAAAGCAAAGACATAGACATTATTACCAAAATTGCAAGGTTGAATCTGCAATCTCCCAATCATCACTAGAAAAGGCTACACATCTGTGTTGAGGATAAAACCCATCAGGATCACCGATCACAACAGGTAATAAAGTGAACTGAACTATAGAATAGCATCATTTGAAACATTGAAACGTGCAACTTAAAAACTCAAAGAAAAGTACCACATAAACAATTCAATAGATTGACCTCAAAAGTGCATCGGCAAGAGCAAGTGCTTGAACACTCCCTTCTGCAACCAAAGCAGGTGCCTAAGAAAGTTCAACGGTTATCAGCTTATATTCAACAGTCTCACACTTAGAAACAATGCAATGTGATTATGCATATAAGATGTGTTCTATTTCACATTGGAATTTCTCTCAGGTTCATTCTCTGGGCCGTCACTAAAATGCTGATTTCAGGAAATACATGACAGTTAATTCAGTTATTTCACTAACTTAACTACAGTAGAGGTCTAATATTCACTTCAACTTAATAGTAGAACAATGAATGGAGGAATATTTTGAGTAACAAAAATGCAACATAGATAGGTTGCAAATATGACACTGCAGTACAACCACACAGGTGAGACAACTTACTGCCTGACCAACTTCACACATCAAACAAACAAGACCAGCAATAGTCTTCTCGCTTCTGTTGGCAAGAGCTGGTAGAAGAAGAGCTTCTCTAATATATGGCATTTTACTTAGAAATGCCTGAGGTAGATCCTACAACCAAAAAGTGGCACGCATAAAGATTAGTGGAACTGTATTGAATTAATCAACAAATTCAACAAGGGGAACAGCAGTCATGCTTCTAGTCATTGTCTGAAAGAAAATAAATGAGGAGCAGGACCGGCATTGCAACTCTTCTAGTCATAATATTCACATCATGTAGATATCTGAGGCAAAATATAACTACATTAACTAGCAGCTTAGGTTGAACATTATTAAAATGTAAACTGAAATGAACTCTGAATTAGTTTAATCAAATTGGTGTCTTGACACAAACAGAAGAGAAACTCGATCGTGCAAACTATTCCATGGCAAACCTCAAATGTTACATTTTCATACAACAGAAATGCATGACATCAAACAGAAGATTAGGGCCATCTGATAAGTGACAACTTGGGACAGGCTAAGTGACTAACAAGTCCAACAGTCCAACTCAATCAAAAAAGCATGAAACCACCAGATTGAAATAAGGTACTGATCATCAGTTGGCTGCAGCAATGAAGTGAGGCACTATGCAGCAATCAGAACTTACTTGGTGATGACTGACAAGCTCGGTCATAACCTCTACGGCCACATCAAACGAGAAGGACACCTTCATTAGTCAGATGACAACAAAGCAAAATGTGAGGACGTGAATGCATAAACTTGTCCTTCAAAGTACACTTTTATGAGCTTATAAAGAACTGAGGGTGACTGCTTGTTTCTACCTGCAGCGAGTTGAACGCGAAGGTGAGAAGTGGGTGAGCCGCGAGCGCCGCCGCCGGCATCTCCGAGAAGCATCCCACGCGGACCTGCAAAACGTTGTCGCCTCTGTTAGCCTTATGATCGAGCGGCGAGACGCGAACGCGGGTGAGCCGTGGAATCGCGTACCCAGCTCAGTAGGCAGCGCAGGATTCTGCGGTTGCGCTCGTGGAGGGGGACCCCGTCGGCGGCGGCGGCGGTGTTCTCGGATTGGGCGAGGAGGAACTCGAGCACGGCGGGCGCGTGCGCCATGAGCTCGCGGGTGAACCTGCAGCGCGCCGCGGCGTCCACCCCGGTGTCCCCGCTCTGGTCCTGCACGACCTCCTCGGGGAGCACAGTGAGCAGCTCCATCACGGCGGGGTCGGGGAGGTGCCGCATCCGCGCGAAGAGGCCGTCCACCCCGCCCTCGGCGCGCAGCGCCAGCGCCGCGAGCGCCAGGGAGATCTGCTGGAGCAGCCGCGGGCGGCCGAGGCAGAACCGCCCCGCCGCGAGGAGGAGCGCGTCGAGGAGGTGGGCAACCTCCTGCGGCGTGGGGCAACCACCGGCGGCGGCGGGGGGGCACTGGATCTTCCTCCGGAGCATCTGCGCGGCGAAGAAGAGCAGGTCGGCGGGCGGGGGCGGGTGCGCCGGGGCGGCGCGGCCAGCAGCGAGGTCGCCACCCCCCACGCCTGCGGCGACCGCTGCAGCGCGAGGAGCCACTGGTTGGCCGCGAGCCGCGCCGACGGGTCGTGGTGCCCCCGCCGCCGTGGTTGAGCGCGTGCACCGCCGCGGCGAGCCTCGCCCGCAGTCCCGACGCCTCCGCGTCCATCGCGGCGGCGGCGGCGAGTGGGGCGTGGATTCGTTGGGGAGAAGGGGGGAGGGAGGAGGGACGGAGGGGATTGGGCCGAGTGGCAGGCAGCGCACGGATGAGCGAGTTGGGTGGGATGCGATTTTTTTTCCTTTTTTTTTCGTTCGCCTCTTTTTTAGGCTGCGTTCTTTTCAGATTATACTACCCTCAACAGTGTTCACGAGAAACGGAGCGATCCATTAGCAATGATTAATAAGTATCTGCTAATTTTTTTTCAAAATGGACTAAGATGTTTTTTAAGCAACTTTCGTATAGAAATTTTTTGCGAGAAAAATGCACCGTTTAGTAGTTTGAAAAGCGTGCTAACGGAAACGAGGAAATCTAATCCTACTAGCCTGAAAAGAAACGCAGCCTTACTCCTTTTTTGGGTCATTTCCGGAGAGGACGAGCGGGGTGGTGGCCCCACTAGCCAGTGCATTAATGTGGATTTGTTTGAATGGTTTGCTTCAGATTTTCAAAATTTTAAATTTGGAAAAAAGTGTACAGCGAGGTGGTGGCCGCGGTTGCCCGTATAAAACAAAATAATGATATGTGTAAGATTTGTCTTTCAAAACACTTGTTAAGATTTAGGAGTGTTTGGATGGAGGTTTAGGTGGATAGGACATGGCGGCCCATTTTTTATGGGTGTTTGGTTGCTGGGTGAAAGGGGATAGGGCGGCCCGGAGGGGAATATACCTACCAGATGCTGGATGAGGGATCCGGCCGATTTGGCCAGATGCAACCGCCCGAGGCTCGGCGAGCCGGCCAAGCGAGTCGCGCCACCCTCACCACAACGACGAAAGCGTGGCGGCGGATAGGGCGGCTACGAGCGCGGCGGCCGGCAAGGGCGACGAGCGCCGTGGCCGGCGAGGGTGACGAGAGAGAAGGCGCGGCGGCGTCCGGCGTGGGCGACGAGAGAGGAGGCGCGGCGGCGTCCAGCGCGGGAGACGAGAAGAAGAGGCGAGCTCGGCAGCCGGCACTGGTGACGAGAGAGGAGGGGAGTTCGGCGGCGAGTGCGGGCGACGAGAGAGGACGCGGCTGTCGCTGACGACGACGATCGGATCTAGCGGAAGACGGGGCGCGCGGTGAGAGAGGAGGCGCCGCCGCGGCCGGTGAGAGAGGAGACAGGGCTGCGGCGGCGAAGAAAGAGGCCGGCCGTGAAAGAGGAGGCGCGACGGCGGCGGTGAGAGGGGCGGCGGACGGCAGAGGGGCGGCAGCCGCGAAGAGAGGAAGCGAGGGGCGGCCGGCGGAGACAACAATTGTTTTTTCTTTTTTCCATTTTTCTCCTTCCCCTTTTATTCTTTCTGAATTTTTTCATTTCTAGATTTTTTTTGTTTGTAGATAGATTTATTTTTTTGGGTTTGGATAATTTAAAGGGGTATACTCACCACCTCTAATGAAAGGGTGATTGCAACCACTCATCCATCCTAATTCCCCAAACCAAACAAAAACATGGATCGCCATATCCACCTTTATCCCTGCAACCAAACAAAAAACTGGATCGCCATATCCAGTAAAACATGGACCGCCATATCCCATCCAACCTTGACCGGGAACCAAACACATCCTTAGTAAATATTTGACCAAATTTTGTCGTAAAATTTGATTGGAGGGAACAATTGCTTGGAGCAAAGTTGCTTAGAGTACCTCTATAACCTTTTGAGAAAGCTAAAGTCAGATTATCACCGCGAATTATCAGCTGGATTAGTCTCTGAGGCTACTAGGCAAATTTATATGATATCACAAAATTTCCGCTGGGCAGCCCCTAGGTTTACAAAAACACTGAAAATCAATTGATTTTTTGAAAACCGGACTTCCTGGATTGAGAACACAAACAACGTGTTTCTCGGTTAACCTAAAAAATTTTAAGCTGAATTTTGAAATTTTTACCAAATTTGAACATATTTGTAGGTAGTTTTCATATAGTTCTCACAAAAACTAAGAAAACCGCTGAACCCCGATTTGAAAATTTTATGTTTTGATTTCTTTTTAAAAGAAAGAAGGATATTTTCTAGCCTCAGACAGCCCTACGAAGCAGCTCCAACTTTCTTCTATGCTGACGGTGGCGACAGAGGTGGTCTTCGAGCTCATGGCGGTCAGAGGAGCAGAGCTCGATGCGGATGGGATCGCTGAAGTTGCTTCTCCTCCTCTTCGCGGGATGCGGAGCGTGGTGGTTGAGGCATACGACAGCCTCATCCTCACATGCTCTAGTTCGCCGTTCATGGAGTCAACCACCGTCGTGGGCATCGGCGCCCCATACTCACCTATTCCAGCCACCTCATATGATCGTGAGCATTGCTAGTGCCTGAGCTTGAATTGGCAACCCCATCTGAGCTAATAGCCTCGTCATCAACATTGGCCACCATCATGCTCCGCATCCGCTAGGATCATACAAATCTGGGTTGCCGCTTCCGTCTAACCACAGGAGGGATGCTCGTTCACTGGTGGAGCCGAGCTTGTGGCTGCTCGCCTGCTCCGGGAGGGCGGGCAAGGGCTCTTGTGAGCATGCTTGCTGACCACCTCGCAGAGCCAGGCTAGAAAGTGGAGGAAAAGAGAAAAGAAAGAGAGGGAGATGAAAATGTGACACTGACATGCGGGTCCTGCATGCTGAGTCAGCTGGTTGGACCGGATCAACGAGCCACATCAACGAAAACCACTCTCAAAACCGCTTAGAGAGTCAAATGACACCGGTTTCAAAAGTTTGGTGGAGGGTGGTCAAAATAGGATAGAAATTAGACTTGTACCATCTGATAAAAACAACTGCCGGCCCAACTCGGCCCAAGAAGCGAAGCCGCTCTGGCATTATTCGCGTCAAAGCTTCAGTTCGGGATAGGAAGTGAGAGGCGCGCTGGGAAACTATCTTCTCCACAAATAACTATCTCCTCCTCCTCCTCCTCCTCCTCCTCGCTCCGCCGCTCGCCGCCGGCCACCCTCCCCCCCTTCCATGGTACACCATGCTTCTGGCGGCGGCAACTGCCACAGCAGCGCCTGTGTCGTCTAGCTCTACCTTCTTCGCCGCGACGACAAGAGCCACCACCACCACCCGCTTCTCCGCCCAGCTCCAGCTCTCGCTGCCACGCCGGTGCCGATCCTGGTGGGGCAATGGGAAAGCACGCCGGAGCAGCCGCCGCCGCAGCCACCATTGCTGGTACGCGTCGACGATGCTGCCATTGCCGTCGTTTGTAGTCTTGAGCACTTGAGCAGAGAGTTTCATGGCGGCGATTAATGCAGGGCCGGTGGCGCCGCGACGCCGGAGGACCACATGGACGAGCTGCCGCCGGGGAGAGGTCGCTACCACCCGTTCGAGGAGATCGCCGAGAAGCTCCAGGTCGACGACGGCGAGCCCGCCCACCTCACCGACGCCGAGTCCGCCCGAACCATCGTCGAGGTCTACACATAACACAAAACTATCTGAAATTTTTTTTCATAAAATTATTCCATCACTCTCTTCATTTCCGCGAACGCGTGAAAAGACTGCACGTCAATGTATTAGAAGAAAGCAGAGTTTTTGTTACACAACGTAACCGGCCAGACGACCATTGCCTGGACAACCAACCATCACTCTTCTTCAAGCTTTCACCAAGAAATTAGTGGAACAAAATGCAGGTGAACAGCAAGGCGACGGTGATGATCTCGACGCTGATCGACGAGGGCGTGCACGAGAGGATCATCCTGCCGGAGTTCCCCTACCTCACCGATGAGAACGGAGGTATGCGAGAAAACCGGATGCTTGAGCTGATGCTTTGATGCAGCTAGCTAGCTTAGCTTAGCTCCTTCTCTGTGACTTTTGCTGGAGACACTGTTAATTTTGTTCTTGAAGCTGCATGCTGTGATGTGTGGCAATCTGCTCTCATCAGATATTTACTTCGAGGTCGACAACGACGACGCCCTCCTGGAGAGCATCATGGGAGACGACAAGACTGCGGTGACGATTACGCGCCTTTTTTCCCGGATTTCGTTCTTGTTTCTGAATGTTTATCTTCATTGTTTACTGAATTCTTGCTTTTGGATGATGGTTCATGGTTGCAGCATGTTATCATAGGGCTTGACAACACTCAGGTCTTTGCTGACTTGGATCTGGCCGTGGCATCTGCAACCGAGTTTGCTCAAGAGGACGATGACGACGACGATGATGATGATGACGACTCGGATGATGAGGAGAGTGACTTTGATGATGACTTTGATGGGGTGATGAAAATCCTTCTGAAGAAATTCAGGGTTCTTGATTACCTTGCCAATTGCTATTGGTGATTGAATTTGCATTGACACTGCTGCATCTCTGAAAACATTGCAGGAGGGTGTGTTTGCAGTCGATGACGACGATGGCGATGAGGATGGAGAAGACGAAGATCTGCCTAGATGGACAGATCTAGAAACCATGAATTCCTGCCATCCATTGTACTTTGCAAGGATGATTGCAGAGGTATCTGGCTGAGAATTTTAACATCTCTCATTTTAGTTGCCATGATTTGTTCAAGCATCATGTTCTTCACTTGTATGTGCAGACCTCAACCAAGTCTAGTATAGACTGGTTGGACAGACCACCTGCAAGCCTTGTTGTTGAGGGTCAACTAAGACCGGCTTTTGCTGAAGAGAGCACCATGGTTTCAAGGCATTTATCAAGTAGAAATTGCTATGAACTCAGAAATGTATCTTATATTCATAGGATTTCTGAAACATAGGATTTTGACAGGTTTCTGTAATTTGTACAGATGATGAACCACGGAAAGATAACAAGGAGAGTGGTGCAACATTTTTCAAGGTTGAGGTTCTGAGCATTGAGCTGATCACTGCATATGGAACTGAGGTATAATTCTTTCATTTTGATATGGTTTTTCCATTTATTCTCAGTCTATGAACAATCAACAATGTACTATGGAATTATTGTTCTATATCATTCTCTTCAGCTTTAGTAAAATTGTTTTCATGCTTGAATTCCTTGTAGCCAAAGGTAAAGATAGGGGAATACCGGAAAGCTAGGCCAGATATCATTGCGCATTCTGCACCGAACATAATATCGCGCTTGAGAGCTGGTGGAGACAAGATAACCCAGGCTCTGAAATCACTCTGCTGGAGGTGCAAGGCCATCCAAATAGAGGTACAAATTTCTTCAGATTGCTGAACATTATGGAGGAAGTACAATGCCTGCTAATGTTGGGTCATCACTGTAACTGTAATATTTCCACAGGAGGCAGCTGTCATTGGAGTGGACTGCCTTGGGTTTGACTTGAGAGTGTGCTCAGGAACACAAGTGCAGACACTGAGATTTGCGTTCCCTGCAAAGGTCAGTATCAGCTTTCAGTATGAACAAAATTGCAGGAAACCAGTACCCTTTTTTGCAAGGAGGAAACCAGTATTTAAGCGTTGACAAATAAAACTGTTTACATTCTCAACTGAACCACTCCAACAGATTTTATCTGAATTTTCATCCTTATGTTCTTCTGAATGTTCTGCACTGCAGGCCACTTCAGAGTTTGGTGCAGAGAAGCAAATACACGAACTTCTGTTTCCTAGGATACAGCAAGAGGGACAGTCACCACAAACTAGACAGAAAGAGTCTTGATGTAATTCGGAGGAGATAATTTATTCATTTGGTAGGAATTACTAGCTAAAATAAAATATATGCCACATGTCCTTTTTCTTCCATTTATCCATGGGGTAGAATTTTTAGATTCCAGTTTTGTGTCATTGTAGATTGATTTTATGTATCAATCTACCAAAGTATTTCAAAATTCTTTAGACCTGTTGAGGAAAGCACAGATAAGAGAAGCACTGTAGGAGCCTCTGAATATTTGGATGGCAATCGATACAAATAAGACGTGCCAGCAAGTTCAGTAGTCAATTTATAATCCAGAGAACAGCAAAGCAATGTAACATTAGATGGTTTGTGTGAACCAAATTGTACACAAATTCTTCTTGAGCGAATCAGTCTCAAGTTACACTAGTCAAGTAGTCAGCATCACCTGAAAAACCGAAGGCTCTACGGGTTCATTTGTTCAGCAATTCCTGAAGGAGTGGTACATGAAGTGGGGAAACGAAAAGGATGTAACCACAGATAGGTACATATTTCCTTCTAACAGCAGGATCTATGAAGGTTAGGAAAACATATGCCCACAGGCATTTCCAAACACACAACCTTAATGCTGAACCATGGGGATGAATCTTGTACAACTTGATTACTCTTGAGCTGTTGCTTGTTCAGAAGATTGGTCAATATGCTGCGACCGCACAGATGTTGGTAATGATGTCACAAACTCTGCTATCAGCTCCGAGAGTTCATCATACGCATCCTCCTGGAATTCCAAAGTAATGAGAATAATATTATCACCATAATCTCATTACCTCAATTTGCAACTTAGCTACACAAGAACTTCATATACACCAATGCATGAACATAAATGGAGACTTAAAATAGCAGTAATGATGACTTCCTGTATAGAAGTACCTAAAAAACTGGCTTTAGTTAAATAAGGATCTCTTATAGCAGGGAATCAACACATGATATGAGAATAATATGGGCAGCCAAATAAGTGAGAAGGTGAATTATTCAGTTAGCTGGTCTTGATGTTTGCAATGAGACGATGGGTGTTGAGTACTGCTCCGTTCTAGAGATTATTTGCATCCTTAGCCAATGGACACCTGATGCTTGTGCTACTAATTCTTAACAAAACATGATGGATCATGGTGAGCTGTATCAGACCAGCGACATTGGTATGATGCATAGTAAATCACTAGTTCACTTAAAGTAGAGCTTGAAGGCCAACCTGCCCAAGCAAT
>CM020180.1:21851427-21905989 GCA_009805545.1 Oryza longistaminata | reverse complement strand
TTTTGGACATTTTCCTGGTGAGCAGTTTTTCCCCTCCTGAAATCCCTTTAGTTACCATTCAAAGGAGAGGAGTCCAATACAATCAAATCAGAGTACATGTACAGGGATAAAATAAAATAATTTTCCATTTGAAAACATGAGAGAGTAGAAAATTACATAGAAGAGACAAACAACGATAACTACATATGTTACATTTTGTTCACCAAAAAAATTGAAAACATAACAAATGAATATGTAGATTTCAGATAAACACAACTAGCTACAGTTGTTGCAGCAAATCAACTGCTTTAATATATTTGGTTGCTGTCCTACGATGATTTCCCATGTCCCAGAATGAAACGTCAGGAAGATCATGTAACTGCAAGTCTGCGACGCCTTAAATCCGATCGAAGAATTCTTTCATACAGTTCCCCTGAAATAAGGTGAATGGCCACTTTGCGACAACATACTACTGGAGGAAACAGTTAGAACAAACACCGACAAAGTAAAGCACATCTACTACACTGCAAATTGTAGTGCATGAATGATAAAAAAGTTAATCCGCATATATTGCATATTTGCATTACATTACATGATCCATACGCCTACACATGAAAACAACGAAATTTTACTCCAATGTGGATGTGTGTACTTACTAGATCGGGCTCTTTGTGCTTTTGAAAGCAATTATTTCAAAAAAAAAAAAAAAAACTTGGCTAAAGATGATAGGAAGACATGCAACAAGAAGATCCGGGCATATATATTGTTATGGGATACAACGGGCAATTCAAATATGGCATATATACATACATAGTGCAAGAATATACTATAATGATAGTGAGCTTGCAAGAATTAACGAATCAATGCTATACCAGCCGCGAGCGCCATATATAGACACAGCCCGCACGAATTAGTGATGGGTAAATTGAGACTTTGGGAGTGTAATCTGTCGCATCGAATTGCTGGAAAATGTGCTGAGATATGGGACGCGCTCAATGCAGAGTAAAGTTCCAGCATTGAGCATAACTACACTTGAGTACGTGCATCAGATTACATGCCTCTTCTGCACCGATGATCCATCTGTGATTAGGAACGCGCTGGCCCAACATCAATAGCTACAAATTTCAAGTTTCTTTCTGCCGCCACCAAGCTCTGGAAGAACAGCTGGCCGGGCAAAACGTAGGAGTCCTACGGCGAGAGTAAGCAAGCAAAAGGACAGAGGTTGCTAGCTATCAAGGGCTGAGCGGCAAATGGCCCTCGAGAATCCGATGCGCAAGTGAGTGATCTGAAGGAGGCAGACCTCGCCTATCGCTGCACATAGCTTATGGACTCGCTCCTCTCGTATCGTGATTCCTTCGTGTTGAGTGGGCAATATCAAGTACTGACCTGCCACCTGAGCAAGACAGGGCTGACAGCGCATTCATAGATGACTAAGAGCACCCCTCTCTCTCACCACACCACGGATACACAGTGATTGGTGCAGACCATTGTAGTGCAGAAGTCCCGATTAAAAGGCATAATGCGTGCATCAGATCGACCAGAAAATAAAAACGGAACCAGCATAAACCTCTCTCTCCTCTCTACTATTTCGATTTTTCTTTTCCACACTCTACAGTGATACATCGATCAGTCAGAGTAGTTCAGACAGCATTATTGTTCAATTCCAAGCAACGGTGACTAATCGACGAAGCTAAGGTTAGCCGGAGGTATGGTAATAGTAGGGTACCGGTGATGCGGCCGGGGCGGCGACAAAAAGAGACAAAGACAGGGCGTTGATTACTGGAGTCCGGCCGGCGTCTGGCCGGCCGGTGCATGCTAGCTCTTCTGCAGAGGCTAGCTCTGTCTGCGGAGGGGGCTGGGATGCCCCGAGGAGGGAGGAGGACGAGGCGTAAATGCGAGGGAATCTCAGTCCTTGACCGCACCCAAACTTATTGCGCGCCCATCCACTCCGGCCGTCGCGAGTGCTGCTAATGCGCTCTCCTTCTCTTTTTCCGCCAAGTTGGCAAACAGGATTTAACAGTAAGGGCGAGTTTACTTCCAAACTTTTTTCTTCAAACTTCAAATTTTTCTCTCACATCAAAACTTCCTACACACACAAACTTCTAACTTTTCCCATCACATCGGTTTCAATTTCAACCAAAACTTCTCATTTTGACGTGAACTAAACATATCCTAATATATTTAGCAGGGAAAAGAGTTTTTTTCGTTAACACATAATCAGCCAGAACTGTGCTTATGCCGGAAGGTGGGGGGGGGGGGAGAAAAGGCAAAAATAAAAAACCTAAAGCCCTAGAAACTACTACGACGGTTAAAACGCAACTCCAACACGCGGGTAGGGGTAGAGCCAGATCTAGCATCTCAAGAGAAATCCCCAAAAACAGGCAACGCGGCTAAAGACTACAGCCCTGGCCCCCGCGAGTGGATGACTCACAGAAACCACTGGGACCGAACGAATGCAGTAGTCGAAAACCCTGGAGTTTCATTCTTCCACAGCTGCCAAAATACACAGAAGTACCAAGGAGTCGCAAGCCGATGCGGGGTGCTCGAAGTAAACAGGCCCTTTGGAGGTGGAGGATGACCACATCCTGGAGCCAGCTGCCACGAGGGGGAGAGAGGGGCAAGCCTAGCGCTCCTTCTCTTCCTCGCTCTGCTCTCCTCTCTCCCGCGTCGTCCCCTCCTATCCTTGCCATTCCTTACCTCTCTTAGGCTGGGTTTTTTGGAAGGGACTAAAAAGATTTCCTTGTCACATCGGATGTTCAGACACTAATTCATAAGTATTAAACGTAAACTATTAACAACCCATTACATAACCCCGGACTAAATTCGTGAGACGAAATCGATTGAGCCTAATTAATCCACTGATTAGCCTATGTGATGCTAGCAGTAAAGGCAATGTGTATAATTATGGAATTATTAGGCTTTAAAAAATTATCACGTGAATAGCTCTCATTTATGTAATTAGTATTTGTAAGTAGTCTATGTTTAATACTCTAAATTAGTGTCTAAACATCCGATGTGACATGGACTAAAGTTTACTCCCTAGGATCCAAACACCCTTGCGAGGGGCTTTTTCCACAACGCACTCGTTACTAGAAACTCGGTGAAGTCGGATAAATTTCACATAAAGAGTTATAGTTTGGTTTTTTTAACGGTTTTCCGTCTGTAAACTCTTTTCAATAATTTTATCAAAGGATAAGTACGTGACACGCAAAATATCAATAATTGGAAAATTATAGTGCTTAGATGCAAATAAGGTAAATAGTAATGGTGTATTTATAACACCGTGAAATCAAATAATGACGTAGATCTAATAATCATTTTTAAAAGGAAAAAACTCGAAGTTTCTTGACATTCGCGTCCGGCTCTGTCGTGATGTCATCTAGATCTATAAAACTTATAAAATGTACGTCTCGCATTTCTAAATTATTGGTTTATGAATCACTTGTTATGGGGATAAACCCCACCCCTGAAGTGTTGGGTTAACTAATGTGATAGGAGGTAGAATGCCCCTAGGGCAAAATTAAGAGGGGGATGCTTCTCCCAGTCCACACTCACGGCTCATCCTCTCACTTCTTCCCCTGTGTTTCAAGCTTGGGTTCCCTGCAATGAAGGGGAGCCCTGGCCTTGCTTGTTAAATTTGTTCCACATCACACGAGATCTCAAAAGACTATGACGCAGCTCAAACGCGACATTGGTTATCCAGCGCTGATAAAAAATTTACACATAGCCCCTTTTGCTACAGTGGTGTCCAAGAATTGACTCTTACCGATCTCCAAAATAAAAAAAAATTGCCAATTCTGAAATTTATAATTTAAGTCATGCACCAAAAAGATCTGGGAGCTGGTGGGACATCGGAGTCAACTTGAAAGTATAACTGTTGCACGAGCGGCGGTAATGCAAAATTCTCATCATAATTGACTGTGGACGTAAGCATGCCGAGCGCAGCCATCTGCACTTCGTAATCTTGGATCATACATTAACTAGGATTAGAGAAGACAGATAACAGCATTTTTACCATAGCTAGACGACACCCTAGTTCAAGTTAAAGACTGTATGCTGTTTTACTCTAAATCAAAGTTGCATTTTTCTTCACTTTGCTGTTTAACCTTTATTAAAATGTACCTCCATCATCCTCATTTTAAGTGTAGTTGTGGCGGTCCGTTTTATTTAATTTTTTTTAGAATAGTATTATTTATATTATAGACGCCTAAACACATGAATAATCGTTTTATACATCGACTATTTTCTTTATTTTTTTATAATATTTTTTCAATATAAAAGGAAGATCAACGTTGGACAAATAACCCAACAATTACACTTACGGCAGGGACTACTTAGTTTTTTAGGACAATATTGGTAAAGTGCAGAAATTGTTGCTGAGATTCAAAATGAAGTGGGGACCCCTTTCAAGAAACCATGTATACTACTACTTCCGTCGCCAACAATAAATGCAGCTGTGGATATCTGTCGTCCAACGTTTGACTCGTTCATCTTACTTTAAAAATATGAGAAAGAATTAAAAATAAAATTAGGTCAACATAAAGTTACTATCTATTTTATCATCTAATAATAAATAAAGAATACTAATCATCATTTTTTTTTAAATAAAACGAACGGTCCAAACGTTGGACATACAACAGTTGTAAAAAAAACTACACTGTATTTTGAGACAGAATTGGAAGTACCATAAATCCTGAGTAACAAGTGACAAGGACATTGCCCATCTTTTCTGTAACTTTGACCTACAAACATTTACCACCAGTTACAGGGCAGTAACTAACACAAGTAGAGCAAACGTAGGCTTTCATCTTGATCTTGAATTTTTTTCATTTTAATTTTTTTTAAAAAAAATTTACAGAAATAACTCTAATCGTTGGAAAAATTTACAAAAATAGACCTGCCGCCTCTAGTGGAGGGCGGCAAGCTGACGTGGCAGACGGTGGCTCGACGGGCGTGACGGCCGAATTGAAAAGTTGAATATTTTTTCCATAACACCCTTTGCCGCCCACTGCCCCAGGCGCAAGGGGCCTCACGCAAAAAAGCCCAGCCCGGGAAGGACCATTATCAACCATAGCTGGAAAAAGCATTTGACTTGGTTTTTTTTGCATCTAGGTCCTTGAGAGGGAGCAAGGGACTAGATGCAAAAAAAACAAAACCAAATGCTTCTTTCCAGACTGGGCAAATTGCATTTCGCCCCTTGCCGCCCACCTGTAAGGGCGGCAAGGACCAAAACGCAAAATGCGCACACGGCGCCGTCCGAGCCGCGTCTGCCACGTCAGCTTGCCGCCCTCCACTAGGGCGGGCAGGGTTTATTATATGTAAATTTTTTGCGCACGATAGATTATTTCTGTAAAATTTTTTAAAAAAAATTAAAAATGAACACAATTCTTTGAATTTCTTGATGGCCGGTCCCACAACAAGCTGGCCTCTGTGATGGGCCTTGCTGATGACAAAGCCCAGGATTAGCAATGAAGCCGCATGCCCAGCAGATTCTCCACTCAAATCCCTTGCAATTCTCTGCAACTGGCAGACCTGTGTTCGCTTTTCTGAACCAATCCTGACAATTAACGGCGAATTGATTAAGATCTGTTTTCCCATGCCAGCTGCGAGAAAACAGTGAAACGAACGTGATGCTTTACCTTCACCGTACTGGCATCTCTGAGGCCAAAACTGCTGCCTACCTGCATGCATTAGCATGAGCAAAGGGTGAGGAAAAGCATTATCAGGTTTCGAGCTTCCAATACGGAAGAAGCACAAATACTTATTCGCAGACTTAAGGTATCTCTAAGATCTCCATGGATGGAAGTGGCCCAAGCGCCACAATTTCTCCGCAATTAACATATTTAATGCACACGTTGTTATCTCACAACAGAGATAATCAATTGCCACGTATAAAACTTGCATATACTTGTACAACAGCAGATGTATCTCATCTACCTTTGCTGATAAGAAAATGTTTAGATCTCTTGAGATCAGGTGCTCGCTCACTGAAAAGCAGCTGAATGGAAACCTTCTATAGGTTAAATTTTTTGCTACTAAACCTCCCCCGCAGTGATTCGGATTCCCGGGAGCTATGATATCGTAAGACATTCATAAGCTTTAGTCACCAGCGCTTTGGCCTTTGGATGCTTTACCAGCTTTTTCAATTTTTTTTCTCCTTTTGCTTTTTTCATGCATAGAACCAGACTGAGAGCAAGGCATTGCAGCATGCGCCCCAGATATCAGTTACAGCTTATGGCAGTATATACTACCCTCTACCTGACAGCAAATGTTAATGCACACACACTCACAACTGTTCAAAATCTCACCTTCTGATTAATCAGTTATTTATCAACACTTCGAATCCTTTTCCGGGGCCCGTCGTCGCCGTCGCCAGCCGACCGGAAGATGCCGGGAGCCGGTGAGGTGTTCCGGGTCGCCGTCGTCGGCCGAGGTGGCCCGCGTGCTGGCTTGCCTGTTCGAGAGGATGTCGAGTTCCAGGCTCATCCGCGTCGACTCATTTCGCGGTTCCAAACGCCATGCCCCAGTATCTCAAACCTCAGTAATTAATTAGAGTAATTTTACATGTTCTTAAGAAAGAGTATTTTGAGGTATCTAAATTTTACACTATTTTTTTTTACTTTGAGATACTTAATGCCTAGAGATAATCAAATTTTACACTAAAAAAAATATTAATTAACTAATCATCATCACGAATGAAATATCTCTCGCCCGCTCTTCATGGAATTAACACAATCCACATATTATGTGAGCCTCACGGCGAGGCCCTCACCTTCGAGGACGGCAATGGTGACCTCGTCCGTAAGCCTGAAAGAATTAAAGTTCAACGTGAATAATTATGCATGTGTAAGGAGTCAATATGATTGCATGTCTGAGCCTATGGGCATCGAGTCGAGAAGTGCATAGCACATTGACGACAGTACAAAGAACCCAGCCAGGAAATCGGACCTGTCGGGATGGGGCGTTGGAAGAGGTCGTCGATTCGAGCAGTGCTGCAGACGGAGCGCAGAGCCTTCGACGTGGGCCAGAGCCGACTGGTCACAAGCCTCGCCTACCTGCCGCGGCGACCACGCCAGCCTCACAGGCGCCCGCCGCCGCCGACGCGTGGCCGCTGCGAGAGGAAAGAACGGACGACGCAGTACAGCAGCCAGAGGCAGGGCGGCGCCGGCGCCGGCGCCGGAGGAGGCAGGATGGCAGATGGCGGCGGCGCACCGGCAGAGCGTGGAGGAGATGAAGCAAGCTGTTCGAAGAAGAGCAGCAAGGAGCTGAGCACACAGTGCTGACATCTACGCAGCAGCGCTGGAGGAGGCGGAGTACCTCGCCGGCGACAAGTCACCCTCGCCGACCTTTCGCACCTCCCCAACGCCGGACCGCCTCGCCGCCGACCCGCGCACGCTCCGGATGCTGCAGTCCCGCCGCAACGTCAGCCGCTGGTGCGGCCGACGGTCTCGGCCGCGAGTCGTGGAACGCAGTCAAGAGCCTCAACCGCCCGCCCTCCGCCCGAGGCCCCTTCTGAATGATCGGCGATGAGGAAAATCGCCGGCGGCGCCGGCCGGCGAGAGGAGGAGGAGGAGGGAAGGGGTTGCTTTGCTTTATGATTGTGCTGCGTACACATTTCCAATGTCGTCGGTCGTCGTCGTCAATAACCGACAATCGTACGTTCGTGTTCGCGCCCAAATATTCTACTGACTGTTTTGGTGAATTCCGAATGAGTCATTATTATTATATAATTGTCAGTCGTGTACCAGTTCAAATAAATGCTTTCCCCTTTGTCGTAATATTATAATACGTGATATCCTCATCAAAATTCCTCGTTTTTGAGATGATTCTTGTCGTTGCAGTATTCATGGCTCCTCCCCGATTTCTTTCTTTCATTGTGATATTTGAATCACCACTGGTTCTGTAAATTTGGTGTATTGTATTCATTTTTAGAGGCAAAACTGCGTGGGCCCACATTATGGAGGGAGGCCCAGATTAGAGCTGGGCTGCACGGTCATTCGCTGCGGAAAAGTACAACGGAGGTCCCTGAACCGTCACCAAGATTACAAAACGTTCCTTGAACACATAATTCCCAGACCACCCGAGGTCCCTAACTTAAAAACCGTGACAACCCGAGGTCCCCTCGGCGGTTTTCAACCGGTTTTGTCCGACGTGTTGCGACTTGAGTCAGCTGGGACCCCACGTGGGCCCACATGTAAGCCGCTACGTCAGCCTCATCCCTCTCCCCTCTTCTCTCCCTTCCTCCTCTTCTCTCTCCTCTCTCTCACTCCTGTGCTCTGTCAGCGGGGGAGCAAGGCGGCCAGTGGCGGGAGAGCAAGGCAGGCCGCCAGCGGGAGCAGGGGAGCAAGGCGGCGGCGGCAGCTCCCCCGCCTCTTCGCTCTGCTGGGCTGTGGCCGCCGTGAGTCAAATCGCGGAAACCCAATCGGAGGTTGGCGGCGAGGCGCCGACGCCGTTGGGAGGAGCTCGTGGTGGCAGTGCCGAGGACGGCGAGGCGAGCGGTGATGTGCGCCTGGTCGCCGGCGGAGCGGGCGCGGAAGACCGCGGCGGAGTGGCCGCGAAGGGAGCAGCGGAAGACAAGGAAAACTCGCCGCGGCGGGGCGGCGAGGACGGTGGGAGGAAGAGAAGTTGGGCGGTGGTCGGCGCGAGCTCGTGGGAAGCGCCGCGCGAGAAGGAGAGGCATTGGATCGCGGCGCGGGGAGCGCGCGCGACGAAGCGAGGACGCAATGGCGGCGAGCGGTGGGGGATTGGAAGGCGGCGATCAGCCGAGAGCAGCGGCGAGGCGGGGGCAGGCTGGGAGAAGTAACAACGGCGGCGGGCAGAGTAGGAGGCGCGCGGCGGCCGGCGGGGGAAGAGCGCCATGGGAGTGGCCGGCTCGCCGGCAGGGGAGTGCCTGCCTCGTGCTCCCGCAATCCCGCGGCCGCCATGTCCTCCTCCTACGGGCCGCCGCCGGGATGGGGAAGTGCGGGCTCGGCCTCGGTCGTCGGTCGACGGCTCCGGGCAGGGATACGGCACTCGGGCCTCGTCATCGGCGGCGCCTCCGGGTAGCGGATGGGGCCGCCACCCGCCGCCCATGCTCCCCGTCATGGATAGGGCCACCTCTCCGCTCGCCCCGCCGAGCTCCGGGCTGGCCACCGCCGCTTCACCGCCGGCGATCCTCCTCCTCTCGCCGCCGCATCGACGGCGTGTTGTCCCGCTGCTCCCTCCCGCCGCCTCCACGGCATCGTCCCTGCGAGTCGAGCAGAGCGCGAAGAGGAAGGAAAGAGAAACAGAGAAAGGAGAAAGGGGAAAAAGAGGTGACGTGGACATATGGACATGTGGGGCCCACGTGGGTCCCACGCTGACTCAGCCGCCACGTCGGACGAAACGCGGTAAAAACCGCTGAGGGGACTTTCAGTGTCCGGTTTGTAAGTTAGGGACCGGGTGGTCTGGTATTGCCGGTTTCAAGGATGTTTTTGTAATCTCGGTGACAGTTCAAGGACCTCTGGTGTACCTTTCTTCACGTTTCGCTGCTGCGGATAGGGCCGTGGCCGTGTATTTGGGGCATGGTCGCTGCTCCCTTAGACTCGCCGGCGGATTCTAACCAACCCCTTCCGCCGCCGCCGCGTGTTGGCACTCGCTCCGTTGGTCGGGCGCTGCGCCGTCACCGGCGGCGGCGGAGGCGGGCGGCATCGGTGGATGGATGGCTCGATCGCCGACAGGGTGGAGTGGAGGCCTGGAGGGGAGTGAGAACTGAGAAGAAAGGCTGCTGGGTTGCTGGGAAAAGGTAGGGGGTTTCCTCCCTTTTGAGTGACAGAGTGAAGCCTCCTGGTCCCAGCAGGGTTTCAGAAACCGTCGGGGTCGGGGTTACCGTGCCCCGGCGGTAAGCACAAAAACCGTGCAAAATTTACCAAAAATTTAAATTATTTTTTAAATTTATTTAAATTTAAGGAGGTTACCGCGGTATTTATATTATCGTACCCCCGCGGTAAGCCCGGTTACCGCGGTTACCGCCGGTAAGGGAAACCCTGGGTCCCAGTGACCCAGTCCACACTTGAGATCGAGTTTGCTAGTACTACTAGTTGGCATGGGGCCCACTTGCAGATAATTGGAATTAGTCCGTGTTTAGTTTCAAAGTTTTTCTTCAAACTTTCCATCACATTAAGGTTGTGCTTAGTTCCATCATATCAAAACTTTTAACTTTTCCATCATATCAAAACTTTCTTATACATATAAACTTCCAACTTTTCCGTCACATTGTTCCAATTTCAACCAAATTTTCAATTTTGGTGTGAACTAAACATAGCCTAAAACTTTCCTACACACATAAACTTCTAACTTTTCCGTCACATCGTTCCAATTTTGGTGTGAACTAAACACAACCTTAGGATATGTGAATTAATGCGGTTTAAAATCCAGGGTACCCTTCGTTTCCTCTAAAAGAAATGGATGAAAATTTATTTACTCGTCGCACGCTTTTCAAACTACTAAACGATATGTGTTGTGTAAAAATTTTCTATTTAAAAGTTGCTTCAAAATATCAGATAAATCTATTTTTATCTGTGGCCATGTCTCCGTAGCGGTTCATGTTGGAGGTGAATAGCGCAAGGCCGCAGTGCTTGCCAAGGCGTGTTCTCATGGAGGGGCTGTTCATATTGATGCAATTTTCAACCATATCATTTTTTTTGGTAAAGTTGTCAAAAAATGTCTATGTTTAGTTTGTTGCCAAATTATAAATACATAAGAAATTCTGTCAAAATTTTAGCAATATTGGCAACTTGCCAAAATTTTGACAAATTTAGTAAGGTTTATTTTAGCAACAATCTAAACAGGCCCGGAGAGCAGGGCGAACGTGAGCGCCGCCTTGTTCGCGCGCTCGTCGTCGTCTCCCATCTCGTCCATGGCGAACTGGAGCGCCTCCGCCGTCGCCGTGACCTCGCGCATGCTAGTTAATTGCGTTGCTACTTCAGTTATCTATTTATAGAGATATTATTCATTATGTTATTAAAAACCCATCAGGTACCCACTAGGTTATCTATGTCCGGAGGAACAAAGCGGCGGCGAAGGGTGGGGGCCGGGTGCACTTTTTGCCTTTTCTTTATTCGGATTTTTGTTTTTGCATGCAAACGACATGCGCACCCGCACGATTTTCGCAGACCCTTCCGAGGCAGACGGGCCGGAGGTCCGCACAAGAAAATCACTTTTGGCCCGACTGGAAAAATTACTTTTTACTGGTGTTTCTAGGTTCAGTAAAAATTTCGTTTGAGCAAGTTTAATAATAGAGCTAACTATGAGTTTATAAGTATATATTAGAGTTAACATATACAGTAGAGAGGCTATAAGAGCAAGATAATAATACAGCCAGCTGCTTACTTATAGCATATCTATCAGCTCACTCATATAGTGGTTAACTCTTACTATAAATATATGGTCCCACATGTCTGTCTCACAGATTTTCTTGGTTCCTGTGCCTAAGCCAGCTGTAAACTTACAGCCCGCTTCTCATCTCTCTCCTCTTTTCTTCCATCCACCTCAGCATTCAACCTTCTTATAGCCCACTATTATACTTGCTCTAAGGTTATCTATATTTTCTTCTTTTCTCTGAATCTCTCACATGTGCATTTAATGTATTCATCTTGAAGTGTGTGAATAGCTCTTATTTGAGAGACAACTCTTCTCATTTTTTGAATTTTCTCTCCTTTACATAAGTTTATTGTTTGCTTATAGTCTACTATTGAACTTGCTCTTAAAGAGATTGCAAGCGCTTTCAATAAGTTTTACCCCTGTAGTTATTGTTGCTTAATTTGATTTCCAATGTAAGATAAACGTTGAGTTCAAACTTATTTAACTCCTCGGTAATTACGATTATGTTCAAAATGACGGTATATATGAAATTAGAGGAAATATAACTCCTAACCTTTGCACCAACTAAAATATACACCGTACGTCATAATTGCACCAACTCATGAAAAAGCACTCATGGTTCTAACACCACACAGTAATAAGAGGTTCTCTCAGCTATGAGCCAAGGACACTCCCTCTATATATAAAAAATAGTATACTCTTGTTGGAAGATAGAAAAATTATGTTCAGCCCTTCATTTTTTTACACTAGACCTCATTTTATTTTAATGTACAATTATGGCCAGAGCTACCTATTTTAAACAGATGCAAAAGAATTTCATATAACCTCTCGCCCACCCACCGGTGATCACTTTCCCCAAATCATGGGTTCTTCGTCCCTACTCTCCATGTTGTCGATGGACTCGTCGCTATGGATCCAAGCCTCCTCTCCCCCCCGCCCTCTGACCATGGTGACACCATTGCCCAAGTCTTTCTTAGCAGCAGTAACGACGATAAAGTCCTCCACGGCCGGTGTGGCGACTTCCCTAGTCCTCTACGATAACGTATTGGTGGTGGCTTGATTTGCTTAAACAATGAATCTGCTCGCTAGAGTTCTTCACAAGTATGATCTGCTCAACGATGGTTGTTCTCATCCGTGGCGACAGTCAGACTTGTCTGGCTATGCCATCACCTTCCTCATTGGGTGCTAAATCGCCATGTGAGCATGTTTGTAGCAGAGGTGATGGATCTCCCAATAGACTGGTCACTGAACGCTCAAGTGAAATATTAACTGTTTGTGAACAGGAACGAATTTTTCATGTTAAATCTGTAAATCATCGGTGGAAATAAGCAGAATGCATTCTAGAGCAATTTGTCATCTCGAAGCTAGTGTTAAGATAAATAAACAATATGCCCTCTAGTAAAATATTCTAAAACAACATATTAAAAAATAGAGTACATGCTGCAAGGAATATTATTCGCCTTCCTTAATGTTGTTATCAAAAGACGACCAGGTAGATAGTATATTTCTTTTCTACTGCATACAGCAGCAGCAGCACCACCACCACCAAATAATACGTAAAGGAATGTAACTGGGACCTAGTTTCATCATATACACAAGTTGCTAGATTTTCAAGTTTTTGGCAAGAAATGAGCAGTACAGACATACAGTATGTTAAAAATTCTGACACTATTTTAAAGTCGTCAGTAAAATTGCTGGCCAATGTAAGAATGGGTTATGTTAGCAGGAAAACAAAACAGAGAATTATCAGGTATTATCACTTAATATACACCATTTAGAAGACTTGTACTTTATCCTTTTTTTTACCTCGGTAAAAACCTTAGACCTTATAAAGAACAAGACAAACATAGACAATCCAGTTACTCCTGAAACACATCTAATGGGCTACAGGATGTTCTTTTCTTTAAAAAAAACAGCAGTCACAATGAACACTTGATAAAGCACATATGAAAACTAATAACACCTAGAGCAAATTACTAATTTACTGGAGTAACTACTCCCTCCATTCCATAATACAACGCAATTTGGGTTTGTCTTAGAGTCAAACTTCTTTAAGTTTGACCAAGTTTACAAAAAAACATGGCAACATCTACAAAATCTCTCTGTCAATAAAATTATGTACTACAGTATGTTTTCTTTTGAGTCTCTAGAAATGCTCCAAATAGAATTTCTTACCGAGCACTAGAGTTCAAGTTCCACGCTTCCACGTTGGCCGGCTGTTCAGCTGCTTCAAAACCCTTTTGAAAGTCTTATTATGACACCATAACAAAAATATTCCCTTCTTACAGCACACAGTTAACTATGTGTAAATAAAGCTTTCAAATACCCGATGACAAATAGTAGCGATGTACTTATCTGAATATTGAATCCATCACCAACTGGAAGGCTAGAAAACTGACTTCAGACAGCGATTACTGTTAAAGCAAATCTTGCTTGGATTGTTTGTAAATATCATCTTCTGTGAATAACATAAAGTACGCATGGTTTAGGTTTCTAGCAATAAGCAAACATGACATATCCAATCAGCAACAGTTTTTAAGCCCCAGGTTAATATAAAGAATCCAAATATGCCATGAGCGAGGGAGTAACAGAATATAACCATTGCCCTAGGATCACAAGAATTGACTTTTGGAGCTTGATTGTTAGGGAACAAAAATAAAAAAACTGCTCTTTAAATTAATCGATGTCACTTATTCACTCTATGCAACAATCACTTAGATCCCCTACATCCATCTCAGTATCATCTGCAAGAGCGCCATCATCCATGATATCATCTGAATCTTCACTTTTGACATCCAATATAGAATCAGTAGCACCGCTACTATCATCATTACCAAACAAATAGTCCTCTGAATCAGACAACTCGGCAAATTTACCAAGATTCTTGATCCTCCCTCTATAACTGGTAAGTTGAAGGACTTTTTCCTTCCACCTCACCAATGGGCACTTCTCTATCAATTCTGTCCCATCATAAGACTCCGTCAAGAATACGCTAAACCGCTTCCCCCTCTCAGACACATAAAAGATGCCATAATGCTTCAGAAGCAGTCTCATCAACTTCTGCGGCATAACAAACTCACGACGGAAATGTGTGAGGTGATCAGTCACCAGCCTCTTTTCCAACGTGAAGTTCAGTATCTCATGCATCACTGCAACTGCCCTCTTGTCAAACTCCGGCGAGCCAGGAGTCAATCCTCCTGGTTCTGCATAAGGAGATAGGTATGTTGTCTTCTGAAACTGCTCAGTATTGCCTTTTTTCACATAATGATGAACTTTTCCGCGGAATTTGTAGTAACTTGTAAAATTTGGTGGGAACTTCATGGGGAATGATAGTGAGAGCTCTCCTGGTGGACTGGCAATGTCGTTAGCATTTGCATCACCAGTCAATGCTGCCGTCTTTTTCTCGAGCTCGGTGACTGCCCAGTTTGGGTTCCAAGAGACAAGCTCCAGGTAATCGCCGTCCTCCAACCTGACCACCCTGAACTGCTCGGGGAACATGTGAACCCATCGTGTCTTGAAATCATGAGGAAGCCCCATGTCACGCCTGAAATGTGCAATCTTGTCGATGGCCAGACGATGGTCCACCGAAATCATCAGCAGCCTAGTGACGTACTCGGCGGCCGTGCGCGAGTGATCCTCCAGCAGGCGTGCCTCCTCCTCGACGAGCGCCTCGGCCTGCGGCGAGAGGCCCGCCCACATGACACCACGGCTGTCGCGGCAGACCTCGAAGAGCTGCGGTGAGCGGCGCACGAAGTGGGCCACCTTGTTGGGCTTGGTGAGCCCGAGCTGCGAGCGCAGGATCTCAAGGCGCTTGAGCGGGGTGACGTGCTCCTCCTCCTTCTTGAGAGCGTCGACGACGGCGAGCACCTTGGTGAGTACCTTCCACCGCTCCGTGGCCACCTCGAGCGCGTGCACCCGCTTCTTCTTGCTCCGTTGCCTCACACTGCGGCTCCGCGTCATCCCCCGGGCGAGAGATAACTGCGCGGGGCAGCAGAATCGGCCCTGGCCCTGGCGCTGGCCCCCGCGGCGGAGCAGCTCGGCTAGGCAATCCCGCAAACACGTGGTGCGCATGGTGTCCCGAACGGCCGGAACAGGCATACGCAGGAGTAAGACGATGGTACGAACGCAACCGGAGCAGGAAGCGGCGGAGGACGGCAGCTATCGGCGCTTCTAGCCGGCGGCGAGAGGAGGAGGAGGCCGGGAAGGGGTGGCGGGATGGCCGGAAAGAGGAGCGGGGAATCAAGCGGAGCACGAGCATCTGCAACTGCAAGGACAGCAATGGCGATGCTTAAAACTAGCCCATGTGTTTGGATAGAAAATCTAGCCCACAGCCTTATTGAGCTTGTTAGGTTTGGGCTAATCCAAGAAATATTTTCAAGGAACAAGTTGTAATATTATTTAAATTAATTTTGTAGTTATTGCTAATACATTATAAAAAAAATAACAACTAAAATTCAAGGCTAATATCACTTTAAAAGACAATATATCCTATATTTCGATAAGGTAAAGTACGGTCTACTATATTTTATACAGGAAATAAATGCAAGTATATATACCATGTTATTATTGTATATTTTAATAAAAAAATGTATAAAAAGGCATGTGAATTATAAAAATACGAATATAAAAGGTGATGAACATATTTTCTGCTAACACAAAATTTACTATTTACAAAAGTTGATGAGAAATGTTCAAATAAGTATGCAGGTTGAAATTGGAAACGGTAATTGAACATAGTTGATATCCTATATTTTTATAAAAGGTAAAACAATTAGTAGCAAGAATGAACATTTTACAACTTATTCGCAAAACTTTTAACTTATAAAAGTAAGGCGAAATATTCATAAGATATGCTTTTCTATCCTTAAAATACCATCTTCATCAAATCATTATAGTATATTTTCATGCATTGATAAATTCCTTGGTATTCTATAAATGCTTATAAATGATGCAGACTGAACAATATTACTAAAAATGTGACATTTATATGAATTTTATGAGTATTGCTTAAAAAATCCCATGTAGCAAATAATCTCTTAATAGTATACGCTGCTAAAGAATGATCACATTGGCTAGCGCCATGCATATTATTAGAATGTAGTATGATTTTACATGAGTTTCATGGAAATTCAACTAATTTATATAAAATGTTATGAAATTTGCACTACTTAATAGCACAAAATAATATACATGGGCTATAAATTGACGCGCTAATTTTCTAGTAATTAATGTAAAGAACCCCTAATAAAAAATGCATAATTTTCTGATCTAAACCATGCCGACACAGTAAAAAGTATAAAAAAAAAAAGAAGAAGCATTAACCTTGAGCCCTTGAAGCAGACACAGAGAAGGCAAGAATGAAGAAATGGTGATGGAGTGCGCACTGGAGGCCGGAGCAGAGCCGTGCCGTCTACCTCAGGACTCGTCGAGCAGGAGGGAGAGGGACCGGACTCCGGTGCGCCGTCGCCGCCGTGAGGGGCGGCCGCGCGCCGGGCCTACTGGCGCCTGCCGCAGCCGCAGAGCGAGAGGACGAGGAGGCGAGGAGCGGCGGAGATGAGACAGAAGCGGAGCGGCGGCCGTCCGGGCGCGGTGGTGCGCCTCTCCTCTCTCGTCCTAACCCTAGCGCCTGTGGTGGGCCTTTTTTTTGTTTGGGCGCCGCCGGGGGGGGGGGGGGTGCCTCCTGGGCCAAAACCCAGGGTGGTCCACGGACCACCCGGACTACCTGCTGGAGCCGCCCCTATGGACCGATGGACGACACAGGGCCACAGGGCGCTAGAATTTTTTTCGTTTTTAGATTTTTTTTTAATATTTACAGAAATAATCTATCGGCGGAAAAAAAAATGCAAAAATAGATCTGCCGCCCAATGGTGGGCGGCAAGCTGACGTGGCAGACGGTAGGTCGATCGCGCCGTCTGCCGCCGTCGGCCAAAATTACGATTAGGCCCTTGCCGCCCATACAAGGGGACCAAGGGGCTAATTGCAATTTTGGCCGTCCATAAAGAGCTTGCGGCCGTACTTTTTGCATCTGGGTCCCTTGCCGCCCCCATAGAGGGCGGCAAGGGACCCAGATGTAAAAGTACGGCCAAAAGATTTTTCTATGTTATGTTTAATAATAAATAAAGAAGTATTTATTGGTAAACTTGTTAATATTTGTTATAAAAATGTATTGAAGTTCGCCCCTTCTTCTCTTCTCTCTCCCTCTCTTCTTTTTTTTTTCACTGGATTTGAGGGGGGACGAAAGAGGGCTGGGGGCTGGGCGGCAGGCCTTTTATAGGCAGCGAGGCCTGCCCCGGCCAGAGGCGGCAAGGGGCCGCCTGCAAAATGGCCGGCCCCTTGCGGCTTTTTTGCATTCGGACCCCTTGCCGCCCACCAAGGGCGGCAAGGGCTTTACTGCAAAAAACCCTCCCTCCGTCACCGCCCATTCCTCCCCCGTTTGCCACGTCAGCTTGCCGCCCCAGAGGTGGCGCGCAGGGTCTATTTTTGCAATTTTTTTCGCCGATAGATTATTTCTGTAAATAATTAAAAAAAATTCTAAAAACGAAAAAAATTCACAGGGGCTATAGCATCCACGCTGGGTAATGACCTGGTTGCCGCCTTGCCGATTTTGGGGAGACGATGCCGGTGAGAACTTCGGCAGCCAGCGATTTTGCAGGTAATTTTCAGGGAACATACTGACTTTGATGTTGGGCACAACTGTAAAAGTGTGAAGATGATGAAGAGCTTATGAAGGTTGCATGTCGTAGGCTTGAGACGACAGTTATGCAACATTTTACAAACTATGGATGGAGATTCACAAATAGACTTGAATAAATGTGTACTCCTTATCTCGGTTTGGTCTTTTATTTCGGTTTGGTCTTTTATTTTGTTGGGTGTGTTTAATTTCATTTTGAACTACACTCTTTGTTTGAGTGATACTTTGTAATAATTGGTTGTAGCTTTGATGAGCAAAGGCCGGAATATTTCATTCCATTATCTAAAAAAAAGCCAGCGATTTCGTCGAGGACAACATGGAAGGAGAGGCCTGCGGACACCGGCAAGCGCCGATTCACCCAGGCGATGGCGATTTCGGCTCGCGCCGAGGGAAAGGAAGAGGGTGAGAGACTGGGAGGCGGCGGCGGCGGAGAGGAAAGGGGAGAAGCTGAAGGGAGCGGAAGAGACCCATGGAGTTGTGGGGCCCCATAGCAGAAGACCACACGGCGATGGCACCACAACTGGTACTGTTGCACTGTAGAGCGGAGTTGGATAGGATTGCCTGGATATCGCATCGGACGGACCTGGAGACTCCTGGGTACTGTTCGCCTGTAGCACCTGAGATGCCCCTCCCAAAAACTATAAATTCTATAGATCTGCCACTCTTACGAGTGGTTCTAAAGGATTTGCCACTCAACTCTATGTCATAGACACATAAGGGCCCACATGTCATATGCAGCGAGTGGCAAGTTCTTAATTGCCACACCTTAAAAGTGGAAAATAATTAAATGTCCCTAGTCGACGACGACGACGATAGAAAATGTTTAGGTTGCCAGCAAAAAAAACAGAGAGAGAGTAGAGCTTCGCATTCTCTTAAGTCCATGAAGAATACACAATCTTGTAAATGTTTTATACAACATCTCACTATCATGTTGTGTCTCAGTTATGAAGAAGCAAATTGAAAAAAAATTGTGAATACATAATAGGTCTATTTCGTTATCCTTTTGCTACAGCTGTGTGGGCTATAGCTACAAGCCGGTAACGGTGGTTTATGTCTTGCTTACTACAATCACAACAACGTTGTAGCATCACCTACCAAATAGGCCCAATGTAAAAACATGATTCGGTTAGAGCAACCACAATGTGAAGAAAAAGCGGGTAATAAGCAATCAATGCTGACTTCTTACCTAGCAAGATACATTGTGGCAGATGGCAATAGTTATAACTGGGTAGTATACTTACTACCGGCAATAAGCCATTAAAATATTTTTTTTTGCTAGTGTGTGTATGACAATCTCCTCACATGGCACTCAATGTGGACCCCACCTTACTTACCACTTCAGGTATTAAACATTGTGATGCCTACAAGTAACTATTATTGTCTGACACCGGGACCCATCTTACTACTAAGTTGGTAAATAAACATTGTGGTTGCCCTTAGAAAAACGACTAGGGGAGACATTTAAAATGACAAAAACCAACCTATGCAAATTATGGTGCATGTTCCTCGCATCATTCTTGCTAGGCCTCAACAGCAAAGAGCGAAACTTATAAGCATCGGTTATTGTCTTTTTTATGTCATAAAATTCTATCGATAGAACACAACTAGTAGCCCAATGAATGCATGGATAGCTAGTTTGTCAGATTCGTAGCCAGAAAATAACTACATTTTTTGGATGGAGTACCAATCATAAGTTAACCAGCTGCCTCAGCAGTCAGCAATTGAGAGTTGAACGAATTTTATAAAGAAGGCCCAGAAGGTTGGGCAAATTACATTTTGAGAATAGGAATATGAAAGAAGAGCTAAAAAGAAAAAAGAAAAGAAAAGACCATCAAGTTCTTGTCTCGGCCAAATCTAATAGGAAAGAGAACTAGTGTTGAGCTGTAGAAGATGATGCCTAGGCTCGAACATGTATGGGGGCTTCCAAGAATGGGAGGTTGAAGGAGTTTTGGCAAGCAAAGATAATATCAGTCATATCTTATATATCCCTCACTGGAAACGAAAAAGAAACCATCACCGATGCGGGAAGCTTGTAGGAGAAGAATTGAGCGATCGTCATGACCTTCTTTTCGTTTGGATAGAGGACAACTGGACAAGTCCTCAACCCCAAGAAAATCAGCTGAACTCCCAACGGTAGGCGTTGATGGAGAACCCAACAACCACCGCCCATGAAGTCCTGCATGCCTATCAAGTCATGACAAGAATAGCCAAATGCCCGTAACCTCTTGAGTTGCATAAAGAAAGGAAAAGGAAGAAGAACGAGATGAACAGAAGTACAGGTTTAACCCAACTAGCCTGCCCCTACTAGGGACCAAAGAAATCCTATCCATCATTCTCCCATCACGTGACGGTGAGCCACCGAAATCACAAAGAGGGACATAAAGGTTGGGGATTTTTGTGGTGCTAGGAGGTTCGCAAGAGCTCCATAAAAGAAGAGTTTTCAGTTTGTTAGTACTTTACATTTGTATGTGTAGTTTGTGTAGGACTATGGGTAAGCTAGACAAAAAAAAAAAAATCCACGGTAGGAAACCATGAAAGCAAGGGATCATATATCGTTACCACTTAACAAGCGAAGCAATGGGACGAGAGTCAGTCAGATTAGCCCTGTCCAGCAGATCATAGATCGTTCAGAAATAATAATAATGTATCAAATAAAAAGTCCTACGATTAAGTCACATTCTTATAAATCAATAATAAGTTATCTGTTTCACAAAACAGAATAATACTTTATTCATTTCATTATAAACATAGTATATAGTATATGATACAATTCATATCTCTCTAGGGCATATAGCTGATAGTTTGCGTGCTGCAGCTCAGCTTGCGTGTGTGTTGATTGTGTTCACGTCAATTTGTTTTCCAATAGTAAAGGAATCGCTCCTGAAAAGGAGGATAATGCCTAGTTACAAACAACAAGGACCAGGCCCAGTTTTGCCCCTAAAACCTTAAAATAGGATTAAATTGACCTACGGAATCCTTTACAAGCTACAAATTCTTCAGATATTAGAATACACCAAAAAATGTGGCAACAGCAAACAGCAAAAAAAGTACTCCTCCTATCAGGCCAACCTGGAAAATTGTACATTCATGTAAGTGAAATACCCAAAAACCTAAAACACAATAATACCGAGAGCATTAACTATTAAACCAAAACAAGAAACCAAGTTAATTGTACAAAAAACTTTTACCAGCTTCTCAGATAGGTAGTTGGCAAGGAATGCTCCCCCAACAATTGCAAGGAAAGTTGCAACCAAGTGTCCAGCTATGGCTCCGCTTGCGACACCAAAAGGAGACTACAAAAACAAAGACATGCTTTTTTTTTTATAGTAATACAAATCTAAACTAAATTATACATATGCATTCTGTTGCCAAGTCCAAAACAAACCTGAGCAGCACCTAACGCAATTGTAGCCAGCATAGAGCGATCTCCCCATTCCTGCCAGTAAAAATCACTTGGTGAGCAATAAGGTGTTAGTTCACTACGCCCTTTGTTAAAAAATAGAACAGCTATTTTGTTTCGTTCAGACAAGACTTTGACCAACCAATAACCTATTAGAACATAATTTTTGTGACACAAAAATTATGTTATTAGATTCATATTCGGAGTACTTTCGTATGATTATGCTTTTGTATGGCATAAATGATACATTAGTACAGCAATGTTAGTCAAAGCCTTATTGTACATGGGAATCAACTTACTGCAAAGAAAACAAGGCTGAAAGACTTCCAAAGGACCTCGGCACCACAACTGGTACTGTTGCACTGTAGAGCGGAGGTGGATAGGATTGCCTGGATATCGCATCGGACGGACCTGGAGACTCCTGGGTACTGTTCGCTTGTAGCACCTGAGATGCCCCTCCCAAAAACTATAAATTCTATAGATCTACCACTCTTACGAGTGGTTCTAAACGATTTGCCACTCAACTCTATGTCATAGACACATGAGGGCCCACATGTCATATGCAGCGAGTGGCAAGTTCTTAATTGCCACACCTTAAAAGTGGCAAATAATTAAATGTCCCTAGTCGACGACGACGATGGTAGAAAATGTTTGGGTTGCTAGCAAAAAAAAAAACAGAGAGAGAGAGAGTAGAGCTTCGCATTCTCTTAAGTCCATGAAGAATACACAATCTTGTAAGGGCCCATTTGAATCGCAGGAATGAGAAAACATAGGAATAGGAAAAACGCGGGATTTTGATAGGAATGTAAGTGTAAAACAGAGGATTGCAAAACACAGGAAAAACACAGGAATAGTCGTTTGATTGGACCGCAGGAAAAACACAGGAATTAGAGGAGAGATAAAGACTCAAAGGAAAGTTTCCAAGATGTTTTACCTCATGTTAGAATTCCTTCAAAACTTGCATGGCATTAGGCAATCCATAGGAATTTCATAGGATTCCATAAGATCCATTCCTTTGATTCAAAGGGCTATATAGGAAAAATTTCTATAGGAATGAAATTCTCTAAAATTCCTATGAATTTCCTTTGAATCAAAGGGGGCCTTAAATGTTTTATACAACATCTCACTATCATGTTGTGTCTCAGTTATGAAGAAGCAAATTGAAAAAATTTTGTGAATACATAATAGGTCTATTTCGTTATCCTTTTGCTACAGGTGTGTGGGCTATAGCTACAAGCCGGTAACGGTGGTTTATGTCTTGCCGACTACAATCACAACAACGTTGTAGCATCACCTACCAAATAGGCCCAATGTAAAAACATGATTCGGTTAGAAAAACGACTAGGGGAGACATTTAAAATGACAAAAACCAACCTATGCAAATTATGGTGCATGTTCCTCGCATAATTCTTGCTAGGCCTCAACAGCAAAGAGCGAAACTGATAAGCATCAGTTATTGTTTTTTTTATGTCACAAAATTCTATCGATAGAACACAACTAGTAGCCCAATGAATGCATGCATAGCTAGTTTGTCAGATTCGTAGCCAGAAAATAACTACATTTTTTGGATGGAGTACCAATCATAAGTTAACTAGCTGCCTCAGCAATTGAGAGTTGAACGAATTTTATAAAGAAGGCCCAGAAGGTTGGGCAAATTACATTTTGAGAATAGGAATATGAAAGAAGAGCTAAAAAGAAAAAAGAAAAGACCATCAAGTTCTTGTCTCGGCCAAATCTAATAGGAAAAGAGAACTAGTGTTGAGCTGTAGAAGATGATGCCTAGGCTCGAACATGTATGGGGGCTTCCAAGAATGGGAGGTTGAAGGAGTTTTGGCAAGCAAAGATAATATCAGTCATATCTTATATATCCCTCACTGGAAACGAAAAAGAAACCATCACCGATGCGGGAAGCTTGTAGGAGAAGAATTGAGCGATCGTCATGACCTTCTTTTCGTTTGGATAGAGGACAACTGGACAAGTCCTCAACCCCAAGAAAATCAGCTGAACTCCCAACGGTAGGCGTTGATGGAGAACCCAACAACCACCGCCCATGAAGTCCTGCATGCCTATCAAGTCATGACAAGAATAGCCAAATGCCCGTAACCTCTTGAGTTGCATAAAGAAAGGAAAAGGAAGAAGAACGAGATGAACAGAAGTACAGGTTTAACCCAACTAGCCTGCCCCTACTAGGGACCAAAGAAATCCTATCCATCATTCTCCCATCACGTGACGGTGAGCCACCGAAATCACAAAGAGGGACATAAAGGTTGGGGATTTTTGTGGTGCTAGGAGGTTCGCAAGAGCTCCATAAAAGAAGAGTTTTCAGTTTGTTAGTACTTTACATTTGTATGTGTAGTTTGTGTAGGACTATGGGTAAGCTAGACAAAAAAAAAAAAATCCACGGTAGGAAACCATGAAAGCAAGGGATCATATATCGTTACCACTTAACAAGCGAAGCAATGGGACGAGAGTCAGTCAGATTAGCCCTGTCCAGCAGATCATAGATCGTTCAGAAATAATAATAATGTATCAAATAAAAAGTCCTACGATTAAGTCACATTCTTATAAATCAATAATAAGTTATCTGTTTCACAAAACAGAATAATACTTTATTCATTTCATTATAAACATAGTATATAGTATATGATACAATTCATATCTCTCTAGGGCATATAGCTGATAGTTTGCGTGCTGCAGCTCAGCTTGCGTGTGTGTTGATTGTGTTCACGTCAATTTGTTTTCCAATAGTAAAGGAATCGCTCCTGAAAAGGAGGATAATGCCTAGTTACAAACAACAAGGACCAGGCCCAGTTTTGCCCCTAAAACCTTAAAATAGGATTAAATTGACCTACGGAATCCTTTACAAGCTACAAATTCTTCAGATATTAGAATACACCAAAAAATGTGGCAACAGCAAACAGCAAAAAAAGTACTCCTCCTATCAGGCCAACCTGGAAAATTGTACATTCATGTAAGTGAAATACCCAAAAACCTAAAACACAATAATACCGAGAGCATTAACTATTAAACCAAAACAAGAAACCAAGTTAATTGTACAAAAAACTTTTACCAGCTTCTCAGATAGGTAGTTGGCAAGGAATGCTCCCCCAACAATTGCAAGGAAAGTTGCAACCAAGTGTCCAGCTATGGCTCCGCTTGCGACACCAAAAGGAGACTACAAAAACAAAGACATGCTTTTTTTTTTATAGTAATACAAATCTAAACTAAATTATACATATGCATTCTGTTGCCAAGTCCAAAACAAACCTGAGCAGCACCTAACGCAATTGTAGCCAGCATAGAGCGATCTCCCCATTCCTGCCAGTAAAAATCACTTGGTGAGCAATAAGGTGTTAGTTCACTACGCCCTTTGTTAAAAAATAGAACAGCTATTTTGTTTCGTTCAGACAAGACTTTGACCAACCAATAACCTATTAGAACATAATTTTTGTGACACAAAAATTATGTTATTAGATTCATATTCGGAGTACTTTCGTATGATTATGCTTTTGTATGGCATAAATGATACATTAGTACAGCAATGTTAGTCAAAGCCTTATTGTACATGGGAATCAACTTACTGCAAAGAAAACAAGGCTGAAAGACTTCCAAAGGACCTCAGAGACTAGTCAACTTTTTAGCCACCGCCACAAAGTAGAAACAACCTTCAGTTAAAAAAAAAAGGTGAAGAGCAGAAAACTTATTTTGATACTTAAGTTTTGCCCCCACCCCCCCCCCCCCCCCCCAAAAAAAAAAAAAAGAAGAAGAAGAAGAAAGAAGATGGTTTAATAAATTCTCAAGAGCAGCAGATGCAAATGTTCCAAATATTTAGTTGGCTACTGCATGCTTCCAGCTTTGCAGAAAGTAAATGCAAAAGCAAAACATTTATATGCTTTGACCAAAACTCTTCATAGAATCAACATTCTGAAAAAGCACAACCTTCTCCTTGACAAGCTCCTCAGCCTCAGCCAGCTCCCCAGATTCAGAGTTTCCCTGAAGGTTTCCATTTGCATTATCTGGAAGTTGCCATGCATCTTTTATTGACTTGAAACCAAAAAATGCCAGGAGAGCAATCGCAGCATACTCTCCTATAGGTAGTGCTGCAAAAAAAAAAAAAAAATCATGTATCAACAAGTATGTCCATTAGGATATCAGAGATACTTATGGAAACTTCCAAAAAGTAAACCCAAGTGCAGAAAGAATGCCAAATATGATTACTAGAAATTACATAGAGATATTGCCAGAGAAAGCATAGTAGTTTATACTTGTTTGAAATTGTGCTGGTACAGACTGAAAAATCCTTCCAATTATAACACTCACAATAGTCATTAGGGAAAGAGCAGCCATTGACCCAAGTAAAACCTGTTCACAAAATTACACAGGCACATAAATGTTAGAGTGACTAGCCAAAGGGAGACATTCTCTAAAATAAAAATGAAAATTGAGGGAAAAATATATTTCTCTAAACCCTTAATATAATTCAGTTGCCCGGCGGAGAATCTTAATATAATTCAGTTATAGGTAGAAAACAAGTCTTTAGTTTTTCTTAAATGACAAAACCATCATTTTGAGGTTGTACCTTTTAGTTCTGTAGTGACATTTTATTATTAATCGTTTTTTACATGGAAGAACATATTAAAAGAAGAGAGCAACACTGTGAAGAGAAAAGAAACAACTCAAATAATCGGACAATAACATGAGACAGATCTAAATCACCATGCCCAAACATACCAATGCTCTCTGATATTGCATCGCAAGAAGTGCAGCAATGAAAAATGTCTGCAACAAAAGAAGGGTCAGCGCAACAAAATTTCTTTGCTTGCCCAAACATATTAAGCATATAGCATAAGCTTTACAGAATGGTAAAAAAAAACAATTCCTGAACATAGCTCCAAGCTAGGAGAACACTGAAGATCATGTAGCTACAACTAAATGATAGTAATACAAGGAGAAAAATAGGATCTACAGTAGGTATGACTCCAAAACGGTAAATGAGTAATTCACTATGAAGATAATACAAATCCAATTTGACTGAGTTGACACTCAAGTTGTAAAGCCTTGAAATATCATAATTTAGGAGCATAAAAGTACATAAAACTACTTACTGCTTAGCTTCATATATAGAAAACAACAAGAAGGTCTCATCATCTATCAAATTGCAACAATAAATACTGTGATGTAGCATGGGAAAGAAATGAAACTATAGACATTTGGTTGGACATAGCAAATGTGGATGACCTATAGATTTCAGAAATGGAGCATCAGAATGAAAACTCTAAGAACCATAGAATCCAGACTTCATAATTAGTCAAAAGAAGGTAAAGAGCATCTGTAATGCATCTAGAAGGATAAGGCAAGAGAAAAAGTCAACTTTAATGGACTGTATACCTTATCCCCAATCTCAGATACAAAAATCAGGGTAAACGCTGCCGTGAAACCTGACTTTGCAAGCATCGCTAAAACTGCAGATGGTTGTCCTTTAAAGAAAACAATAAAAGCGGATGCCAGAGCAGATAGAAGTAGCACTGCAGCAATGTATTGAGGGTAACGAGAACCTGAAGGTGGTTTTGTTCTGCCAACCAAAGCCAATGTGCAGTTTAATGCTATTTAGAAGAGATTGGGATGAAGGTTGAGTTAAACATAGTAGAGTATAGGAACTCACGGTTTGTTTGAATCTCTGGTAGCAGAACTATCCAAATGTTCCCCATGGCTACCTGCTTCGCCACCTTCATAGCTTCCAGCTCCAACATTTACATTGGATGTCTGCACTCTAACATTGTGCCGTATTGGTCTCAACCATGGTAACCTACATCTCACTGTTAAAATAAAACTATGCAATCAAAATAGTATAACGATGCCTGTCCGAATTCAAACAAGAAATCTTACAAAATGGAGTCATTATGCCTGAAAGTAGCAAGGGAAGATGGTTTTAGATGGTGGCATGAATCTAAGGCTCCTTTGACATTAAAATGAATTGCGGATGAATGTGTAGAGTTGGAATCCATAACAAACAATACGATCAACTTCATCAACGAGTTTCACAAAGAAACAATGATACTTGTATTTGATCTGAGACATGGACAAGAATTGTTTTTTTTTTTCAAAAGGTTGACAGAATTTGATGAGTAAACAATCCCAGAAAACATGGTATTTATATTTACAGAAAACAAAAACATATCCTTGATGCTTTTTGTGCCACACTCCTCAATGTCGCATTCAAATTCCATCTGTGCTTACAATTTCAGATCCATGTGGTGACAGGAAACAACAAGCAAGCTGGAATTCATGGCAGCGCCTAGGATGAGATGTGATCCATGTGTAATTGACTAATTGTGGACGAGATCTTGCTGTCTGGTCAATGAGAACAAACATAATTTATTTGTCTTGGAATTTGCAATGGCATAGTAATCCAAAGCCCACCAAATTATCTCTCCTGTGCATACAATACAGAACCTATCTAATTTTTTCATCCTACACAACTTAGGAGATCGATAACCTGAAATCGGCAAAACCTGATGCTAGCTTGAAACAACAATTGGGGTCTAAAACTTATCATAGGCTAAACATTTACATTTATTATGAATGCAACGCCCATAATTTTGGGTTTCTCTATGCCACTATGGCACTATCTGAAACATTTTGGCCCTTCCTACATAACACTATCTGAAATTAGACTAGGGGGTTGTTTAGATTGATGTCATTTCAAACCATAACATTTTTTGGTAAAGTTGTCAAAAATGTGCGTCCATTTAGTTTTTTTACCAAACTCTGGTAAATACATAAGAAATCATGCCAAAACTTGGCAATATTGCCAAATTGCCAAAAATTGGTAAAGTTTATTTTGGCTACAATCTAAACAAGACCTAGATTACTGTACTAAGTAAGGATGCCACATATGTTTGATTGAGCCACATTGACTGACTGGCCTGATCATCAAACCATGCAAGAAGCGTTCGAGCACAAGATCCCTGATTTACTCTAGTGGGGCGTGAGAGAAGAGGAGGAAGGGAGCAGGACATAGAGATGCCCAGACCTTGTCCTTCCACGAGGCACCGCCGCCGCAGAAGCGGCGGCGGCCCTGCCCCATCCTCGCGCCTCCTGCTGGCGGCTGGCACTGCGACGCCGACGGAAACGGCCGTTGCCATGGACCGAAGAAGCTCCGGCGTCGGTGACGTGGAGGAGGAGGAGCAGGAGGAGGCGGCGGCAGTGGGAGGGGAGGCGCCCGCGGTGGGGGTAGAGGGTGAAGGGGGAGGCGGCGGCGTGGGGGAGGAGGGCGGAGGCGCTCAGCCGGCGCCGGCGACGGCGACGAGAAGGAGAGGAGGCGGGCGGCTTATCGGCTTCGGGAGTTCGGTAGCGCACACGTGCCAACAGTTCTTCTTCTTCGTCTTTCCTTTTCCCTTTTTTTTAAAAGAAATAAATTTATTAAATTTCAGAGAATCAAAGATTATTATAGACTCGAAATTACATGAAATAGCCTAATCCCTCCGTCCCATAAAAAAATTGTAGAATCGGATGTGGCATATTCGTCCAGATTCATAGTACTATTTTTCATAGTATTGGCATGGACGGCTTATATAACTTGCGTATTATGGTCATATTCCAAAGTTAACTTTGCTAACGTAGTAGCAATTTTTTTTAAAAAAAATGGTTATCTTATATGGTTAAAACTTTTATACAATGGATCAAAGAATTTTTAAAAAAATTTAAGATTTAGTTTTAGAATTTATTGGTATAGTGTATCGTTGAATAATTGGTCAATGGTACCATTTTGTGAAATTCTGCTCACATAATACTTAGGTTATATGCCAAGTAATTATTGGTATGTATGTTGATCATTATTTTTTGGGTCATGTAAATTTTACCTTCGAAATGCATGATGCATGAAAAGTTGTTAGAATACGAGAAACTAATTAGCGCAGCTAAGCTGGCGATGTAAGTAAGCACAGGTGCGTGCAGTTGCGCAGGTGCGCCCTACTCAATGGGTCTTATTGGTCGAAGGAGGTATAGGCATTCTTTTTCATATTATAATTGATCTAGGAGAGATGGAAAGTTATCTAAATCTGGTATTTGAAAGTAAAATTTTATGATAGATACTTTTTCAATATAGATTTATTTCAAATTTTAAAAATGAGTAAGCTTTCAACTCTAAATTTTAATTTTTTCAATTGAAAATTTTAAAATATTCTACCCAAATTATTTCAAACTTTTTAACCTAAAGTACGAAAACTTTAAACTCAAAAGTGAAAATTTCAACCTGAACTATAACATTTTCAACTCAAATGTGACATATCATCGTACAGTGAATCCAGACAGCTGTTCCAAAATAAGTTAATATGGTACAGGATGTGACATATTCTAATACTACAAACCTGGACAACATGTCCATATTCACAGGGTTTCTCAAGTGCATCAGTGAGGCTCAACTCTGGCAAAGCTATTGTCAATGTTTCAGCACAAGAACCAACAAAGATGAAGCCAAAGAAACCAACTCCTAGTGCAGTTTTTCTTCCTCCTTCATGGGAGTCTACAAAGTTGTGATGTAATGACAACTAAATCTATCTAATTGTGATGTGTGATGTAATGATAGTTGTGTAATGACTGTTGTGCCTAGGGATGCAAGTGGGTAGACCCGCTACTCACATAAAAATCCGCTTGCTAGTTTATTTTCTACATGGTAGTACAAAATTTAGAAGAAAAAATGAAGTAAAAGTAGGATAAGCGGGCAAAAAAAGCCCGCTTGCATCCGTGGTTGTGCCATGTAATGACTGTTGCCAAATGTGGCTTTTGTGCTAGGTAACTCTAGTTGCCAAACTGATGTGTGAAGGCTTTATATTGCCTCACACTATGTCCAATTGCTGCTATGCTGGTTAAGTGAACCTAATTATGACTTATTCTGCTATCAAGATTTTCAGACTGTGATCCAAATTGTGTCAACTATTCTTTCCTGAGATTGAATTTATCCCTGTCAATTGTTATGTGAAGCCAATTGTGCTACCCACTTGTTATGACAGACAAACACATATTCTGCTGTAAATGAATCAAAATTATGTCATGCCATATAAAAAAAAATCAACTAGCACAGTTTGTAACATATTCTTGCCAAAGACTCATTGCATTCATAATGCAAGCTGTAGCTGCAAATACTACAACTTGCAGTTCACATTCTTGATACCATCACAGACACGGCAAGAACACAGAACATGACAACAATCGAGAGATAAAATCTCTCATTCTCTAGCCTAGTGTTTACATCCTAATTTTCTCTGCATTCTCACAACCCAAGGCTTTGACTGACTCCAACTATTGCCTAGCAGCATCAAACTCTCTGCTCTTCTCCTCTGCCTTCAACCTCTCTCCTTGAACAACCAAAACCAGATCTTCATTCTTCTTGCTCATTGACCAAACCAAATCTCGCAAGTCATTCAACAAATCTCACATATAAGTGGTTGTTGGCCCATCAAACCAGGAAAAGAAATTGCATCCTGCAATCCCCAACCACATACTTCACTCCCCGATCCAAATCAACCCACCAAATGTGACCAAATAGGCAACTTACCCAAACATTGTGACATTTGAAGTACCGATGGCTAGGGTTTTCGATGCTCCACAAGATCCACCACGGAGCCTTGCTGCCACACTTGCACATCACGGTTCGGTTGGTAATCAAATGGCCCAACCCTATACAACATGGAAGAAGCAGATGACCAATGGGAACACGCCAATGACGAGTAGCTTCTCGAACTAGCCATCGCCGACACACCGCTCCCCATGTTGCCGCCACGTTGCCGTCCCCGCAACCTGCACCTTTGTTGTCGCCAATGTGTCGAGGGCTAGTGTTTTTATGGTATGGTTGGGGATTCAGCTTGCGAAGAACACAAACAGATTTAACTATTTACCGCTCTTACAAGTGACAATTAAAGATTTGCCACTAGATCCCACATGTTATAGACACATGAGGGCCCACATGTCATACACTGTGAATGACAAATCTTTAAATGACACATCTTAAAAGTGGTAAATAGTTAAATGCACCCCCACTCAACCCCTCAATCGACGTGTTGGCTCAGCTAGTTAACGGGGTCAAAGATGCCAGGTCGGATGAAGCTACATCCCAACCCACCTGAGAAGTCGATATGCATTGGTTTTTGGAGTTGGCGGGTTTTACAGTTAAGCAATGTGATTCAACCAGTAGCATGAATTGAGGGATGGACAATAGACTTGTTCCTTGTAACTATATCAGGTATGGATAGTTAGATTTTTTTATTTTTTTGAACCTTTTTAGCTTTTAATTTTAAAACTAAACCCTTTCAAAATTTATTTCCAAAATCTGAAACTTTTAACCACGCTAGTCTGCCTGGCGTGGCAAAACAACAATGGCACGGCACCTGCAGCGGGCGTGACAGTTTTGTCCTGCCACACCAGCGAGAGCGGCGTGTCGCTGGCGTGGCGAAATAACGCTGCCACGTCAGTGGGAGCGGTGCGACAATATTGTTTTGCCACGCTAGTTTGGCTGGCGTGGCCGTGTGGCCAAAAGTTCAGATCTTTAATATAAAATTTGGATGGATTTATTTTTAAAATTAAAAAAAATTTAAAAAGGTTAAAAAATAAAAAAATTCAGATAGTTATGGATCCGGCTCCAGCCAAACCCAACCCAACTCGGCCCGGCCCGGCCCGCCCAGTCGATCTCTTTACCTATTACTCCGTACTCAGCATTCTCCCTCGTGTCATTTTCGTCCACGCCGGGACGAGACGAGACAGACAGTCGGGCGACGGGACAGCAGCTGCAGCCTGCACTGCGCACAGCCGTCAGCCGCCTCCCCAACCTCCCGCCGCCGCCGCATCCGCATGGAGCCCGACGCCGCCGCGGCCGCGGGCGCCGGCCGAGAGGGAGGCGGAGATCGAGAAGGCCTTCCGGCCCGCCTCCCCGACTTCAGAAGCAGGCCGAGTGAGCACGCGCGCCCTCTCTCTCCCTTTCCCTCTTCCACCCCCTCTCTCTCAGTCTGTGGTCGGCTCTCCCGCGCGGGATGGTTTGGTCTACCGCGGGCGCGCTTCTAGGGTTCGTTCCTCTGTCTTTGGCTGCCTGCCTCGCGTCGCGCCGGGAGGTTGTTGGCGGTGGCCCTAGGTTTTTTCGGCGGCGGCGGCAGCTGGTGCACGCTTGTGGGGGTTTGGTGTTCCGCCTTCTGGGTTTCGAACCGGGGAGGGGTTTATGGCCTGGTTGGTTGTTTCCAATCTTCGATTTTAGTTCGGGATTCTTCTTCTGCTGCGGGTGGTCGGCAGGGTTGTGAAGGAGAAGCAAGGGGGATTGATGCCGATTCCTAGGGTTTAGTGGGGGGGAGGGAAACCAACAATTTCGTATTAGCAGGTGCGTGCACCAAATATTTCTGTTCTACCTCCAATTTCGTCAGGTTTTAGCTAGGATTTGACAAGGTGGTACTTCTGATTTCAGAAATGTTGCTGGGCGACGGTTGGTTATTTTGTTGCGCAGGGTTCTGAAGAACCACGTGTAGTTGCAGCCTTGTATTCAGCATTTCAGCTATTTAAGGATAATAATGGCTGTGCATCAGATTTCTTGTGTCTCTCTAGGTATTTAAACCTGTAAGGAAGAAATGAAAAGAGTTTGGCGATATGTGAATGATAATTGTATATAGCTGCTGCAGATAAAGCTTCCTAGGGTTGCTTTTTCTCCCTTCTTTTCGCGCAGGCAGGAGAGGTCGATGATTTCTTGTAATTACTAGAAATTCGAACCTTTTCTGCTCTCTAGATCTATTATATTGGTCAACTATGAGGAATGACACCACATATATTTTTCTTTCTTTTCAGCTCCTTAACCCTCGAAGGTGTAAGGAGAGCACTGGAGAAGGACATGGGCTTGGAGAAACATTCACTTGACGCCCATAAAAAGTTCATAAAGCAATGTGTAGACAAGGTACGGGTGGACATTAATGCATATGGGGTTTGGTGCAGTGCAATAATTAGGAAAAGAAGAGCATTTGTGCAACTAATGTTTTTGCTGTATGGACCTGGGAGCTGTACAATTTTGGAATTTCCTAGTGCAATAGTTAGGAAAAGAAGAACACATTTGTGCAACTAATGTTTTCTCTCTATGAAACAGGGAGCTGTATAATTTCCTAGTTTAAACTCTTGACTCTTCACTTCCAACAAAAATAGAAACCACTGATTTTCAGCAAGAAAAAATAGAAACCACTGATTTTCCGTAAGATAGAGATATATCATATGTGATCTTTGGTTGATCTGCCTGCATCACGGAGTAATAGGCTAATAGTATGTTAGTATTTCTATATAATTTAGTAAACAGATAGTATGCCATGAACCGGTTAGGCTAAGATGGCCTTATTTCATCTAACGTTTCTTGGATCTTACTTCAAAACGTTTTAATATTCATCTACAAGTCATGGGTCATTGCCTATGACAAACTAAATTAATTCCAAAAGTAGAAAGCCTGGTTTATTAGTTATGTTCAAGGCCAATTTTCGACTTTTTAATCGTCTGTGGAAACTAAGTAAACATAAGTACATAACATATTTTGTCAATACTGCGGAATAAATGTTTGCTATTTAAACACACCGCTGCAGAAACAATTACTCCTGCTTGAGTGCATTAATTTGTGCAAGTGATTTTGTGATGCACTGTTTCAGTTTTCATATACTTCCTCCGTCCCACAATATAGCTACCTTTAGGTTCAAATTTTGTCCCAAATATAATTACCTACAATATGTAGAAAGTAACTTTTACCACATTACTTCCCATGCTACCCCTATTAGGCCATATCATCCCATCAACCCTCGAGATCCACACCCACCCATACTATTTTTAATTCCCGTCACCTCACCATCTATTAATGAGGTTATTTTAGACCTTTCACTCAAATCCAGAATTCCCCAAAACACACCTATGTAGCTATATTTTGGGATGGAGGGAGTACATTAGCTTGGGAGCTGACATGTCAGCATGCGTTACGATCAGGCGTTTGAGCTGTGCGAAAAGAATCAGTTGAACAATTACTACATAAACACGTTATTGCAGAAGCAAAAAAAATGAGTATGTTAACCATTGGCTCTGAGTATCTGACTAGTACCGGTTTCTGTTGTTACAGCAGTACATACCAAGACGAGACAGTTGGCATTTTTTTTTTGAAGATTATATTGTAATTAGGATCCCGCATGCATATCTCAAATTTGGCAGTCTATCATGGTTGGTTGCATATCTTCAGGATTCCTTGTTTAGAGATGGACAGATGGCTTCTTAGTTGTCAACTCAAGCCATCCTCCATCTATATAAGGATGATATGGTATTATGATGTATTTTATGTTAGAGCAATGGAGTAACAAAGAAGATAATCCAAATATCAGTTCTGCTGTGTTCTCTTCTCTTGGCCTGCTATTGTGTAGATCTAGTCCCTCCTAACCAAGTCCCGCATTCGCAGAGCAGCGTTCTACCTCAAATCATCACTGTCAAATGTCCCTTTAACGGGTGTTGGTTCATGTTGTGAACTAGTTCAACATCAGTTACCAATTCTGAGGATGAAATATATTAAGCTCACATGTGTTGAGATAATCTTTTCCTTTGAGGAATATATATTAAAATCACCATTCACAAGCAGGAGCCACGGGGATCTCTTTGAAACTTAGACACTGTAGAGACTAGAGAAAATAATTGAGTCTGTCCTTATATTTGTTACAATTGTGTTATGGAAACCAAATGCCTTGATATTTCAAGTGTCAAGCTGTTTTTGTTGGACCTCTCTTCACCCAGTTTATGCAAATTGGTAATGAGATCCTTTAATTCAGATGAATAATTACCTTTATTTAAACTTCTGAAGGTCATAAAACTTGTTCAGTTGACATTTATAGTTTCTATTCCCAGTTGGAACCTGTTAGCTTGTATTTGGGAACTTTCAAACTTTATTGAACTCTGATTTCAGTACTGTAATACTCATTTTTTTTCCTTTTTCTTTTTGGCTAAGCACACCAACAGGTTTTTTCTGGTTCTGATGATGACAATACGAATAATAATGCACCAGAGAAGGATGAAGCTAAAGATGATCGTTCTTCTAAAGAAGAATCAGAAGATGCCCAACCAACATCTGACTCGAACAAAATTTTCTCCAATGCTGATGAGCCGGTGGCAAAATCCAGTGAGAAAGATAGAGATCAGGAGGGAGACAAAGATCATAGTTCTGGCAGTGACATTAGTGAAGCTACGATAAAAAATGCTATTGTCAAAAGGGCCTCATATTTTAGAGAGAACTCAGAGTATGTGTCCTCAACTTGCCATTCTTAAATTATACTTATCATTGAAACTTAATAATTAACATGCACTCCAAATTATCGTGTGTCAGATTGATCAGCGAATCATTGTACTTGACTACTTGTAGAGTTGTAGTCTCAAAAGCCTCTTGCTCTGGAATGCAATGAAACCTTTTTTTTTTTTAAAAAAAGAAATATTTGACCCCACTACATCACAGAGCAGATATCTGAAAAGATACTATCATGTTATTGTAATTTTTTGACACTAGAAAACGAAAATGGAGGTTGGGGCAGTAAAATGTGTCAACCAAAATATAGTCAACCTTTTGTGACCTGATTGAGTAATAATAGAGAAATCATTTAGTTGTTCCACGTCTTGCGGTGAAACATATGAAGAAGGGACGAAAGTAGAGATAATTGCTCCCATTGTGTGATGCAAGCAGTGAGCAGGGAGATTTCGTTGCGTGTTAGTTCACTTATACAATTCTGAGTGTCATTCTTATGTAGACCGTCTAAAAATTAATAGGGGCCCAGTTGTGTGCACTGAAAAATTGCCTATATGTTCTTAAAACATATCATTCTTCTTGTTAAGAGTGGTGTGGGGCCAAGATTATATAGGACTCATATGTGATGCAGTTCTTTAGAGTTATGAACCAATTGGCGATAAACGGAAATATAGGAATTTTCTTACTCCCTCCGTCCCATAATATAAGAGATTTTGAGTTTTTGTTTGCACTCTTTGATCACTTGTCTTATTCAAAAAATTTTGGAATTATTATTATTTTTTTTATGACTTGCTTTATTATCTAAAGTACTTTAAGCACAACTTTTCGTATTTTATATTTGCACAAATTTTTTGAATAAGACGAGTGGTCAAACAGTACAAACAAAAACTCAAAATCCCTTATATTATGGGACGGAGGGAGTATATTGTATGTGTTTGTCTTGAGATGAATTCTTAGGTGCTAATGATTGATAAACGACACATATTAAAGAGTCTATTCTAGAATATCTGAGTTTCTAGCTTTATTATTTGGACATTTGGCAAGAAATTTTGTAAGAATACTTAAATCGTACCATCATATTTTCCCCCTAAGGATGTGGTTACTTCCTAAGTATGTCCAATCATGTTACTTTAGCATTTACTTTATTCTGGTTTAAATTTTGGATTCTGCGCCATGTTCGATGTCCACTTTACCTGCTCATATTGCATTTGGCTAGTCAGCTTTAGCATGCATTCACAATATGAAAGAAATGCAGAACTATTACTTTACAAGGAGTTCGCCGGACTTTAGAAGAAGATCTCAAGCTTCAGAAAAAAGCTTTGGATGCTTACAAGTCTTTTATTTCTACGGAACTAGACAATGTAAGTTTAAAGTTTGGATTGAGGGTGCGGCGGTGCACACATGTATTAGTTCAGATGCATGTTGATGATTGGATTAAGAAGTTGAACTCATTGTGTTTCATTAATTTTCTGTGTGACAGATTCTTCAAGAACCTGCAAATGGGACAAAGAAAACTAGTAAAACTGAATCTCATAAGGATTCTGGCCAGAAGACAAGCAAAAACTCTAAGAGAGCTCGTCAAGACTCTGATACTTCTGAAATAAATGATAGCCATTGTGAGAGGGGAGACAGTGATGAGGATGCAAGGCCAAAAAAGAAAAAGGCTGAAAAGGGCAAAGCTGTAAAAAGGCAGAAAAAAACTACAGTGGAGAAACAACTGTCAAATCCAAAGGCTAAAAAGGTTGCCAAAAAAGATTTAGATAAAAGTAAAGAGCGGAGTGGATCAGAAGAAGATAATTCAAATTCATCAGCTGAAGAAGATAATAAGGTATTTTGTGTGAGTTCTTGACTGCATGATTAGTGTAAATATATTTTTGGCTAACTTGTTTATATCTCAATATGCAGAAAAAACGACAAGTAGCTCCAGCTTACGGGAAACGAGTGGAACGGCTGAAGTCAATAATCAAATCTTGTGGAATGAGGTACTTCTGCATACTTGAATGCAGTTTTATGGATTTTTGGAACAATAAATTTACTGACCTATGTTTATTTTTAACTAGTATCGCACCTACTGTGTATCGGAAGGCAAAGATGGCTCCTGAGAGCAAGCGTGAAGCCTGTTTGATAAAGGAGTTGGAGGATATACTTGAAAAAGAAGGATTGTCAACAAACCCCTCTGAAAAAGGTTCATTTGTTGTTAAATTGTTTACAATAACTTGTGCGGGAAAACTTGTGTTTAATTGTTTTCTATTTTTTCTATACTTCTATGGGTAGGATTAGGATGTTTGGTATCACAGCCATCATTCAATTTTCTTCCAAATTATGAACACTACATAAGGTGTATGTGCCCAATAAGTTTTTACTGTTAATTGTGATCTTATGACCTCACCTATTTCTCTCCTTTTTGTAGTTGGTTCATTTATGAGTGGCATATAAAGCTGTGTATATATGGCTTAAAAGCATACCTATATAATTACTTGACACATGTTATGCTTTCTTTGTACAGAAATTAAAGCAGTCAAGAAAAGAAAGGAAAGAGCAAAGGAACTCGAGGGAATAGATATGAGCAACATTATCACAAGTTCTCGTCGGAGAAGTACATCGAATTTCATACCCCTGCCAACGCCTAAAATAGTAGCTGATAGTGATGAAGATGACGAAGAAAACGCAGAAGATGACAATGACGAGGAGGTGAATGTGGAGGGTGGAGATGAAGGTGACAATGATGATGGAAAAGCTGGCGATGGATCTGCTGATGGTAAGATTCAATAATACATGGTATTTCAATTTCACTGTCAGCAGCTAGTCATTTATAATCTCATTAGTTATTGCATCGAGGGGAATATCCAGTGGCATTTACAGCATGTTCAGTGTTATTTCGCATTCCAAGCGATTTCATATCTCTTTTTCTCAATAAAATCCATATGCTTCTGCAGATGCTGAACACGACAGTGATTGATTCTTGCGGTTTCTAAGGTGGAAGCAGGCAATTCTGACCATGCAAGTTCATCTCATGTTGATTTGGCCTAGACGCCTAGTTGGCTGTCCGTGCGTGAATGGAGGCAGTTGTTCAGAAGTTTAACTTATGAGTTTATTCTGTTTATTCGAAACAGATTCTTTAGCTCTAGCGTTGGTGAAACATTAGCGCAGATGATTCTTGTAGCTCCCATCTCATTATTATGTATAATATATATCAGGTTTGTTATCTGAATTTTCGATCGTGTATTCCTGTAGACTAGTTTGAAAGCGGCGTGACATTCCTGTATCGGACAGTTATTTTATTAGTTCATCACTTATAGTGTATAAATTTTTTTGGTGGTGCTCTATGAAATATTTTAGAGGAGTTCAGCTTTTTTTTTACTATTTCAAAATCTATTTGGTATTTTTTTACAATTAGCAAGGTTCACTTAATATTAACTATTCGCTCCTGGTAGCAAAGTTTCATATTGTGATCTGATAGGCTTACTTGGAAAATCAAACAAAGTTCTCAAACCGTTTGATTTATTAATTAAATGTAGGTTATAGGATATCGAAATTTAATTACACAGTGCTACATCAGTGTAGTAAGAATTTGTAAGAACTGTGTAAAATTGAGCATAGTCAACTAAGGTTTCTTGGCTATAAAAGCAAGTTTAATAGTATAGTTAGCTGCTAGCTCTAAATCACCTCTAGTAAACTTAATAGCCAATTTATATAATAGTTACTTATAAACGTAAACATGCACTATACTATTAATACATGGTCCTATCTGTTATACACATATTGTGTTTTGGAGTCCGTACTGTAGTTGGCTACAAATATATTGCTCGTTACTCTTCTCTATTTTGTTTATCTTCTTGATACGTTTATATCTGGCTTGTACCTGCTCTAAGGGTACTTGTGGTGGAATCAGTCTACTCGGGTTTAAGTTCTATACTCAATACGAGTGTTCGTATTTACCGTAATTATTCTTTTAGTGGTAGGCGACATAACTATCGATAGGGAGATATTCATGGTGATTTTATCAGCTTCAAGATACATTGGCCTAGTCTTTCGAAGATGTTTACGAGGGTAGGCTATACGCGTATGTTTACAGGGGTGAGTATGCGCATGTTACGAGTGTCTACGTTGTAAGGTGGTTCTTAGAAAAAAAAAAGAGAAGCTGGGTAAGACAAATTTTTTACGTACGGATTATTTCTCCTTGCATAAAAAGAATTAAATTGCCAAGTTGGGCCCCAAAGCACACGGAATCGCGTTGTTCTCCAGGCCTAACGGGCCGGATCGATCCCGCCAACCCGGGCCCCGCCTTTTGTGCTGACGAACGAAAGAAACACAGTCGCCGCACACAACACAGGACACGCACGAACGCCTCTCGTGTCGGGTCGGATCCGGATCGTGAGACATCGTCGCCGCCCGCGCGTGCTCTTCTCTCCTCTCCTCTAGACTCTCGTGGGTGGTGGCGCAACACGAAGAAAAAAACAAAAGAAGAAACCGAAGCGTCCAAAAGAAAAAAAAATCGAGCCAAAAAAAAAAAAGGAAAAGGAGAGAGAGAGAGAAAAAAAAGTCGACTGCGATAGCGTGGAGGAGCGGAGGCGGAGGCGAGCGCGAGGAGGAAGACGAAGATGAGGAAGAAGCTGGGCACCCGCTTCCCCGCGGTACGTAGCCCCTCCTTCTCTCCCCTCTCCTTCGATCTGCGCTGCGGCGGCGGCGGCTCGTGATCCGATCTGGTCGGCGCGCGCGGATCTCGCGGCGGCGGCGGCGGATCTCGCCGTTGACCGGCGGGGTTCTTGCGCTTCTCTCTCTGTGCGGTTGCGCTTCGTCGCCGTGGCGTCGCCGGGTGGTTGGGGTGATTCGGAATCGACAGCTATTGTGTGTGTGCCTCGCCAGTGAGCTTAGCTGAAATTTTGTTTTTACTCACTCTCGTGTTGAGTTTTCTTTCGGTTCGTTGGTGGATGGAGATGGTTCGAGGTGGTGGGCAAGTGGTTCTACTGGGGGGTTTGGGTGGGTTTGGGTTTGGTGGAGGGAAAAGTTTCTTGAATTCGAGGGCGAGATGAATGAGCAATTAGTTCTGGTAGGTGCAAAAGCTCGCGTTAAAGGGAGCAGCAGCCTGGCCTAGCTAGTGTGATGGCTGCAATTGGTTGCAGCTGCTTCCAGGATGCGTGCAAAGCCGGCTGGATTTCTCATCTTGTAGTTTGTTTCTCATGAGATCTCCTCAACACGCGAGCTTGTATGGCACTGTTTCTGGAGGCATGAAATGGATTATGGCCTGCTCGGGCAGTTTCTGGAGTTCTTGCGCTGTAGAGTTCGACTTGTGTGGCATATATCGTGAGCTGTATTGTCTGCTGGGAACCTGTGTTATACGTTTTACTGCTCAAATTTGTCATGAGATGGGCTTCAGCCAGAATTTCAAATTTACACAGAACTATCTTCTTTGAGAGTGCTGGTATGAATTTTAGCTGAATACTCCCGTCTTCATTACTATTTTGAGACCTTTCCATGTGACATGGCACTGTGAACTGCGTTTCTTGAGACCTCTGATTACCGAACGTTTTGTTTTGTTTTTGTTTTTTTTTCCCTCTTGCCTGTACTGATTACTGAAATTTAGATTTTCCTTGTTAGTGTTTCTTAGCATTACCTTGTGTGACTTTTTCCCTCTTGCCTGTACTGATTACGTACGCTTTAGCATTACCTTGTGTTCCCTACATATCGGTATATCAAGTGTATGCTGGAGGATCATATATTTCAAATATAACCCAGTTTTGAACACTGTGAAATCATTTTTTCTGTTCCTTTTGTTGTGACAGGCACGGATCAAAAAGATCATGCAGGCTGATGAGGACGTTGGCAAGATTGCACTAGCTGTACCTGTTTTAGTATGTAAGTTTTGACAGCAGCCTGTGCTACTTCTTTTTGGGTATTGATGTAGCCATGTAGTATGTAAACAGTTGTGTTATCGCTCCATTCTCTCTAGGGGTTGGTACTTACAAAAAAATGCAATCAAGAAAGCATTCTGCCTAAAGTTTGTCTTACATTCAGTAAGCTGAACTAGCGACAAGTTTGCTCTGCCACATGGAGAAGAACCCAACTCGCCTTTTTATGCCAAGTCACTGGTCACATATTTTGACATCGGTTGTTGCCCATTAGAAAAATAATCGTTTTGCATTTCATTTTGTTTCACTAACTAATTGATACACATTTTCTTGTATGATAATATATGTGTTTTAGAGTATCTTTTTTGGTTTGTTTTGCGTAATGTTACAGTTCTAGTTATTGCCATGATAAAGCATACAACCTGAGTGCCTGACATTCTGAATTTGTTGTTTACGTGCAGCGAGGGCCCTTGAATTGTTTTTGCAAGATTTAATTGACCGAACTTACGAAATTACACTGCAAAGTGGTGCAAAGACATTGAATTCCTTCCACCTGTGAGTTCTATACCACTGCACTTTTAAAATTTTACTCCGCATTATGATTTTGTGCTTTTATGGAGTGATGTACTGTTTATCCTTTCATGTTTTTGTGACCTATGAAAAGCTTGTGTTGAGTTTCATTGAAGAATAGCAGTGTCTTTGATGAATTATTCTGGAACAAAGAATGATTTCATTTTTCTCTACTATAATTTCCATCAAATCTGGTTATCTTTGTATTATTGTCTTCAAATTAATTAACTTCAAATCTGAGTTTTTAACACGAAAGCAAAGTTAAGTTTTCACTCTTTTTTTTAACCAATTTGAAAATGGCATATGCTTCTCACTGCAAGTTGATAATATTGTGGTATTTTTACCTGAGCTCTAGGAGAATATGGATGGTATGTCTTCCAAATTGAAATTAGACTCGGACGATCCTGCTTATGGGTCTAAATATGTCTGTCAGACTATTTATTATTTGTTCATCTTTAAATTGAGCTTTAATTGATGTTTATATAAATAATTGATTAGTTTTTTCTTAGTATTCTGTGAGTGTTGCTATACGAATGTCCTCTGTTCTTTACTGTGTTCAATTTCAAGCTTTGTTAGCTACAAGTGAATAAGACTTTTGTGTTCTCTGTAAACTGTTTGCACAATTTAATTTTTGTTGGATGTTTCAGCTTTGTATCTTAAGTGGTTACTTGTCTTATATAATTCAGAAAGCAATGTGTGAGGAGGTACAGTTCTTTTGACTTCCTAACTGAGGTTGTCAACAAGGTACCGGACCTCGGTGGCGCTGACTCATGTGGAGATGATAGAGCATTACCCAGAAGAAGGTAAATTCACATAATATAAATGACTGCCTGACTCACTGTAGAAACTACACGTACCTTATTAATGCTTGAAATTCATTTTTTCAGAAAAGCCTTGCCAAATGGAAGTGACCCAGAGAATGAGGAATCTCGATCAAGCAAAATGGTATATCTTCTCTTAACGCATTAAGTTTTCACACTGGGCTAGTTGGTAATAGAATAATTGCTTTCGCAGGCTGTAAGAAGTGCAAATATCAGTCCCAGAGGACGTGGGAGAGGTCGAGGTAGAGGGCGAGGACGACCACCCACCAAGCGGAAGGAAGTTGGTTATGTACAATTTGAGGATGAGAGCAGCATGTTTGCTGATCAGGGCGAAGCCTTACCAGGAGAGGAGACGGTTCCAGAGACCATCCATGGCACTGAGAGCATACCTCCAAGCACACACCCTCCAGCAGAAGCCCCATCAGCAGCAGAGATACCAGCTCCAAATCCAAAGGTGGAAGAAGCGAAAAACGACGACCATCAGCCGGATTGGCCTATGCCAGATGCGATTGGAAACATCGGTGTCGGACCATCCAGTTTTGGACATCTTACGGTGCAAGTTGACGAGGATGAGGACTACGACAACGAGGATTAGCCAGGGCCATCTTCTGATTGTTATGCACTAACAGGGCAGTTCTCCTGGTGTTGTAAAATGTAAATATGTAGCTGCAGCTAGCTGTGATGTGCTGCTGATGTAATGCAGTATGTAGTTGTCCCGTGTAACTTTGTCTGTTTTTTCCAATAATTGCTTGCTAGTTGCCTCACATTGTTGACATGATTGACTACTGAAGTGTTTTGTCAGAATTAACCCGGTATTGAAGCAGTGATATTCTGTTATAACGTGATATTGTACCAGGCACTAATTTTCTGCTATCCTATTATGGTGTAATCTAAAACTAGAACATCCGATTTCCTTCTCCATTTTGAATTGAAGTCATGCAAGTACTAGATGAAAATGTGGAGTATCCAGTGTTCAGTGGGAACAAACCAGTGTTGTATTTGAAATGTTAAATCTAGCTCCATATAGCTGCAGCCTGACAATTACCAAGTAAAGCTGCCAGTAAACTAATGGATGAAACAAAATTCTACAGTTCACTTAGTTCATCATACTGGCCATGAGCATTTGTTGATCATACTGGCCATGAACATATTGCAGGTTGCAGCTTACAAGGACTCAACATGAAACTGTTCCAGCAAAAAGGAGAAGGCAGTTAATTGGATGCATAAATATTCATCTTTTTATTATGTAAATTATACTGCTTTTACAAAATTTTCTTTCAGAAAAGAAGAAAAATAAACTACCCACAAAGTAGTATCATTTACAACTACTGGAGCTAACAGAGAATTCATAATTTTAAAATAGACCCCAAATTGCAGGGTTTAGTTCGATTGTCCACTCGTGGACTACAACATGAGTCTCCGTTTGTCGACAAACCCCCTCAACTATTGGCCTTCAATTTCTCCCCGAGGATTTTGTTCAACAAAACAGGATTAGCTTTACCCTTTGATGCTTTCATCACCTGGAAACAATTGAAATAATTTGATTAAACTGTTGATGTAAGACAAACGCTACCATGGGGAACAGAGAAATCAGAATATAACCTGGCCAGCAAAAAATCCTTGCAATTTAGTTTTCCCGGACCGATACTGCTCAAGTTGCTTTGGATTATCAGCTAATACTTGATCTACCATTGCCTCAATTGCTGCAGGATCTGCTATCTGAGCACAACAAATTTCCACTTCAAAAAAAGCCCAACCAGAAACCAACACATTGAAATTGTATCAAATAAAAGCAGACAAACATCGCACAAAAAAAATCAGGCTCTCCAACATTTAATGTCATAAGCAGGCATATGCATTATTTGCTAGTTCCCTAGTCCCTACTACCTCCAATCCAAACTATAAATAGTTTTAGACTTGTGCATAAAAAGAAAGTAGCTAAATGACCGTGATGCCCTTCATTCATTCATACTCACATTGAGTAATATTATAGTCTTTTATCCATCATAGTAATATTCATATAGCAAGGCCAAAGAGGAAAAGAGAGAAAACTACTAGGATGACTCAAATTTATATACTATGGTTCTGGAAATTAAGAAAGGTGACTACAGTAACCTGAACCAAATCTTTCTCCTCTATCACAGACTTGACAGTTCCACCTTTCGCAATGAGTTCAATCAGAATCTGCAAGGACAGATTTAAGGATGCATTATCCAAAACTAACTAATGGTGATTAAACCAGAAACAGATAATAGCAGGAAAGTCATGCAGCACTAACGATAGAACAAAAATTCACTTTTGTGCCTATCTCCAGATAGAAATAATAAGAACAGTCAAAACTCAGTCCTGGCCATCATATTCAGTACAGAAACAACAGTCAGAAGAAATAGAGGCAAATCTACCTCCTTTCCAATCTTCCCACTGATAGTTCCATTCTTTATAGATGCAATCAATTCAGAAAGCTCCAGAGGTGTTAATTTAATTTCATCAATGGAAAGTTTTTCATTTTTCAAATAAGCAGCAATGTCACCCATGATCCAGTTGGCAGCCAGCTTTGCATCCGCGCCATGCTCAAGGGTAGAATCGAAGAACCGAGCAACCTGGGAGGAACATACATAGATCAGGTCATTAAAGCTGTGCGAACAATGCAGAAATTGAGTTGTCCAAGAAAAGAAGAAACTGGAGGGACTTTTCAATGAAAAAACAAAGCACTACGTGATCATGCAAGCCTGAGAAATAAAACATTTAAATAAATAACCAGTTCAAGATGAGTTCCTCCTGGTTTAAAATGCAGAGATATCTAATCAACTGCAGTAAATATCCACATCCATCGCAAGGGGAAAGGAAAACAATACAGAAGATTATTACATTATCGTCATTAGCAAGGAAAAGAACATCTTGCATGCTGAGTCCCATATTCTCGAAGCGCCTACGCTTTGCTTCAGGAAGCTCTGGCATTGAGTTTTGAATTTCATCAATGTACTCACTAGTAAGAACAACTTCAGGAAGATCAGGCTCAGGAAAATATCTATAGTCAGCAAGTCCCTCCTTTTTTCGCATTGTAAAAGTTTTCTGAGGATGCAAATAAACAATAAACAGCGGAGTTTAGAAATGGTAGCAAAAGGACAATGGGCGGAAACACAAGTTAACAAGGTGAGACATAGTAACCTGAGAAGATTCATCCCACAGGCGGGTTTCTTGTACAATTTGATCAGCCTGACCTTCTTTATGAAGAAGAATCTGCCGGGAGATCTCATAATCTATTGCCCTACTTATTGCAGAAAATGAATTCATATTCTTTATTTCAACCTGGCAGCCATTGAAAGAAGCATGTGATGAAATAAAAGTAGTGAATAATAATACACATAATAAGACAAACAACTAATGGTGTGCTTTGAAAACAGTTCCATTGTAGCCTTCATGTTTGCTTAAAGTCTGCGGGTCCTATGTCACTGAATCTTTCCCATGACCACTTCTCTTTAGGACATGCTATTTAGACGTAAAAGAAAAATCTATAATTTTCACAAAGAGAATTGACAAACATACACAAAGGATGCCTGTCCAACCCTTCAGAGAAGCAAATCTCCGAAGTGGAAGAATATTTCAGGAATTGCACCGAATGGCTAAAATGTATCATGTATTGTCCCAACATAATTAGCATATCTTGTCAATTCTGTACGCAAGGCTGGAAAAAAAAACTCGTGATAATCCATATATATTTTTTGACATAAAGTGATATCATCGTTTGAAACTGATAGATTGCAGGTCTAACCTAGGGCTTACAACATGCTCTTTACATAAGTTTGTGCACTGGTGGATGATAAAATTATGAAATCGATAGCAACATGTGAACATAGAACATAGCATAGCAGTCAGCTAGGGAAGTTCTAAAGCTCTCATGATTACCTTTGTACCAAAATTTGATTGTCCAATTGGCCGAACAGAAACATTCACATCACAGCGAAGGGAACCTTCCTGCATGTTACCGTTACTCACGCCCAGGTACCTAACAAGCCTCTGTAGTTCAGCACCATACTCGGCAGCCTCTATCCCTGTTCTCATATCTGGCTCTGAGACAATTTCAAGTAAAGGAACGCCAGCCCTATTTAAGTCAACCTAGACAAACAGAACAGAAAACGCTGATCAATCAGTTTAAATGTGTAATAATTGTTTCTGTAAGCTATTACAATATTGTTTTTAGGACAAATGTGCTTCATTTTCTTGAGTTTTGTGTGAAGATAGGCAAAAGACTTCACAATTATCAATATGTTCATTCTTGTCTCACATTTATAAGAAATCAAATCCCTTGTGTCAGTAGATATTTTGACTCGCAGACAGAGGTTTGAGACAATTCTTCTCCTGAGGAAGTTGCTTCCCTGGTTTCCCATCTTTCATTTATGGATGCGTTGTTTTAGAAAATCTACTATTACACTGTTGTAAATGCCAAAATTGTTTCCATGGTTCGGAGTCATGTTATGCAGCACATCAGAATAGCATGACAACTTAACAGAGTACAGAACTACAGATTCCATAGATATTATTCAAGACAGGGACAGCAAGGAAAACCTGAGAGTAACTCCCGGATTCAGAGTGAAGCAGCTTGCCAGCATCTTCTTCCATATGCACCCTTGTGACCCCAAATCTCCTATGCCCACCGCCGAACTCCACCGGAAGATCCAAATCAAGGTAACCCTCCTTGGCAATGGGAATGTCAAACTGTGAAATCTGATACCCCTTGGGCAGGTCCGGGTAGAAGTACTGCTTCCGATCAAACTTGGACGTCGTTGCGATCTCGCAATTGAGAGCGAGGCCCAACTTCACGGCGCATTCGACAACCTTCGCGTTAAGAACGGGCAGCGTCCCGGGGTGCCCCATGCAGGTGGGGCAGACGGTGCTGTTCGGCTGCGACCCGTAGCTGTACGGGCACGAGCAGAACGCCTTTGTGACCGTCGAGAGCTGGACATGGGTCTCGATCCCAATGACTGCCTCGAAGCCCTGCGTCTTCTGCTCCGCCGCCTCCATGGTCGCCAGCTGAATCGACTTGGGTGCCACGGCCCGCGCGCTCTCCGCTCTCGTCGTGAAGCGGGACAACGGAGTCTGCAATGTGGTGAAGAACAAGCCAGCATTCCTTCTACCTACAACCGGTGTTCGCATCCCTCTGAGAAGGGTCAGAGCCATTGTGCGCCCTAATGCAGGGAGGGACCTGATTTACCTGAACCCCAAATTTGCTTGGAAACAAACTGCTATTTATTAGTAAATGTACTAGTATCAAGCAAGCATCATCGTCAGAGAAAGGAAACTGGGGAAGAATAATAATCTGCTAATTAATTAGAGAGGGGCGAAATTAATCCAACCCCCGGCGGATGAACATCCAATCTACGCCGGCTCGAGAAGTGGCGCGCCAGGAGGAGGAGGGGATACCTTCAGTGCGGTTCGAACCGAGATGGAGGCCCCGGCCCCGGCCCCGGCCGCCGCGTCGCTCCTGGCTCCAGACCCTGCTCGCCGGCGTGAGAGAGAGCGAGGAGGCTGCGTCTACACTCCACGCCGTGCTTCGTCGGCGGGGGGAGAACGCCGGCGCGGCGGGCGGCGGGCGACGGAAAACAGTGGATGAGGGGAGTGGGAAAAGGATATGAGAGGGTCCACCAGTCAGAGGGTTTATGGACGAAATATGTTTTTTTTTTTCTCTCTCTTCTTCTTCTCATTTATTTGGAGTGTGGTTTAGAACCTATAGTGATAAAGCGTAAAATACTACTATTTCTATTTAAATTTCTTTAAGTTTAATCAAATTTATAAAAAGTATAGTAAATATTTTTAATATGAAACAACATATTATCAAAATATATTCAATGTTAAATTTAATAGAACAAAATTATTGTTGTTATACATTTTAGTTAAGGTGAAATCTATTGTGAGAACTCGTTTGAATATATTTTTTTAGAAAATCATGAGCTCCAATTAAGAGTCTGATCGTATCTAAGTTAGCATGTGAGTTTTTTTTAAAGATATTTCTTATGCGATTCCTTCTGTATTTCCAAAAGCGAACGGACTTAAAACCCAACTCAAATACGGATCTATATTTCAAAAAACAAACAAACTTACAACCGACTCATACACGGATGACGTACCAAAGTACCGACAAAAACATCTTCAATTTTTATATTTTTCTATAAATTTGGTTAAACTCAAGAAAGTTTGACTAGGAAAAAAATTTCAACGACTTATAATATGAAACGAAGAGAGTACCAACAGAGAGAGTACCATTCTCTCTGTTTCATTTGACTTTTGAATTTGAACATATAAGTTCATAATATTTTTTTTAGGTAACTGTGTTTTTTTCACCTAGTTTGATGCCCAATTATGATTATGTCCATGCTTTTAGTTTTTTTCCTTCTTTTTCTTTTTTAAAATGAAATGACATTTTGTTACTACTTTGGATGGATATGTTGATGCTACTGGTTGACATGTCCCACGTGTTGCTACGGGAGTTCTTGTCTAAATATATATGTGATAGGTATCAATCACAATCATAAAATGAAAACACTTGAAAAAACTTGTCAAATATGTTTCGGGACGGAGGGAGTAGCAGACTAGCTTTACAAAAGATGCACGATGTTTAAGCCAACTGAGATCACAACCTCGACACTGAGAAGAATCTGGATTAAGCCAAATGCATACAGAACGCTTCCTAACTGGCAAACCAAATTATTTAGCCTGCAAGAGGTTCAGCGATCTATTGAGCATAGGCTTCACCCTCACGTGTTCAGCTTTAATCCTAGCTACCTTAACAAACTCGGCCAATTGATCCATTTTATCATTCCTGAGTATATTGAGACCTAAAATTTTTTTGTAGTTTGCAATGCAACCTGTCGGAAAAACAAGATCTTTGTATTTGTCTGCATCATCTAGCAGCTTTGATCGCACGTCGTCTGAAAACATCTGCAAGAGAGACAAGGCACAGACCATTACATGAATTGAGATCACCTACAGTTGCTAGAATGACTGCAACTTTAGCAGTTATATATGCATCGTTGGATCGAATAACAAGGATTCAGATTGCACAAGAGAGCAGTTGATATAACATTTAGATGGTCAGTATATATGGCTTTACCTCATCAGATTTATCAATTTTGCGGCTGCATATGATCTTAAAAGCTGTCGCGAGTTTCACAGTGCCCCAATTCTCATAGTCAATGCCAGACACATTCTTGAGGTGACGACCAAGATGTTGCAAGTGCTCGTAAAGGTCCTTCTCAACAGCATCACACCTAAACACGATGGCTGCAGCACGAACAATATCGTTGTAGACCTGTTGGATACGAATTAATTAAGAGCGTTGCTTCATCACTAAAAGAAAAATGAAGGATTCCAAGTGTGCTCACAAAAGCCATTATAAAATGTAACACTAAATGACAGGGGATCTACATAAATCAGAGCATGTAAACTCACCATCTCCGGTTCGATTTCAAAGCCATAACGACTTAAAAACATCCGTAGTCCTTGACTCATAGTGAGGCTGTCCTCTTCAGGCAGCTCGGGTGTTTCAGTGGGCACAAAATAGCGAATGAGACGCTTCATGGCCCACATTATGTCCATCACAACTTCATCATACAGGCAGGGTATTCCCTGAAAAAAGAAACAGTAAGAAATGACGCTCAAAGTTGTTCACATATATAGGCAAACAAGGAGCTTATATTTACTCACTAAGGTTGTTTCAATGATTGATTTATACTCCGGCTTTCCAACAACCAATTTCTGCGCAGGGCGACGCCACTTCATGATCATCTCAGTAAGCTGTTTGTTAACACCAGTATCAACATTGATGGCGCTGGACTTGTCATCAAATTTCTGAAATTCCTTCAGCCAGATAACCTGGTAAAGAAAGACAAAGATGAGCACGTTGGGGGAGAGTTTGGAAATGTTGTTTTGAGCATGCTAATAATAAACCAGCTAGAAGATTGTGTTTACGCTCCCTCGACACAAACAGAAAAAAGAAAAAAAGAGAAAAAGAATGCATCAATCACAAATGATGCAACATTGCTACTAATTGATTTGGCAACAAAGCAATGGGAAGGAAAGGAAAGAAGGGCCACTCACGTCATGTGCAGACCTGTAAGTACCGAACATCGCCCAAATATTCTGGATAATATAAAGGAACACGACGACAGGAGTAAGCTAGCACATATATATTATTTAACCAAAAAGGAAGGAAGGAAGATCAAATTACTCTTACTTGTATCGCATCTGGTAAGTGGATGTAGACACCACAAAGAGAGAAAATTGAGAAGCCAGAGGGCGTCTCAAGCAGCAGCAAGTACAAGCCATGATTCTTCACAAAGTCCTTGGCACCTGTGGACATTCACAGAAGTGGAGCAAAATTGAGTAAGCAAACTGGATTACAAAGGGAAAATTATGAAAACCTAGCGTTCATCCAGATGATCTGAGGCTAAACAAAGGCCCTCCCCTTCTCCAGTCCTGATCCGCCAAAAACACGGTAATTAACCTGCACAAACATAACCATATTCTAACCCACACATGTGCACACACCACCCCCAAATCCAATCCACGAACCCTAACACTTGTAAGGTGGAAACGAAATCGATTCGCCTCGCCAAGATCGATCTACAGTCACAGTGTGTTCCCCCACGGCATGTATGTATGTATGTATGTATGTGCATCTGGTGTAGTGTAGGGTTTCAAGTTCCGATCCATTGCCATCGATCCTACCTAAAGGCGTGTGAAATTGAGAGATCGAGAGCGGGTAGATAGATAGATAAATTGACGAGACGGGCTCACCTGGAGCACCACTGGCGGCTATCTCGTTATAAGTAAGGGAATAGTCGATTGTCGCCGGAGCCGGGGAAGGAGCGGGAGGAACCCCGCGACGCCGCTTGGGCATTTGCGCCAGTTGAGGCGGCGGACGGCTTTTTCTTGCGCGGATGATAGATACGAAGCTACGAACGGGTGCTTCTGCCGTTAGGGTCACACCCTGATTGTGGGCCAACAAAGCCCAGCAAATGGAAGGCCTACTTCTTCTTCTTCGGTTACTTATGGGAAAAAAGTACACTTTGAGCCCCTCAACTAATGGCCGGATCTAATTTGTAACACTTAATCGGAAAACCGGATATAACGGCTCCTCCAACTATAAAGAGAAAAGTACATTTTACCCCCCTGAACTATCGAGGTCGACCGAATTACACCCCCGAACTCGAAAACCGGACATTCTACACCCTCAACTATTGAAACCGGACAAACTACCCCCTGAGCACTGTTTTAGGTGGTTTTGGGATAGACCTGCTGACGTGGCATTCCAGCGTGGCAAAAAAAAATTAAAAAAAATAATGGACCCACATGTCAGTCTCTAATCTCCTCTCTATCCCCTCGCGCCGACCAGCCTCCTCCTCTCGCCGCGGGAGAAGCCGCCTCTGCTAGTCCGCGCTGGATCACCTCCTCCGCTCGCCTTCCAGCTCCGCGCGGCTTCGCCGTCTCCGCCGGCCACGTGTGGCTCCACTGCCCGAGCTCCTCGTCGTCGTCTTCAACCTCCTCGTTCACCGCGGTTGCGGCGCTCAGAGAAATACCATATCTTACCATTATTCACTATAAGAAATAGACCATTGATTGGATATGTAGTAAATAATCAAAATGGCTTATCCAACCAAAATCACTTTATCCCAATCTATCTATCTATCTATATATAATTAAAGTAATAGAAAAAGGAGCCTCCACGTTTGCTCTCATAGAAAATTCACATTAATCGCAGAAAAATAAAGAAAATAGAAAAAACCTAAGTATATAGGATTAGACATGAAACGGACAAGGAGAAAAAAAAATCCAAGGATATCATATTATAGGATTATGTGGACACGGACAAAGGATTACTGGAAACCGTGTGAAACAAAATAAACAGAAACCAATTACACTATAGATTCATATGGGATTAAAAATATTCTAATGAAGCACTATAGATTATGGTCAGTCCAGATTAATGGTTGATATTTAATTAGTTGGGATTTAATTGAACTCAATTTCACATGATAACGCATTTAATTTTAATCCTTTCCCAGATGCAAATTCTGCTTCGAGCATTTTGCTAGCATTAATTCAATTCCTATACTTACTGGTGCAAACTTTAAAGTATGAAAAGGAATATTTTAATCGTTCTTGGGGTCATATTTCTTATTTTTAAAGATGGAAAGAATGGTTTTATAGAAAAATGAGCCTCCACGTTCGCTCCCACAGTTTAGAATTTCTCATATTATATCAGAGAAAAAAAGCGTCCATATACAAATACAATTATAAATAGCTAAAATTTGGAATTTAAAAATAAGGAATATCGGAAGAGGTGACTAGAGTTCATATAAAACAATAACAAAAGTATTAAAAAACAATAAAAATTAAAAGTAGAGAATAAAGTCCATATGGAAATATAATTTGAAATTACTAAAATTCGAAATTTAAAAAGTATTGAAAGAAGAATATAAAGTCCATATAAAATACAATATAATATATACTGAAATTCATAATTAAAAAATAAGAATATTAGACAAGAAGAAGCGAAGAAGAAGAAGAGGAGGAGGAGTATAGAGTCCGGAGTACAATTAAAAAATAAGGAATATTCAATCTAAAGTATAGAGTCCATATAAGGATTTAGAATTAATTAAAATTCGACATAAAAATAATATAATTAAAAGTGGAGTTTAGATTCCATATAGAAATACAATTTATAATAAATAAAATTCTAAATTTTAAAAATATGAAAGAAGAGTCTAGAGTCCATATAGGATTAATACAATTTAGAAGTAACTAAATTCGAAATTAAAAGTAAAGAATATTGAAAGATGAGTTTAGAGTCCATATAGAAATACAATTGGAAATAATAAACATTCATAATTAAAAAAAGTAAGGAATATTGGAAGAAGAGCCTAGAGTCTATATAGAAATACAATTTACAAATAACAAAAATTTAAAATAAAAAAAGGAATTGGAATAGGAGTCTGGAGTCCATATAGGTGTATAATTTAAAATAACTCAAATGATGATTCAAAAATAAGAAATATATGGATAAAATTTTTAAAATAGAAATTCAAAATTAAAAAAATATTGGAAGACGAGTATAGAGTCCGTATAGGATATTATTTAAAATCGGATATTAAAATAATCATAACTATCATGTATATAAACGCAATATGAGTATTACACATGGTAGTTGGTAAAGTTAGAACATAATAATTAAATTATGTTGTTATTTAATATATTTTAATAATAAAATAGAAATATATATGATATTATATGAGAGAAAATATAAAGATGCTAGCCGCGCAATCTGCACGGGCCACCATGCTAGTTAGGATATTAGGTTACTTACCTAATCGGCCTACACAGATGGCAAGCCGACGTCGCGGCGTCAACCAGCAATGAAGAAGCTCAGCACCCAACCAACACACCTGGCCGGAGTTATGGCCACTCAAAACCAACTTCTGCAAGCCATTGCAAACAACCAAGGCAACCGTGGAGGATCGAGCTTTGGAAATTTATGAGGATTAAGCACCCACACTTTCGCTACGGCAAACGAGCCTATGGAGGCAGAAGATTGGCTACGCTTCTAGAGAAGAAACTGACCCTTGTCCGGGTGCGCGAAGCCGG
>CM020180.1:21757047-21851402 GCA_009805545.1 Oryza longistaminata | reverse complement strand
AACCCAAGATCATAGTGTATGCCTTATTACATAAATAAAATGACTCATCCTAAATTGTTAGGAGCTCTAAAGTTGAGAGGTTGTCAAGATCAGGGGAAGCATCGACTGGCTGATAAAATACGGACAATAAGTAAGTATTATCTTTTTTCTCATTCCTTTTTGTCAGTATTGTTTAAGTTCTTATTAGTATGTCTTAAATGTGTTTGTGTATAGCTGTTATGGTTAATGCAGTGTTGCCAGTTCTTGGCAATCACAAACAATTTGTTGTTAAGTCTCTTGGACAGAAATACGAAGAAGAATGTATGATTTGGAGTGCACTAATTTTCTGTGCAAAGAATTACTTTGGTTTAAGCTAGTTATACATGTTTGTTTTTAGGCTCAGGAAGTTGTCACACTTGCGACCCGCGTCGTGCATCTAAAAATGAAAAAGCTGGTGCAACAAACTTCTTTCCTATTATTTTTAACAATATTCGCCATCATTTGGTGCGTGATTTTGTTTGGACGTCATCGTGATTTCTAAGTTCTTAAGGAACAACTTAAGCTAATCTTTTGTTGTTTTGTTGTATATTAAGTTATTTTGTTTGTGCTTTACAGATTATTTTTCCAGGATATTGCTAGAAAAATTTATTATAAGCTAATTAAATTGATATTTAACAAGCATATGTTTGGTGGAGAAGCTCCATACAGTATAGTAGTTGCGTTATTTTTAAGCAATTTTTTTATTATTTTGTTTCATTAGATTTACACCATACAAAGGCAAAACATTAATATGAAGGTTAGTGTGTTACATGAATGTTGCAGATTTGTTCCAATTGTGCAATTTGTTCTTATTTTTCAGAAAGACTTATACTAAGTTATTACTTCATATACATCATCATGAACAAAAAACATTGCTGCAACGTTGAGCAGATTTTTTTTTTTTTTTTAATTTTTCTTTTTTGTTTTTTTATTTTTTTTTTATTACATTTTTCTTTTTTTTTTTTTTTTTTAATTTTATTTTTTTTTTTTTTATTTTTTTTTTTTTTTTAATTTTTTTTTTTTTTTAAATTATTTTTTTTTTACTTCAATTTCTAATTTGGAGAGAAGTACTGCGATGCATGTATCCCCATTATGAAAGGTAAGATTTCCCGATTGTGAAACTTAATTTTGCATCATAATTATGCATATTAATCGAATTTTTAATTTATAAAAATATGTTCTTTTGTAGTAGCTGTTTGAATGACCAAAAACGAATCAGAAAATATACAACTTCATGAAACTCGAGATGTTATTACATTTTGTCGCTAAGATTTAAGGAGGAAATTTTTTAGGATAAGTAGATTATTGTTTTATTTGTTATTATAATTTCACTTAAAATATTATTTTTGAAGGTTTTAAAAAAATGAATATTAAGTTCCTTTTGGGCTGGACATTTTCACCATTATTTTGGGCTGGACATTTTCACCAATATATAAGTGGTTGTAGCTGAATAATGTATGAGCCTTTTTTGGCGTTTGTAGTTCATGGTAGCGATATTGTTGATGGCAGGTAACTATATAGCAAGTTACGTAAAATAAATGATTTGTAGTAATTAAGTGACATAAATGTAAGTTTCCTAACATTCCATTTAATATGAACAACAATATTGTAGACTTATTTACTAAATAATCAACCAACCTCTGCACCCCTCCCAAACCTACACTGGATACGGAGCAATCACCAGAAATTTAATTACCTAGACACCGATGCTATGCAATTAATAATTACTCTAGTGTTTATAACTCACTAAAGCCAATCACTAATATTTTTAATGGAACCAATAGTGCAACAATTAATCTCACACGCTAATTAGAAACTAACAACTCAGGCCGGGAGTTAATTTTCACTGAGCAAATCTTAATACTCACCCCCCCCCCCCCCCCCCCCCCCTCCCCCCCCCCCCCCCCCCCCCCCCCCCCACCCCCCCCCCCCCCCCCCCCCCCCCCCCCCCCCCCCCCCCCCCCCCCCCCCCCCCCCCCCCCCCCCCCCCCCCCCCCCCCCCTCCCCCCCAACCCCCCCCCCCCCCCCCCCCCGCCCCCTTCTTTTTTTTTCCCCCCCCCCCCCTTAATGATAATTCTTATTAAAGCAGAGTAATAACATGGATAATAAGAAATAGGAGAATTAACAAAACAACTCCGGGGAATTCCTCGACTTCTTCTACCTTTACTCCCTCCTATTTTAGAAGTATAATAAAAGGTACAATAGAACCTCTGTTTAGGTTCAGCTCATGCTTTCTTGTGTGTGGGAATGAGCAAGGAGAGGGGTATTTATAGTGTGATGCTTGCTTGGAGTGTGGAGATCCTCCATGGGCATCCAATGGGCATCTTAATCCTTGATGTTGCCAAGTGCTATTTGTATAACGGTTTCCACACGCGTGAAAACGGCCATAATTCGTAAATTTGGGGAGCGTTTGCTACCGAAACGCAACCTGGGCTAGGCCACGGCCTCTGTCAGTTTTCCGCCGAACCCTGGCCGGCTCCGTTTTGGCCCCGCGTTTTTCAGCCTGGGACACTCATTTTGGGACCCTCATTCATTTGCCGTATGGAATGTTTGGCCCATTTGGAGATGTTTAATTGGGTGTTGCAGGTCTAAAAAACTCCATAAAGTTTGGATGATGAGTTTGATTCTCCTCCATCCTCCTTCAGTATAGTTTCATCCAACTTTTGGTGGTTTGCCTCCTGCATACAAATATGCACCAACACTTGTCGAATTGTTAGAAATAAATCTACCCTATGTTGGATGTTTTGTATTTAAGGTTTATGCAGGTATTGACGGCGCGGAGGGTAGCGTGGCTCTGCCCCCTCCCCCCGCTGTTTTGGAGTTGTGTTTTTACCGTCGTAGTAGTTCTAGCTTAGTTTTTTTTTTTTTTTGCCTGTTTCTCCCCCCTGGGCATAAGCCAGTCTGCTAATGCCTTTGTGTAACCAAAAACTCTTTTCCTACCTAATATATGACGTGCGCAATCCTTTCTGCGCGTTCGAGAAAAAAAAAAGACAAAGGACCCACCGTGGTAGTTCTTTGAAAAAAAAAAGGCCTAACACTACTGCACAAACAAATTTTCAAGACGGCCAGATCCATTTTGCATTGAAGTTGAACCGGACTTGTCTACACGAGAAGGTCTGCCGAAAAATCGCTATCTTTGTATGCGCGGTGGCGTAGAAAACTATTTTCGCATGCGGGTGCTTATGTGGCCGCATGCATAATAAAAAATCAAAAAAAATCACAAAAACAAAATGCCATCTAGAACATTCTTGGCGGAGTTCATTCTAGAGTGGTTTTATGAGTGAGAAGAAGTTACATTTACCCCCCGTGAACTATTGAGCGTCGACCGAACAACCACCCGAACTCGAAAACCGGACATTTGACACCTTAATATGAAACCGGACCAATTACCCCTGAAGCACTATTTTAGCGTGGTTTCGGGATAGCACTTGCTGGACGCTGGCATTCCAGCGTGGCAAAAAAAATTAAAAATAATGGACCACAATGTCAGTCTCTATATCTCCCCTCTATCCCCTCGCGCCGGCCAGCTCTCTCGCGCGGAGAAGCCGCTCGCTAGTCCGCTGCGACCACCTCCTCCGCCTACGCGAGCCTCCTCGCTCAGCCTTCCAGCTCCGCGCGGCCTTCGCCGTCTCCGCCGACCGCGCGCGCTCCACCGCCTCCGCGGGCCGCACACGGCTCGTGCGCCTCGCCGGCCAAGCGCGCTCCACCCCGCCTTCCGCGGCCCACGCACGAGCCCCGCCCGCCCGGCTCCACAGCAGCTAGCCATGGCATGCGCATGACCTGTTTACGTGGTAGCATGTATGGATATAGGATGCATGCAGTGGAGGCGGCTTGCAAAAAGCCGCACGGCCACGAAACACACGCGAAGCACCGCGGTTCAAGCGGCGGTGGGCAGTCGCGCGCAGAGGCAGGCGGGGGCGGTGGCACGGGACACAGAGCAGGAGTTGGGCACGAGGAGCTTGACAACGCCCGGTACTCGATAGGCTGCCGGCCTCCCCTCAATCTGTGGGGGCGCGCGCCTTGAGGAGAGCGTATGGGCCTCCGTCGATTCCTGCTTAATGCGGTGGCCGAGCGGCCGCTCGAGTGCCGCAACCCGCAGTGTACGAGGAGGAGGTTGAAGACGATGATGGCGGAGCGCGTGGGCTGTTGAGATTATAGGCATATAATGATTTAACTATTCCCATAAAAAAAGTATGAGATCTACAGATGAAAACTAGCATGAATGCCCATCATTAGATCTACACCATTGTAAACTACACCAAGTATAATATGAAACAGATTCAAAAATATGCGCAAAACATATTGAAAACACGTACCGAAGTGACGAAAGCACGCGCTGCTTGGTCGAAAAACTTTCGCAGGCGTCGAACGAAGGCCACGAAACACGCGAGGCGAAGAGGAAGGCAGAGCCGTCGCGAGAACGAACAGAGCAGCAGTCGCGCGAAGCGCTTCCAAAAAACCTATTGCCACCTTCCCCGCATGCAGGACGTTGAAGGCAGAGGTTCCGGGAGACCTGCTCTCCCGATCCCGGTGCACGGCCGGCGAGCCGGGATGCAGTAGTCTAAGAGCGACGGCGCAGTAAAGAGTAGGAGCAAAACCCTAGATTGATTCGCGTGTGTTGCTGTGAGACGGCGGTCTAGTTATATAGAGAAGGCGTCGCTTGATCAGGGCGCCCGCACGCATCATCTACTGCGCGTAACGAACTGCGAAAGGTCGCGCGCAAACTTATCCGGACTCCACGCCGTTGCACGCACCGGATTTTTCGCGAACGTTTCCAAAACAAAGAAACGAATCCGAATATTGCAGGCAAAACAAGAACTGCAAAAGGAGGCTGCATCTGCGCAAGGTGAGGAGCCAATTTTCCGGACCCCATTCGACGCGTAACGTCGTCCACGGCGGCGCGCCTTACCCGGCCCGCGCCAGGCGAGGCGAGCCGAGCGCTGCGCGTGTGTTTCCCCTCTTCTTCTCCACCACCACATGCCTTCAAGGGCTAGGAGCGGCATCCTCCTTTTAAGGTGGTCCCCCCACCCCACTCTCTAGAATAGCAAGGTGTACTAAACTCCACATTGCATGCCATCCCATTGAGGGTGACTTTTGTGATTTCCAAAGAATTAATCTTTCGAGTGGGCTAAGGCCACATTCAATTAATTCCAACAATCCCCACCAAAATCTCAAATCTCCCACTAGAGATTGCCTTCCCCAATATACTGTTTATATACCAGCGGTTCCGATGGAGGACGATTAAGGTTGAACATCCACCGTAGGAACTCTAAAGCTACACTTACTCACAACTTGAAAGCAATGGATACGCCTGAATTGCAAAGTCTTGTGGCAAGGCAAGTTTCACTCAAAAAGTCTTTCTGCGTACTAGACCGTCTGTAAACTACCCCTCGGGTGGAGCGTAATAAGTCATACTCATAGGTCTTTAGTAAGCTTACCTAGGAAAAGTTCACCCAAAAAATCTTCATAGACTGCGACCAACAGTCAAGCTCCAAAGGTGAGTTCTTTTCCAAGAATGCTCTCGCACAGGAACAACATCTTGCCTAATTAAGGCCAAACAGAAACTCATTAAGCATAGGCGCAACCTTGCCTTGACAGTTCCACGAGAGTACATGCATCTTCACTTGGAGAGGGTATATATTGGCTACTCTCCTCTAGGTTTACTAATAGTTTGTTCTTCCCAGAGATCTAATTCAACGAGGACTCCCGATCACATAGACTGGGTTACCACCATTAGTTGAACTCACATGACGGTCTCAAACCCATCTCTTCGATGCATTGTCGTATTCACATTTCGGGATAGTCCCTTCGTGAAAGGGGATCTGGACAGGTTTCTCGCTGTTTGGATGCTAATCCAACGTTATAACTCGGAGTTTTCTTAATTCTTCCTTGCACAGACTTCAGATCGTTTCTTTTCACATGTCTAGACGATTTCATATTATCCTTAGAACTATTCACTTTGACAATTTACCGTTGGATTGTCACAGTCATAAGGATAGCCGCACCGGTTTTTTTCAAACAATAGGCAGATCCATTAATAGATCACGCAGCCATTCTGCCGTCAACCAGTAGCCATATCCCAGTCACAGCACTTGAGGTCAGAGCATTGACTGTCGGCATTGGTGTATTCCTACTGTATCAGAAATCTTGGGTCGTTATTTGCATATAGGCGTACAATCAAAACAGCACCGCAGGCGCACCAGTGTGAAGACTATACTCAGATGAAGTGGCTTTATGCTTCATGCCACGATCAGCAGATCCAGTTAGAATCACCTATAACCCTCCGAGCTACCGCCAGGTGATACCCAGTATAGTGAAGCCCCAATCCCATAGTACTTTCAGAGCTTAGCCCGCATTAACTCTCAGACTAGCGCATCTACGTCGCTCAGCGCACGCCCAGTGATCATCTCCAGGGATTAGAGTTAAATCGGCTCAAACTTGCCTCACAGTTAAAGGAGATATCCAGGCTCTAGTTGCACTAGCTAGACATCAACGAGCCAATGATATTGGGAGTATTCCAGTTGATTCCTAGCAATTCTCTTGTTCTGCCGAAAAGCAAAAGATAGGATCATAAGGTGTTGGAGAAGGCTTACTAATGCATGCTAGCCAAAGCGTTCAAGGATCTTCTCCACATAATGGGACTGCAAGAGTGTAATCCATTCTCATCTCTAATTACTAATGTTTAAGATAACATCAGCTACTCCCAAATCTTCATATCAAAATTTTTGAGACAAGAATGATTTAAACCTCATTTATCACCTCAAGTTGTTGTTCCGCAAATATCAAGTATGGTCGTCAAATACAAGCCCACAAAATACTCCCTCACCCCACCAGGGCGATAGGTACACACATTTTAATCTGCCTCATTGACTGCAAAGCCTGCAGATGTCAATGTTTTGTCAAATTTCTCCACTGCAATTCGCTTAGGCAGCTTGGTTAAACTACGTAAGAGATTCACTAATATATAAATCATCAGACAATATTCAAACATTGCAGCTTTGCCTTCTTGAACCTTCCTGAAACTACGACAACCCTCATCAGGTTGAGTCCATAATGACTTGCGCCTCATAGTTCACAGATTCTGCTCTCGAATTATGTATGAAATGAATGTCTTAATGTACCAAATGCTCTTATGCAGAATACCGAGAAGACACCTATGTGTAGGCTAGCCTCAGGCGAAAAAGATAGTGACATACTGAATTGTGGCTCATATCTTAGCAGCAAGGGTGAGTAAAGAGTGATCAGTAAGGTAAACCTTTCGCGCTCATTTCTGGAGTATAGCGGCGGCTTAGACAGAGGCCGAGCCTTGCTACCTTTTCATATGAGTATCGTTCAGGCCCTTAATGCTTTCTTCTGAACAACCTGCTATTGCACGACCCACAGGTTTAGCACCCATAGCGGTCGCTTCTGTCACATCCCAAGTCCCGTTAGCGATAATGGATCATTTCACTACGGACAGCCTCTTCCAGTAGTCTGCATCAGGAGATGCATATGGCTCTCTGAAATTGCACTTCAGGACTGTCATCCACGAGGTACACAGTGAAATCATCACCAAAAGACTTACCGTCCTTTGTCTCTTACTCCTTCGAGGAGGCTTCACTGACATCCTATCCTTCAGAGACATGTTGCATGTGTATGTTTCAGTTTGTTCTGGTGGTGTGATTGCAACTGGGAATTATTTCAGATGGTTGGTTTCGAACCAACTTATGTATATCCTTCATGTGGGCAAAAAAGCTCTCAAGAGGTGTAGCCATCACGAGACTCCATAATTTTACCGACATGCATGTTCCGGGTACCATCGGATTTAACTATTGAAAAATCTATAGGCAATGCTATGATGAGCATATCCCAGAGAAGACACAGTCCACAGTCTTAGTCCAAGTTTGCGCGTCTGGGCTGTCGTTATTGCCGTACATTGAACTTTCGCCGAAGCCACACGCCCATGTGCGCGCAAATAAGGAAAGTGGTGGTTTTCTCGACCAATCCATATTCATATGGTGTTTTGTCCTTATTTCGTTAGGACAACTCTGTTTAACACATGATTTAAGGTCACCAATGCCTTCCCCCCACCAGCGTTAGGCAGTCCCGCGGTGTCCACATGGCATTCACAAGTCAGTCAGTGTGCGGTTCTTCCTTAGCACAATCCGTAGACTCGGGAGAATGGGCAGGTTCCTTCATGTATGATGACATGTTTGCGCTCACAGAATAAGTCAAACTCGTTCGAGGAAAAGACTCTCCACCACGATCAGACCTAAGCCTTTTTATCTTTTCTGTAAGTTGATATTTCACTTTCTGCCTTATTAAATTTTTAAACTAGTTCTAGACAGGCCTCGTCTTTCTGTTTTTCAACAAGTACACAATAGCCAAAATCTAGTAGCGAGCATCCAGTCAACGTCACTGAAAATATGTGCCTTTGGCTCGTGCACCCATTAACGTGGATAATCATGCCTCCAATTCCAGGTTTGAACAGCAAAGATCTGAATGTAGGGTCTAGTGGTGCCAAGTTGGCTCGTGCCTGCGGGCCCAGCCTTTGAGTGCTCTTGCCCCGGGGGCTTCATTCCGAATTGCCCAAACCTCAAGTGTGCCACTTAAAGCCCTTTGACCAAATGCGAAAACTTCAGAATAAATCAACAGGTGACTGGCATAAGAACTTCGAGACATCAATGACCATCAATTAATATGACATAAAACGTTGAGTGCAGATACATATAGCCTCACTTTCATCAACTGCGCACAATATGGATCCACAGACTATAGATGCAGAAAATTCAGTAAAGGGAAAAAGCCGCGATACCCTCAGCGCCTCCGCACTTCATAACATTTACCAATAAAATATTCCATTGAGTTTAGACACGACTAACTTTATTAGACTAACAAAAACAACGTTAAACTTCACGTTCTAGTCAGATCGGGTAGCCACTGAACAAAGATTGGCACTTGTTCGATACGAAAGGGACTATTGCATGCACGATTACTTCAGCCGTGCCCACGATCCTTTTCCGAAGACTGTAAACTTCAGCATCTGACCATGGGTTGTCAAGAACCAGCATCGAACAGAAGGCTGGGACCACATGTCCCACTATGAGCGACGTGGGAACGCGCGATGCCGCCAATCTATGCTCCTGAAAGAGAATCAGAAAACAATCTGAGCATTGGTCAGACATGACATGTAACATTTTGGACCCTCAGTATCAAAAACCGCACCGAAGAGTGTACATGATTATACTGGAAAAAAACAGTAGTATTACCATACAGGCGAGTGCTTCCCATCCTCCAGTTGCCTAGGATTGCGTCAACTAGCAGACTTAGAAGCTCTGGCCTGACGCAGGTGACTTAGTCCCCTTCGCGCTGTGGACACTTGTCGCTAGCCTAGATGACCAACTTGGCTCAGCAGCCCAATCAATCAAAGCTGTCCTTCGTCATCGCTGATTTAAGGAGTTGTTGTCGTTCTTCTTCTCTGCTTCTCTTGGAAGTTGAGTAGAGTACTGTACTCTCTGATGAGGCCTTTGTATTTCCCCTTGCTCTTGTTCTGGGGCTTGTGCACATAACTATTTGGGCATTGGACTGCTCCCCCATAACCGGCCCTTGCACTTGCGACGGCGGCAATCTTTTTCTTTTACCCGAAGGCTTTTTCTCGTCAACACTCTAAAGAGAACGCTATCAACCTAACTGCCGAGATATCTGTCTCTTGTGTTTGAGAGCCAGCTGTAACCGAAACTCGGTTCCCAAGACTTGGCAGGGTTCAGATAATGTGACCGCAGACTAAATTGTAGTGTAAGCTTACACCTGAGCACACAAATTTGTCCATGGTCAATACACTACCTCTAAGAGTGATCCAGGTTCGTAGACCGATTGCTTTAGTAAAGTCATGTGATAGACCTGTCGACTTACAGAGGTTTGTCACCTCTGTGATAGTCTGAAACTGCTCCAGATTCAATCAGTCCAGTTCAAATCAGTAGCCCGACATTTAGTATTACAAGTGCCTCCCCAAACTCGCTTAGCGTCGGTCTCATTAATGCATATACACTCGACCAGGCACGATCGCCAAGACACGCTAAGATATGCAATCTCGAACAAAAGAGAGTAGTGGCTCTCTACGACCATTGCTTTCTGCGGTGGTGCGTTGTGCATGAAGGGCCCAGAGCTAAGAACTCCTAGTCAGTTTGGTTCCGTACCACATTGTAATCAACTCCAACTCCATTGGTGCACCGAAGCACATGTGTTCGTATATAGTTTAGTGCTGCAGTTCTGAGGGGGCACACCACCTAGAGAGCTGGAGTCGGCGTCTGAATTCTGCCATCTCTTAAAATGCACACCGGTGAATTGTATTCCGGCCTCGTTGCTATCTGGCAAAACCCAGCCATAGTAAAAAATCACAGTGCCGATAATGAAAGGTTTTTTGATTGTTGAAGATATACTAGGCATATAATGATTTAATCTATTCCATAAAATAATCATGAGATTACAGATGAAAAACTAGCATGAACGCATCATGTAAGATCATCTACACATGTAAACTACACAGTATCATGGAACAGAAGTCAAATATGCGCGAAACCATATTGAACACGTACCGGAAGTGACGGGAAAGACCGGCTTGCTTTTGGTCGAACTTTCGCAGGCGTCTACGAAGGCACGAAAACACGCCGAGCGGAAGAGGGAAGGCGAGCCGCGCCGACGAACAGAGAGCAGTCCGCGTTGAAGCGCTTTCCCAAAACCTTGATTGCCACCTTCTCCGGTGCATGAACGTCGAAAGGCAGAGGTTCCGGAGACCATGCTCTCCAATCACCGTGCACGCCGGCGCAAGCGGGATGGAGTAGTCTTACGAGGCGACGGCGCAGTACAGAGTAGGAGGCAGAACCCCTAGGATTGATTTCACGTCGTGTTGCCGTTGACAGACGGCGGGTCGGTTATATAGAGAAGGGTCGCTTGATCAGAGCGCCCGCACGATCTCTACTTGCGCGTAACGAACGCGATAGTCGCCGCGGTAACCTTAATCCGGACTCCAGGCCGTTGCACTGCCACCGGGATTTTCGGAAAGTTTTCCCAAACAAAACGATCCGGAATTGTGCAGCCAAAACAAAACTGCAAAAGGAGCGGCATCTGCCGCAAAGCGTGAGGACAGCCAATTTTCTAAGACCATTCGGAGCCCGTACGTGCCGTTGCGCGCGCGCCGCCTGCCCGCGCCTCGCCAGGGAGGCGAGCGAGCGCGGGCGCGGTGTGTTTCCCCTCTTCCTCTCCACCACACATGCTTGCAAGTGGCCTAAGCGAGGGGCACATCCTCCCTTTTAAGGAGGTCCCCCTCCAGAATAGCAAGGTGGCTACTAAACTCCACATGCATCGCGATCCCAGTTGAGGTGGGCTTTTTGTGATTTCCAAAGAATTAACTTCGAGTGGGCTAAGGCACATTCATTTAATTCCAACATGGGCGGCTAGCGCGCGGAGGGCAGAGCTCCTCGCGGCGTCGCGCGCGGCGATGGGAGACGGCGCGGCAGGCAGTCGGGCACGGGCGTGGCCCCTGCTAATGCAATTGGCGGCGCGCGCCTGTTTTATAGGCAATAAATAAATTGCCCGCGCATCTGCGTGGGCTTTCTTCCTAGTTAGTATAAAGAATGATTAAGCCACTACTTAGTTTCGATAATAATTATTTATTGGATCAAATCCATGAAAAATATCTTGACGAGGGATTAGAAGGAACGTTGACGAGGCCTCGACAACCAGTCCCATCTTTCAACATGTCATAGTTTTTCTCAACATGTCATAGTTTTAGTAGACCATATTGTTGTAGTTCGTTAGAAGCATATATATGGTGGACTAGCGCTTCTATCTTATTAGCGAGGTCATCGGAGGGGATGTTGATCTTATTACTCTACTGTACTAGCTAGTCCCACCTTTCCACGGTTGCTACTGCTACCACACAACCATCTAGAACCATGGAAAAAAAAAAATAGAAGAAGACGAAGACGAAGTTGACGAGAACGGTAGGAGAACGACTAAGTCCACAACTCGGCGTTGAGAGTGGCCGATTGGAATAACAAGTTAGGTTTTTTGTTTTTGCAAGGAATTACTGATTGTTTGCTTAAACTCGATTAGGACCGGGACCTATTGGCATCCTATTCAGCGTCTAATTCAACCAGTTTGGCACTATACTGTTTGAGCTTTGGCTCGCACGCACGCAGTGGCATTCCTAGGTTATATTACACGGGGCCATGGGACCCCGAATAGAATTTCAATCTGTAGTAATATATTTTAGTCTATTTATTAGTTTAAAATTAAAGTACTATATATGCTAGTATGATATATGTACAGAACCCTCGGTAATTTTTGTTAAGGGTTCACCACAGCTGGCACGTATGTTTTGCAGTGAATTTATAAGGATCCAGATAGATTGCAATCATCTGGAGACTTAACTAATGAGTACTTAATATTGGTCGAGGACCAGATTGATTTTATTGACAATTAAACTTAGACTGTTATCAAATTATGTGACAGACATACATACCCTTTGAAAAAGAACATTTTTAGCTAGGAATGTCTTTTCGGACCGAGGGTGTGTATACATATAAAAGGGGATAAAGAACACTAAAACTAAAGCTATTTACATATACAGTTTAATCATGCAAATCAAATGTAACTTGCACGGAACAATTAATCATGCGATGCTCATCTCATAGAAGCATATAGTATCGTCTGAAGATCGAAACGAATCTTCCAATTCGCTGGGGCTACGTTGACTGACTGCATGGTACTCTATGTTGACTGAACACACCATGTAGTACTGGCTAGTGGCTACGTTGACTGACTTCAGTATCAAACAATAATCCGAGAGCGCTTTCGTCCGAACGATCGATTCCACATTTCCACGAGAAAACTTGAACACCCATGTCACCCTCTCCCTTCTTCACTATTTCTCTCCTTTCTAATTGTACAGGCCACTTTGCATACAGCGTATTATACCACTATACCATGGATTGTATCTTAGCTTGCCACGTAGGAACCAAGCCCCGTTTCGGGCCAGGACCATCGCACTGCCAGGAATCACACACGCCTCCTGCAGGGTCCACACACCTCCGCTCGCTCACTACTAGAAAAATGATTTTTTTATCAATGTTGGTTTTTTATTTTTCCAGACATAAAAAAAACCCTCTTATAACTATTTGCGAAAATAGCTAAAGAGCCTCTAGATTTAACCCCGCCTGTGAAAATCAATTTTCCCAGGTGGACTCCTTCCTTTATTTTCGCAGACGGACGTCCATCTGGAAAAATTTGATTTCACAGGTGGAACCTTACGTGGTTCGCCTACAAAAATCATGCCTGCAGAAAAAATATCTAAGTCCCATCCTTATCTTCTCCTCCACCATCCTTATCCTTTCCACCACTCATTTCCCTCCCGCTCCCCCCTCTCTCTCTCTCTTCTAACTGATGCGCGTCGGCGACTCCGAGGAGGTCCACTACCAGCTGCGACGGCAACGACGACGACTGCTACGATGATGATGGTGCCGACGCCTGGGTCTCGCTGTCGGCTGCGATGACGAAGACGATGCTGCGTGGATCCGCCGCCGGCCGATCTTGGGGAGGTGAGGGCGGGCGGCGGCAACGACGAGGTGAGGCGGCGGCGCCTTGGCTCCTCCCTCTCCGGGCGACGATAGCGGCTCAGCGACGAGGAGGTGAGGCAAGTGGTTCGGCTCCTCCCTCTCCCGGCCTGGCAACGACAGCGACGAGGAGGGCCAGCAGCGGATTGGCGACGAGGAGGGGAGGCAGCGGCGGCACTCCAATCCTCCCTCCCTTCCTCCTAGATCTATCCATCGGTGGCAGAGGCAGGGCGGAGGAGGAGCTGATGGTGGTGGCCATCGCAGACAACGTCGGCCCCTCCCCTCCTAGATCTGGACGGAAGAGGGGAGCCGGGCAGCGGCGGCGGTGAACAGAGGAGGAGAGCCATCGGCCACAGGGAGAGGGGCTGTAGAGAGGAGGCCGACGGCGGCGCTCACGGGTAGGGGTGTCGGCAGCATGTTTTTTTTGTTCGCTGAAAATATTTTCGCAGGCGGGTGGATCTACCACTACGAAGATGGAGATGCTGCCTGCGAAAATGATTTTCACAGGCCTTTGCGTACAAGTGGTCATTTCCCCCGCCTGGAAAAACTATTTATGGCTGCCTGGGAAAACGATTTTCCTAGTAGTGGCCCTAGCTTAGGAACTGCGAAGGTGAGGTCATCTCCATGTGGTAGATCCCCATCCATCTCGTCCTTCTCCTTCTTCTCCTTCTTTGCTCTTCGCCAGAAAGAGCACTTGTGTCGCTGGGAGTTTGCGGCTCGATTCATCATCCTAGTCGCCAGCCTCGCCGCCGGAGCCATTTTGATCTACACCGACTAGCGCCACCTCAGCCCCCGCGCTAGGAAGCATGGTGGTGGCCAGCGAAGGATGATAAGAGAAGGGGGTATGGCAGTGGTCACCTCCATAGCGAGAAGACACTGCGAGAAGCTCCGCTGGCCAATGACGCCCCTATCTATGCTGCCGATGTCTATTCCACCGCCCCGACCATCACTTCAAGCTGATCCGCCCGACCACCGCTGTTGGCAGATCCACTTTGGCCGCCCTGATACGTGCCGCGCCTCCTTGGTCTTCTTGGTGGTGCTGCCAAGGAGAGTGGGGGAAGAGGTGGCTCCACCAAGAAGTGGAGAGGTCATGCCAGGAAGGGGAGAGGTGCTACCAGGAAGGGGAAAGGCAATGCTGCCTGGAGGGGAAGGGGAGAGGTGGTGATGCCGCTCGATGGAGATGAGGACAATTAGAAGTTAGGGAGAGTAGGAGAGGTAGAGGGGTGGGTTATCATATATGTTTATGATTCTTAGAGTCCATATCATAAAATATTGGATTTATTTGTCATTGAAAAAAAATGAGGATTTAAATACAAAAGTATCCGACTGATCAAGGCTGAAATACAAAAATAAATACATGGCTATGGCCTGCATTGGATGAAGAATATCACATGTGTGGTTTCATCCTAAGTGGCACCTCCTTTTTTTTCTTTGGCTATGGCTTCCATTGGTCATGCCCTAAGTGTCCGTGCATGTACATGCATGAAAACATAATAGCAACACTTTAAACATGTTTTCTCGTAAATTATACTCCCTCTGTTTTTTAATAGATGACGCCATTGACTTTTTCTCACATGTTTGACCATTCGTCTTATTCAAAAAATTTATGCAAATATATAAGATATAAATTACACTTAAAGTACTATGAGTGATAAAACAACTCATAACAAAATAAATTATAATTACGTAAATTTTTTTGAATAAGACGAATGGTCAAGCATGTGAGAAAAAGTCAACGGCGTCATCTATTAAAAAATAGAGGTAGTATATCATATCTATGATCTGATCACATAATTGTATCTGTTACAATATATCTTTATAACAAGGTCTATTATATTTCGATGAAAGAATTTTTAAAGTTTTTTCACTGCATTGGATTATTTAGTGTTGCACATAGTGTTATTTATATGTTTCATTAAGTATTGTTTTATGTTTTACTAATTCATTTGTTAATGTTGTACACAATATTTTTTTGGATGTTTCACTCATTATTTTATGATGTTTCACAAAACCATAACTTGATGTTTTATGTGTGACATAAAAATGTTTCAATTAAGTTAAATATTTTATTTTTGTTTCACTCATTGGAATTAATTAATGTTTTATGTAGTGGTTTTTAGGGCTCTAGTCAGTATTTTTTTAGTGTTGAATCTCACTGAAACATTTCATGGAGTGAGTCAAAATATTTTTTTATAAGGGATGAAACAAGGCTAGATTTTTAATATACGTATTTTTTATCAAAATATAACTGTATTTGATCTTGTTATAAAGATTAATTGTAATGAATACAACAATATAGTCGAATTATTGATCGGATAATTAATTTAGTGAGTAAAATCATTTAAAGTTTGATAAAAAAAAGTATTAGTATGATGAGGAGAGAGTAGTTGAGGAGAACATACACGTAGGAGCTTGTGGTCCTGTACAAGCAGCTAAGAAAAATGGTACATGAAGTCCGATACATATTTGCTTCCACAATAATCTAATGAAGTCTTCAGGCCTGCTGCTGCACAGCACAAGTGCAGAACTAACCAGCCAGCACCGCCTCTATAAATACATACATGTTGCCACTCGCACAATTGCACTGCAGTGCACATCTGCACACGTTCTCGCCAATCGCCGGGCGGCCATGGCGATGAACTTCGAGATGTGGGGCGCGGTGTGGTCTGCGCTGGCGAGCCTCGTCTTCCTCTGGCCCATGCTGCAGAACCACGTCCCCGCCGGCCTCCGCCACTGGCTCACCGCCATGGCCGACAAGCTCGCCTCCCACCTCAGCCCCTACCTGCACATCACCATCTCCGAGTACGGCGACCACCGCTTCCGCCGCAGCGACTTCTTCCTCGCCGTCGAGGCCTACCTCAGCCACGCCTGCGCCCGCCGCGCCCGCAGGCTCAAGGCCGACCTCGGCAGGGACGCCAGGAGCGTCCAGGTCTCCGTCGACGACCACCAGGAGGTCACCGACTCCTTCCGCGGCGCCACGCTCTGGTGGTACCCTTCCTCCAAGTCCAACAAGTCCAGCGTCATCAGCTTCTACCCCGGCGAGGATGAGCGCCGCCTCTACCGCCTCGTCTTCCACCGCCGCCACCGCGACCTCGTCCTCGACGGCTACCTCCCCCACGTCCTCGCCGAGGGCCGCGCCGTCACCGTCCGCAACCGCCAGCGCCGCCTCTTCACCAACAACGCCAGCACCAGCTGGAACCCCTACCGCCGCGGGAAGGGCGTCTGGAGCCACGTGCCCTTCGAGCACCCGGCCAGCTTCGACACGCTCGCCATGGACCCCGGCGACAAGGACGCCATCGTCGACGACCTCGTGGCGTTCCGCGACGGCAAGGACTACTACGCCAAGGTGGGCAAGCCATGGAAGCGCGGATATCTGCTCTACGGCCCGCCCGGCACCGGCAAGTCCACCATGATCGCCGCCATGGCCAACTTCCTCGACTACGACGTCTATGACCTCGAGCTCACCGCCGTCAAGAACAACACCGAGCTGCGCAAGCTCTACATCGAGACCACCGGCAAGTCCATCATCGTCATCGAGGACATCGACTGCTCCATCGACCTCACCGGCAAGCGCAAGAAGTCCTCCGGCGACAACAAGGCGTCCGACGGCGGCGGCGAGGGCAGCGACGACAAACCCAAGCTGCCGACCGAGGCGGACAAGGACGACGGCGGCAGCAAGGTGACGCTGTCGGGGCTGCTCAACTTCATCGACGGGCTGTGGTCGGCGTGCGGCGGCGAGCGGATCATCATCTTCACGACGAACCACAAGGAGAAGCTGGACCCGGCGCTGATCCGGCGGGGGAGGATGGACGTCCACATCGAGATGTCCTACTGCGGCTTCGAGGCGTTCAAAGTGCTGGCCAGCAACTACCTCGGCGTGGAGCAGCACGAGCTGTTGGGCGACATACGGCGGCTGCTCGAGGAGGCCGACATGTCGCCGGCGGACGTCGCCGAGAACCTGATGCCCATGTCCGAGAGGAAGAAGAGGGACCCCGACGCGTGCCTGGCAGGTCTAGTCGAGGCGCTGAACTTGGCCAAGGAGGAAGCACAAGCAAACAAGGCGGCGAAAGAGAAAGAAGAGATGAAAGCCAAAGAGCAGGCAACGACCAACGGTGAAGACGAAGGGAAGGACAAAAGGACGTCGGAAGACAACAAGGCCAACGGCGACATATAGCAATTACTAGCGAGCAAGGTGACAAACTGAACACAAAATAACTGCTCCATCCGTTTTATATTATAACTAGTCAACCTGATTCGAGTTTAACTAAGTTTGTAAAGAAATATAATATTTTCGACGCAAAATAAACATATTATAAAAACATATTTAATGCTACATTTAATAGAACTAATTTGATATTTTAGATGTTGTTAGGTTTTACTATAAACTATGTCAAACTTAATCATGTTTAACTAGAAAAAAATCAAACAATTTATAATATGAAGAGAGGGAATAAAAACTCGTCGTTTACTATTCCTACGGTAGTGCAGGTCAATTCTGTGTGCTTACTGGTTGGTTCGTTGATTACGAATATTCTCTGTGTTCTTTTTCAGTAGGATCATATCGGGCAGCTGATCCCTGGAGTTGCAAGCCATGTATCCTAGCAGAGTGCTCATGAAGATTTCAACCTTTATTTTTACCTAACTGTTTGCTAATAGGGACTTCGAAATCTATCTATTTCTATTATATACTAAAAGTCTATTAAACTTCTTACAAACGCTCTCAGACCGTCACGTGGGACTCCTACAAACGCTCATATATCGCCACGTGGCAATATAATAAATTGGTGACCCATTTTTTCTATCTACTAAATTTATCATATTTATCTTTAAAAAAATCCATGGCCCACCTCTCTCTCCTCTTCTTGCACCGGCCTACAGCTCAACCTTCCAATACTTACCATACGTATGCGTACATACGTGCTCCTCCCTCCCCTCCTATATCCTCCCCCTTCTTCCTTTTCTTTAGTTATTAAAATTTTAAATAACCATAATTTATAAAAAAATACAGTCGTAACTTTTAATTACACATAAATATTTTTATTCTTTTGTATTATTGTATCCGTTACGGTTCATCTATTTATTATATACTAAAAGTCCATTAATCTTCCTATAAACGTTCTTATACTGCTATGTGGCGCTCCTACAAACTCTACTAGATTGCCACATGGCATTTTATAATCTCACGTTTATTTCATTTAAATTGGTGGAGCCGTTATTTTAGGTCATTAGATTATATCTATTTGCTTCCTCTTCATATCCCGTGCATATATGTGAAACCGTTTATACCGGAAAAACATGTACATACGTACGATGGCAGGGACTAAACCTTTAACTGTTCATTTGAAAAAACGTTCGTACGTACCATAAAAAAATTAAAAAGATATCGTTCATATATATGAAAACAAATACGTACATATGTACAAGTGAGGCTTGATTTGTCTCCTCCAGCGACAGTAACACCGCGTACGTTCGTCCGGAACTTTTTCTTAGCCGATAACGAACTAACGATTAGAGTAAACCAACCTTAGGCCGGTGTTCTAATGACCTTAATACCCTTGGGTGATTTTAACGCATTGTTTACTCAGCTGTCTGGTGGTGAACCCTGGTCGCGCGTACCTTTATGCTTGTTTATTCTGACCGCACTTAAGAAATACTCTTTTCTAGCATCGATGTATTAGTATTCTTGTAAAATAACCTTCGAGTACCTATGCGTATGGAAAAATCACGGAGTTGGAAAATACTATCGTATGTGTTATTGACATGTGGGTCCAAGGTCATTCTCACGTATGATGGTATTTTGCAACTCACGTATCATTGCGATGGTATTTTTCAAATTTTCCCATTTAATAATATATCGATGGCCCCCCACGTTGCTCTATAGTTGACCATTGTTGTCGAAACGACAACTGCATACGTCGAAAGACGTGGTTACTCAACAGTGGTTGGAAAAGAAGTAAACTGTATTAAATTGAGAATTTTTCTTGGGATCCCCCTGTTACATGGCCCTAGGGGGCTATGTATAGCCTCATTACAAGTTCTTACTATTAGGGTTTAGGTTATGCAGGGGAATTTACATGGTTGTCCTTATGAAAGGGACATTTACATGGGTATACAGTGTAATTGAGGTATATGGGCTCCTAATGGGCCGTCTGGCGATCGTTGGCCCAATGGCCACTGGGCTTGATAGGCTAAGATGGCCTCATGGGCCTTCGTGAGGCCGGACTTGTTATGGCGAAGTCGTCCCCCTTCATCATACACTCTTCGCCTTACAGCCTTCGCCCAAGAGGCCTTTGGCCTTTCAAGGTACCCGCGCGATTCTCCGCCCTTCGCCGTCTTTGTTCCATAGTCTTCACCATGGGGGGCTTCGCCCCAACTAATCTTGACGTCTCAGGCTTGAATCCTCACTGGTCGCATGGTTTCGGCAGGTTTGGTCGAAGGGCCTCGTGGCATACCGCCAACAAGCCCCTCATGGGCAAGGGTGAGATAGGAGCTTCAGCCGAATGTGGTATGGTATGAGGCGCCCTGGCCCTTTCGACCGATGCTCCTGCCGAAACTTATATTAGTCCTGCAAAGAAAGTGTGTGTTGTGTTTTTTCGGTTGGTATCGTTTTGTAGCTTTCGCCTCTTGCGGATGGTGGAGTCATTTTTTATTTTTCCCGGGCTGAAATGAACAGTAATGGGCTTTCCCTTCGTGGGCTTATTACTGTGCGGTTCGATCGATGGGAATTACCGTTTCGCCTACCCTTGTGACACGTAGCGGCCTATTACTGGGTGGGTAGGCGAACCGTTGCCTGGGTGGGCTATATATTCCCCCCCTTTTCCCTTTTCACCACCACACTTGTCATTTTCACCGTACGCACTCTCTTTCACTGTTCCTTCCTTTCACGACGCCCCATGACCCCTCAGATCTTTCGCCCATTCTCGTGGTTCGCCATTGCATACACCCTTCGCCATGGCTCCCCGCAAGCCAAACCCTGCTTCAGCGAAAGGGCCCGATCCTGGCCGGATTGACGACGACACCACTTCCTTTTTAGGGATTTCTCTCGTGGATGACGACGAGCTGGCGAAGTTGGTCAACTCTGGCGCGTTGGTTGAGGGGCAGGCTTTCTCCGCGGGGAAGGCCGTGGTGCCGAAGCCCGTCGACAACCGGACGGTGGTATTCGCCGTATTTTTTGAGGCGGGGCTTCGATTTCCGTGAAACGTGTTGTTGCCGGAGATCCTTCGCCTTTTCCAGGTGGAGCTCCCACAGTTGAGCCCGTCGGCGCTAGTCCGGATTACCATCTTCGACTAGGTGTGTCGGACCTCCGGGTTTGAACCTAGCGCCGAACTCTTCGGCGCCATATTCTTTGCCACCGTGAATTCGAAGACGGTGGTTACCCCAGCCGGAATGAAGAAGACGGTGTTTGGGAGCCTGAACTTCAACGTTCACCCCGAGCGCTCCGATCTCTGGCCAGTGAATGCCGCCATGTCGAAGTGGGATTGCCACTGGATGGCGAGGTGGTTCTATCACACCATCCCCTTCAAGGCTGGGTCCGAGTCGGCGAAGGCCCTCCGGTGTCGGCGCAGGGCGATTGCACCGAACAGGAAACCCAAGGTCGCCGTTGACGGCGCCATGGAGGCACGGTTCGCCTTGCTGCGCAAGGTCTGCTCCCGCCTCAGCTACCGCGACTTGGTGGAGGAGTTTTGCATCAAGACGAAGACGTCGACGGTTTGCCGAAGCTGGTCCTTCTTGAGGGGACGAACGGTGAGACTGCGCTTTTACTATGTGCCTCTATGTTTCGCTATTTTTCCCGGTTCGACGCTCAATATGGTTACACCTTTTATTTTCACAGTGTTGACTCTCGATCAGGCCGACGCCGAAGCTTGGAAGATGATCGTCGACGTGTCGGTCGTCGAGTACAGCCAGCTGCTCACACGACAGGCGGCCGGCCGGGCGAACTGGGTTTATGATGGCGAATTGCCTCCCCGGGCGAACCCCCACAAGGCCGACGACGATGCGGGGCCTTCGCGAAAGCGGACACGCGGACAAGTGAAGCTGGCCCCTAAGAAGCGAAGGGTTCCTGCGTCCTCCGACTCTGACGCTGACGACGAGGACAACGTCGAAGAGCGTGACGGCGAGAAGGAAAGGGAGGAGGAAGAGGAGGCGGAAGCCGCGGCCAAGAAGGCTGCGGACGAGGAGGTCGAAAACCGCGCCGGGACCCCTGGCTACAGTCCTACTCCAAGTCCAGGGCATAACGAGACCGGGGTGGAGTCGAATAGTTCCCCCCTTCATCGAAAGGATTTGGAAGGGGAGAAGGCGCTAGTTGCGTTTTCGGCGGGCAAGGTGGCGAAGGGGGGGGTCTGGTCAAGAAGGCTGCCAAGAAGAAAGGACTCGTCGATGTTGCTCGTGTTTTCAGCGACGACGAGTCTTCTGACGAAACCCCGACTTCGCCCGTTGGTCGTAGCTTAGATCTTTCGACCGCCCACGTTCTTTCGATTGACGCTGGCGGAGCAGGTGGTAGTGCCACCACCGGGGCCTCAGCTTCCGCTGATCGAGTCATCAAGGCTGCAGCTAGGGTTTTCAGAAGACCTTTGCGTCAGCCGATTGTTTCGCCGCTGGTTAAGCCGGAGGGGAAGGGGGCGACCGTCGAAGCATCTGCCTTGGAGTATTCTCTTGCGGCGCCCCACTTCGCCCCTAGTGATTTTGAGACCCGGGTGGAACTTATTCCCTTCGTCGAGGGGGTAAGCAACCTTGTCTCACCAGCCGGCACTCCGAACCTATTTACCAAGCTGAATGAGTTCGACGAAGGGTGCTCTGCTAGCAAAAGCTTGGTGGTTCGGGTATGCTGTTCGCTCTTCTTTTTTTGTTTCTCCATTGTCCTCTCCTAGATCCCATAACGAACATTTGTCCTCTTCGCCCCTTCTCTCTTGCATCCAGATTCTTGAGGCTCATTGTTCGACCGAGCGAACCATGTGGGCCCGTCTTGACGGATTCAGGAACCGTCTTCGGGCCAAGGATGACGAGATAGGCCGCAAGAGTTTGGAGATGGAGGTCCTCGCCAACTCTCTCAAGGAGGCGAAGGCGGAAAACAAGCGACTCCAAGCCAAACTGGAAAAGGGCAGAGAGGCTAGAGCCGAGGTCGACCGCCTCAAGGCCGAACTGAAGAAGGAGAAAGCCCATTCCACCGCGCTGACCGATTATTACAATCTTACTGAGCCGAAGATAGAGGCTCTTCGCCTGGATGTCAGCAACGCTGAGGCGAGCCCTGCGGAGGAGTCGCAGCGGTTTTCGCGGGAGATGGCGAAAGCCACCGAGTCCGCGAAGATGGCGTGCCAAACGCTCCGCCTTGCCCTTTCTAATATGGGGGCGAGGGTACGAGGAGTCCCTGCCGAAGATGCCTCTGCCTTTGACTTCTCGGAGTGGACTCAGCAAGCCGGTGGTGCGGTTTCGGACTACGCCACTGCGTACGGTGATTGCTGTGCGCGTGTATCGGCGGCCTTCACTATGGGCCTTCTGCAACAGTTTGGCTGCGAGCACGTCGCCGAGTTCCCTAACTATGCGAAGGGGGACTGGGAGGTTAGTGCACAGGACGTTTCGCCCGTGCTCCGCGCGTGGCGGAAGCAGTTCTGGCAGAAGGACGGCCGATCCACTGCCAAGGTGCGCCGTTTGGAGCAACCGGCGAAGGCAGAGGCGGCAGACCTGGGCGAAGGGGAGGATGCGGCGGTCGGAGGGGGTGGAGGCGATGCCCAAGATTACCCAGAGGTGTGAGGCCCTCCGCCCTCTTCTTAGATTTTTTTTTGTAGCTTTTCTTTTTGCGTTTGCCGCGGAAGGCGAACAATGTATATTTGGCCGATGGCCCCTTCCCCTTCTTATTGTAGCCGAAAATGGCCTTTTGGATATTTGGAATGTATGACTCAAACTTAGCCAATTTTTATGGTCGATGCTTTTGGCATATGTGCTTGCGCCATTTTCGCATTACCTAATATTTACTCTTTTTGCCCACTCTTACTATGCAATTTGCCTTTTGCCCTTTCTGCACTTTTTAGCAGGCTGTTCGCCGAAAATTGTGCATTCGGCCCCGCTCTAGGAATTGGCGAAGCAAAAATGAGAAGTTTTTGGCATTGAAGGGTCTGCCCAAGGTGCGATGCCCGTTTCGGCCCGTTTATCGCGAGATGGTAATAAACGGCAACAGCAATAAGGTTTTGAAGGTCGTCGGTTGGATGCGGGCGCACCCCGCGCCCCGGGCGAACCCTGGAAGATTACGATCGTGTTCATACAAAACGTTTGGAGGATATGGTTTGCTTTTGGCGAAACCATCAGAAGACCGATCGACAGGAGGCGATCTCCCAACGTCGCTACAGTCTAGTCTGTGTTTCGCCCCCTTCTCCTCTCAAAGTCATGTATGATATTGGTAGTGACGACGAACCTAGTTCGCCCAACCATTCCTTAGAGAGTGAGGACCGTTGTAGGGCGAAGATGTAATTTATCTGTAAGCTAAGCTGTAGATTGTATATTTTCTTTCGAAGTTAATAAAGATGTGCTTTACTTCCTTTTTGCTATTTTTTGCATTGTCACTTATCGTGCTTTCGTTAGGCCGGAACGTGTCGGCCCCTTTGCTTGTATTAGCGAAATAGGTCTATGACTTTTCAGCTTTCAGCTTCCGTTTTTGATCATTTTATTCTGTGCTGGAAGAAGCACTTGTGCTTTCGTTTTGATCGAATGTAACGGTGTTCGGTTAGTTGTTTCCTGAAACAAGTTGTTGCGGTTTCAACGTTCGGCGAGCGGTGCTTCGGCCGATTCGCTTCACTCCCCTGGTATTTTCGCTGATCAGACGTTTGCCTTAGGGTTTTTCCACAAATTATCAATCACACAAATAAAAAGGCGAAAGACACAAATATTTTATACTGGTTCGGGCCTCCGGGATGGATAATAGCCCTACATCCAGTTTTTTTGTCTTTTTTCATTTTCCTCTTTTTTTTTGCATTTTTGTGCCGAAGGGCTTACATAACAGTATGTACATTTTTAAAGTTGGCGATTTGGGTGCCACCCGTTCTACATATAGAAACGCTTAAGGGAGGCAGCATTCCAGGAACAGTCGAGCTCTTCGCCTTCTAGTGTTGCTAGGCGAAAGGAGCCTGTCCTGGATTTGTGCTTGATGAGGTACGGTCCTTACCACTTCGATTCAAGCTTGCCGACCGCCACTGGGTTTGCCTTCTTCCTTAGGATGAGATGGCCAGGCAACAGCTCCGTTGGTCGGACTTTTTTGTTGTATGTTGCCGAAGTGCCTGTGGCGTATTTGCGCATGTGTTCCAATGCTTCGACTCTCACCCCCTCCAGGAGTTCGAGCGACACCTCGCGCCCTTCTGCGCCCCCAGAGAACATCACCCTTGGTGAATTAGCCCCTAGCTCTGTTGGGGTCATTGCTTCGTCGCCATAGAGAAGCATGAACGGGCTGAACTTGGGTGGCCTTGTGGGGGTCGTTCCAAGAGCCCAGAGAACAGATAGCATTTCGTCTGGCCATTTACCCTTCGCCGCCCCCTCAAGCGTTTTTTTAAGCGCCTCAAGAATCTTGCCATTCGTGCGTTCTGCCACCCCATTCGACTGTGGGTGCGCGACCGAAGCGAACCTGATTTCTAGGTTTAGCCCTTCGCACATTTCTCTGAATTTTTCAGAGTCGAATTGTTTGCCGTTGTCAGTGATGAATTCTTTTGGTACTTTGAAACGACAAACAATGTTTTCCATATGAACTTCTGTACCGCCGTTGAAGTGATCGCCCCAAGCGGTTCGGCCTCGATCCATCGGGAGAAGTATTCATTGGACACAATTGCGAACTTGTACCCGTTTCGCGCCACAGGAAATGGGCCGATGATGTCCAGCCCCCATCTGGCGAACGGCCAGATTGGTGCGATAGGCTGCAGCTCGTATTAGGGCGCAGTTTGGCTTCGGCCATGACGTTGGCAGCTTTCGCACTTCTTGACTTGCTCGACACAGACTTTCAGCATGGTGGGCCAGTATACACCCTGTCGAAACACTTTGGAGGCGACTGTTCTCGCGGCCTGGTGCGCACCACAGAGCCCCAGGTGTATTTCTTTCGCCATTTCCTCACCTTCGGCAAAGGAGATGCAGTGAAGCAAGGGTTGGAGCACCCCCGAACAATATAGCTGTCCTGAGACCAGCTTGTACTTTGCGGCTCTGAGTTGTAGGTGTTTTGCTTCTGCTTCGTCTTCTGGGAGCCAGCCGCTCTTGAGGTATTTCACGAACGGTGTTCGCTTGTCCTCTAGGTCTTCGCCCAGCTCTGCCTGGTCGATTGCCATGATGTCCAGGCTCTCTATAGGCACACTTGGTGTGTACAGGACCTCAAAAAAGATGCTAGGCGAATGTGGGCCCCCACAAGCAGCAAATTTCGCCAAGACGTCTGCTTCCTCGTTCTGGCCTCTAGGTAAGTGTTTGACCGTTATGCCGGCGATGCACTTTTCCATAGATCGAACAGCCTCCAGATACCTCTTCATTCCTTCTTCTTTTGCCTCAAAGGACTTGTGAACATGACTTGCCACCAACTTGGAGTCAGTTCACATGAGCAAGCGTCGAACCCCCTCTAGGATCGAGATGTCGACTAAAGGGGGGGTGAATAGGCGATTTAAAACTAAATGACACCTAATCAAAACTAACCTAAGTTGCTAGGCTTGGTGTGGGTCAACTCTAACTAAGCAACTAAGTTATGTTTTGCAAACCTAGGGTGATAGTGGCTCAATTATACCTCTAGGAAAGTAAATCACACTCCTATGTCAATGTTTAGCAATCCTAGGGTGATACGATCTCAAGTATGTCTCTAGAAATGTAAATTGCACAAATGTAAATGCGACAATCAAATGAGACAAGGAGACAAGAGATTTTTCACCGAAGTTCGGAAACTCGCCGGTTTCCTACTCCCCGTTGAGGCGAGCCCAACTCCACCGCTCAACCACGAAGCCACCGCACGCCCCCTTCGTCAAGGGGTGGGCAAGGTGGGAGCCGGCCCACAGAGAGGACTACCCAAGCCTCGATCACTAGGGTAGTTCTTCCTTCACTCCGAAGGTGGTGAACTCCAAACCACTCACAAACCGGCGCCGGGCCTTCTCCACAATCTTCTCGGAGAGGTCACCGGGCAACTCCTCCACAAGCCGTCTAGGAGGCGGCAACCTCCAAGAGTAACAAGCAATAACCCGGCGTGGAGATGATCAAGTGCCACACTAGCTCTACAATGGAAGCAAATGCACTTGACTCTTGGTTAATCAACCCTCTAACACTAGATGGATGAACACAAAGCTCAAGTGAGTGTGAGAGAGGTGCAAGGGGTGTATGCAATTGAATTGGGCGGTGCCAAGAGAGTCCCCTTGCTGCTGGTGGGGGAGTATTTATACTCCCACCCACCAAAACTAGCCGTTGTGGGCGAAATCCCCCAACTTTGTGCTCTGCCGGTCTGACCGGAGGTATGTGGCCGGTCAGACCGTGCTACTCTGCAACGGCTAGAAAACTAGCCGTCGTAGTGATGTCAGAAATAAACTAGCAAATTTGATCGCCCTACACCTCGATCAATTTTAAGTTAAAGCGCAAGTTTTACCGTCTTCTTTCCATTTGCTTTGCGCCGTCAATTTTAATCCATCGATAATCATCCATGCGCACATATGACGTGGACCTAACTTAAAATGTATAGCTCAAAGACAACGGTTAGTCCACAATTAGCGCTTGTCATTAATTACCAAAATTAACACCGGGGGCCTAGATGCTTCAATCTCCCCCTTTTTGGTAATTGATGACAAACACCACAAATATATGTAATCAAACATAGAGCACATGGACATATATTGCATTGGCAAGCAAAAGCTCCCCCTAAACATATGCATAACAATCACAAATAGCAAATATGGAGCCAATGCACATTTCAATTTCACATTTCAACATAGCACAACACATATGCAAATTATAATGTGAACTTCACATATGAATCAACCGAATGCATAAGATGGTCACAAGTATATCAGTGTAACACCAACCATCCATCATAGCACAAGTTCACATTAAGACCACATAAAGGGCTCACAAATAAATGTAGGCTATTACAAGACCACGAAAGGTCCAAATGACATAGAGAGTTTAACAAAACAACAAATAACACACAAGATAGAGTAATAGCCCATACCCATACAAAATTAGCCCAAACCTCCTTAACCTATTAAATATGAGGGCACTATCCTCACTACTACTAGTCCCAACCCAACAAAAAACACACTTTTCTCCCCCTTTTGGCATCAAGCACCAAAAAGGTCTTCACTCTTGTGGAGGAGGAGGACGCGCCGAAGTGGAAGGATGAGAAGCATCACGACGATGATGATACACGAATACTTGGGAGCTCTCCAACATTTGGACTCGAGAATCCAATGTACCCACTCGAGTGTGCAATCTCCCCACGGAAGCATTCAAGTCTCCAACGACCGTGCGCAAGCTACGAACATCCTCATGTAAAGCTTCATGCCTGGTAGACAAGCGTTTAATAGCCCCAAGTACCGGGTTGAAGTACTCGTTGGGTTGCATTCCAAAATAGGCATACTGAGGATGAAAGAAGGCATTTGGATCATACCCATGAGGAGGAGGAGGTGCTGAACTTGAGCTAGCTCTAGGATGAGAGGAGGGCGCCGTCCTAGAAGCACGGGGAGCTCCAAGCTGAAGGCGGGGCTTGTACTGCTTGTGCTTCTTCAAATTTGGCCCAGCAGCCCCAAACTTGTCTTGAATCAATCTCATGATGTAAGGGGTATAATAGATACCCTGAGTGAAGGTCCCCTAAGAGATGGCAATCTTGCATCATGAGAGTCACAACGTCGAACTGACGGCCCTGAATGATGGCATCGATAACGTGCCAAGCCACCCCCCTAATGTCATCATTGTTACCCAGGCGAGGGAGGATGGTAGCTCTCATAATCCTGTTAACCACACTCGGGATGGTCCTCAAGCCGGCAACCTTCCCATGTGTGTACCGCGCTCCATCTTCATAAAACTGAGAGAGGTAGTCTATGGAGAGCGGATTATGGGTGTGCTCCTCATGCAAGTCATCTCCAAAGTCCAATAACAGCTCGCTACAGCTACAAAGAGGCAGTACGCTCCTACGTCCGCACCCGCAGCAAGTATCGGCAGCACCAGGTCATCCGGCTGCTGTTAACCCTAGCAATGCACCTCGTATTGCTCCAATCCGGAGGCCCATCGGCAAATCATGGCTCGGTAACCCCATGAACAAGAAGATCCCACCTACTACAGCTGTCAAGAGGATTGCCATTCCCTCCCCGAAGATCAATGCCCAGAGCAATGTTTCCGATGCAACTTCTGTTAGTAGGAACTAAAGAAACAAGTCGGTCAGGTCTGAATAATGGAAGCAACAACGGTTCTAGTCAAGACCCCTACTCGTCAAGTTTAGCAGTGGTCTACAAGTGTTTAATGTTGTAGTACCTCTTCTTGTACATAGAAGTTTATGGCAGTTATGTAATAAGAAGGGGATGTGGAATAAAGTTTGAGTTAGTCAGTTTCTCTTCTTGTATGATTCATCTTGAGCATGCAAAAGCAAGTTAACCCGTGTATCTGTCAGTGCTACAAGAGAACCAAGAGTTTCTCTTCTAACTCATCGCAATTTTGTTGAGCTCCAAAACCTGTTTGCGAGCCAATGGCGAATGGTTTACCAACGGAGTGAAAATGGTTAGACCCTCAGCACTCGACACGATGAGATCTCTCTGAAGGCAACATCAATGGTAATCGAATTAAAAGAGTGATGGAATATTTGAAAGTGACATCACATAAAGAATCTTGGGAACTCTCCAACCTTGGAAGCTGTTAGAGGAGTGTAATCGGCAATTACGCCCTAGTGGTGCGATCATGAATTCAGTAGGTGTTTGCTTAGTTCAAGGCAACCAGTATAAATTCCAAGAATCATCCCAATGTTTCTCAGAAGTGAAAAAGAAATTGTTCCATACATGAGTCAGGAAGATACAAGAGTCTGGTCCAGAAATAGAAATGTGTCGTCGGCAAGGTATATGGCAGAGAATCCCGATTCAACTGATCATTTTTACCGAAGATATGAATGTGAAGTTGTTATGAACAAAGAGTAGAAACTCTCGGCAGCATCAGAGTCAGTTTTCGGCAGACGCCCAGATTGCAGTGTTTTTGGGGAAAGCAGTTGCATGGCTTATAGTCTGTCAACCCAGGAAGAGTCAGCGAAGGAGGATCGACGAAGTATAATGTCGTGTCAAGAGAAGGACTCTTGAGTTTGATCTGTTAAGTGATCGGTGCTTGTTTCAAATAGTGTCAGCTATGCAGTCGGTTTAGGCGTACGACACCGAAGTCGGGCCAGAAGCAAGACAGTCTGGCCAGCAGACAGAACTGATGGGAAAGTTAGTCAAGAGTTAGCAGGTTCATGAGCTAAATGACAATTTCTTTGTGCGAAATCTCCTATCATTAGCTATGGGTTAAGTCCCAAGTCTTGCTAGAATGAAAGTGTACCGTCATTGCTCCATTTTGATTGATCGATGAAGTGTCAGTTTCCAAAGTCTGGGTCTTTTGTAAATCCGAGAAGTGATGGTTGTTTTTTCAAGGACAGCAGTTCAAGTGTTTCCAGTTAGGCGAAAGTATGACTACCCACTGTAAGGGGGTAGGTCTTAGCGATGAGTTTTGGCTAACCTTGTTGCCGTTTTAGTTGAAGGTTCAACCCAGTGCAGCAAATTGGTTAGTAACTAAAGGAGTCAGTTGCGAGCCATTAGCAGAGTTACCCCAATCTCAGGTCGATAGATTCCATTCTAAGGTACACCCGTGAAGCATGTCAACAGTTCAGCTTAGAGAAGCAACAGCGAGGACAGTTGTAGTTCATACGAAAGACAGGTCAAGCAGGTTTCCTGGAATTACTTGTCATTCGAGTCAAGACCAGTTCAAGCAGACGTAGAGTCAATGGTTTACAAATGCCAGATGCAAGTTTCAGGAACAACTTCATCCTCTTCGAGTCAGCATGGTGAAATGTTAGGTTATCAAAATTGCCAACCTCAACAGTTCAGTCCAAGATAAGTAAGTTCCTTAAGCATCCACAGTCCTGGTCTGGGTCAGTTGAAGCAGAACCAGTCGGTCCAGTCTTGCAAAGCAAAGGAACAGAAAAGTTGAATCAATCAGTTCAATCGTGCAGGTTTGGACCATCGAGCAATCGGTCAGTTGAATCAGAAAGAGGCAGCATGTGTCACCAGATCAGTCAGACCGCCCGCTAGCTCCAGCCACTACAGGAAAATTAATCTATTGCCACAAAAATATTGCTACGATCTATAGATTGTGGTAATTGGTTATACTGACGCCACAATTTATTTTTTCATGGCAACTAAGTATGATGTATCACCACAATTTATCATTGTTGTGATATTTTAGTGATTCGTTGCAATAGAAAATGAACTATTACAACAATAAAAATTATCGTTGCAATATAGCATTACTCTTACCACAATTTTAATCTCTGTGGCAATTAGAAGCCCTTCTTGCCATAACATATTGATGTGGTAATTGTTAAAATTTTTGTTGCATTAGAAATGAGTTATGGCAACAAATAAATAACTGGTGCAATCTGCTCGGTTTATTGCCATGAAGAAAACTTGCACACCTTCAGTTCGTTTGCACTACCAGGATGGGAGTCTCTCCCTAGTGTTGCAAAACGTTTCGGAGCGTTTTTTATGGCACTCCGTAAGTTTCTGTAAGTTACCGGGTGTTTTAGAGGAACACTACGTAATTAGTTTTGTTGCGGAGTGTCCATTCAAAACACTAGGTATACTATCGAAATTACCGGGTGCTCTACTGGTACAACCGGGAAAATGGCCCCCTATCCTTCTGTGCAACGATTTCCGTTGGTAGGAACGGAGAAACGTTTAGGCGCCTGGGCATTTGTGGTGACGGCAACGAATATTTTAAGATGCGAACGAAATTTACGGTGCATTGTTGTGCATGCACCCGGTAACTCTAACGAGCTAACGGAGCAGCCATTTAACGGGCCCACATGTCAATGAACGGGGCAAAAGTTCTCCGTAAATATGTCAGGTGTCAGCTGATCCCTCCGGCTATGAAAAGTTATATGGAAAAAATTAAGGAAAAGAGAAAGCCTAGATAAAATCAGTGACCCCATCGATCGTAAAATTCCCCGCCCCACTACTCGACCAGATCCAATCATCAAAATTTATGATTGGGACTAAATACTGAGCAGCTTTTTTATTTTAATTAATTGTTAATCGTAGGTTCACTTACTGCAAAAATAAAATAAAGTAGCAAAGTATGCAAAAATAAAATAAAGTAGCAAAGTATATAAAAGAATGTTGTTTCTTAACACGCAGTACAAACACATACACTCACCCCCTTAAAATCATGCACACACACCCCCTATCTTAACCACGGGCATCTCGCTGTCAATGTACGTGACGGTTACAATATGCGCGCACTTACCCTTACGAGCACACACGCACACCTTACCCCAATGAACACCTTTAGAATACTAGTATGTATGTCAACTACTATTAAAAAAATAATTAGCCTTAAATGTGAGCACCCCTATTAATGTAGACCTTGAACCTAGTCTAATTCCACTACAAGGAACTTAACCAGTTAAATTACACTCATTTCACATATAAAAGAATAAAAGAGTGTTATAGTTGGACTTTTTACACTACTTTTATATTTCAAGAGTATATATGGATTTAACATATTTAAATTTCAAAAGTTTAAAATGAAATTCACATGCCGCAAAATCTAAATAAAGAAACCTCTCATTTTAGTGCTAACGAAAGACCCCTTAGATGTTTGTCCGATACCTTAACTATGGAACTAGCCAATCAAGCTAGTAGAAAACATATCCCCACCACCTATGCTTCAAATAAAATTTTCTCTTAAACTACTCATTTGATCTATGATCTGATTATGCCTTTGTGTTCATAACAATTAGATATTTATAACAAGAACTTACATGATTATATTTTGATGAAAAATAACAAATTACTTTTAAACTTTATTGAAATTACTTACTTTTAGATTTCACTAAATTACCTCTTAAGTGTATAAAAGTAATTTCAATAAGGTTTAAAAGTAATTTATATAATATTATAGAAGTAACTTAAAAAAAAAAGAAAGCAGCTTTGCATGACATTAAAAAAATACATTATGGGGATAAAAACATGAGTCTATCGAAAAAATAAATTTAATCAGCACAAATTTTGGAATTGACTGAAAACGATAGTAAAATAAACAATTCACAATATTATGAATGTATAAGAAGTAATTTAATCAAATCTAAAAGTAATTTATATATGTATGGTAAAGGTTGGCATCCCCTTCCAGGTTGGCTTTTTTTTTTTGGACGGAGGGAGTAGATATTTATCCTATAGCTAGAATCTCTTCACTTTACAGTAGCATGACAAGTACTGTCCAGTCCATCACATACGTTGACGGGTCCAGGTTCTTTATAGCATTGTCGATATCATTCTACGAGAAATAAAAGAGCTGGAATACAATACTAGTATACAAATACACAATAGTGGTGTTGAATTGTTTCACTTTATGGTCATTTTCAATCCTACAAAACATTTAATAATGCCAATTTTTAACACATTATAGCATTATAAAAAATTTTAGCGAAAGTCTTACCAAAATTTAGAATTTTTAAGAGTGGAAATTTTTAGAACTACCAATGTTTGGTAAGGTTCATTTGGTAATAATATGTTTGATTTTCTACCAAATCAAAAATTGGTAATGATAATATTTGGTAAAGTTGAAAGTAGCAACAAAATGAATAAGCCACAAGTAAACACGGTTCCCAGTTCATTTTCTTACGGGTATTTGGTCATGCCCATTGCTTGAAAATTATAAGTGTGCGTTTAGTACTCCCTTCAGTTTTTAATAGATGTTGTTGTTAATTTTTTTACACATGTTTAATCATTTGTCTCATTTTAAAAATTTTGTGTAAATAAATAAAATATATTAAGTTATGCTTAAAGTATCTTTAATAATAAATCAAGTAAAAAATAATGATAATTGATAATTTGTTGAATAAGACGAATAGTCAAACGCATGTGAAAAGATCAATGTCATCAATTAAATACCGGAGGTATTACAATTCTACATTCTCCTATTGGTGTGTGTAGGAGACGTATTTTAAGCACTATATTCCATAGCATTCACAGATAGCTACTTCATTCGTTCCATATCAATCACATATAGCTATTCTATATATAGCTACAATATATTTATTTGAAATGTTGAAAATATTTGTTACATTTTCTGAATAAAATTGGTCGAATTTGCTTAAAATTTTTAGCTTACACAACCCAAAACATCTTATAAGTAGCATGTTACGGACAGAGGAGAGAAACAGCTGTTAGTTGTTATTACCTCCACCTTCAAATATACTAAGATCGATTATTACCACCTCTGTTTCCAAATGTATGATGTTGATTAGTTCAATTTTGAACTAACAGGTGTCAAACAAAAAGAAATGGAGATATATTACTATAAGACTGTGGCCTGTGGGAGTAACGTGGTGTGAATTTTCCCCATATATTCTCCTCTCCCTCTGCATAGATGTTAGAGGATAATGAGCTTCCCAGTTCCCACGTTGACAGCCCACGAGAACACACACGCAACGGCGGCACAGAAGATGCATGAATCCAAGTGTCCGCGTAGCACCAGGCACCAGCATCTGCACGGCCTCCGCGACAAATTTTCTCCCCCCTTTCATCCGCCGGAAATGGATGGGATAGTAGGAGCTGTGACCTGTGATGAGTGCGACTCCCAATCGGTGGCGGCCTCGCCTCGCCTCGCCCCCCTCCCCTCGCCTACCCTCGGCCCCTCCGTTTCGACCGATCCTCGCTTGGTTCAATGCATGCACGACGGCCAGCGACAGGAGATCGGCAGCGCATGATGGCGCTGATGGGCATATGGCGCGACGGGCGGCTGCCCTAGGGAGCCTGAAGCACGAGGCGGAAGTGGTGACCTTGTAGAAGGCATGCAAGAGCTTTCGCACCCACCGCCGGGCACCGGCTCGACGACTGAGATGGTGTGTGATGGCCGGATGGCCCTGACCAGAGAAATCTTGCAGGAGCAATTAATTGGTTCCTGGTCAGGTGTCTCCCAAGTCCCAAGGGTGTGTTTAGTTCACGTTAAAATTAGAAGTTTGGTTGAAATTGGAACGATGTAACGGAAAAGTTGAAAGTTGTGTGTGTAGAAAAATTTTGATGTGATGGAAAAGTTTGGAACTAAACTCGGCCCAAGTGACTCTGCACGACTGCACCGTACTAAATAATCAACATGTTTATGTGTTTTGCGATTATTCTTGTCTCTACTGTTATTTATTATCAATTGTCCTTATGCCAGATTGGCAATTCTTTGGCAATACGTGGTATAGTAGTATGCAGTAGGTTCACAGATGCACCTTTGTTGACTTGAATTTCCTTTTCATCTTCGCTTACAGATTTGCAATATGCATACCAACTGTTTGTACAAATGCCATGCCAGGAGACTGCACAGTGGTCAAAATCAGGACTTCGCTAAATCAGGAGCATAGGTTATCTCACAAATTTACTCATGTGAGTTTGTGGGCTGTCTGTATATATCTATTATTTTGGCATTGATAGTTTTTAAAGATTCTTTAACCTTCACACTACAACTTCTGATGTAGAAACATAGATGGACCACAAAGTAATCGAGTATATTTTGTTATGGTTGGCATTAATATCTTCAGTTTTTCTGAACCCACATGTAAATTTGACTAATTTCTATTCTCCAGGATGGATGATTACAGTGAATCAATCAATTCAAAGGACTAGTTCGACTAAATCAAATTTTGACGAAGCAGTGATCTTTACGGTGCAAGCAGTATTCATGGGGATGACAAGACTTAATTATAGAGCATTGTTGTATCTACCGCAGAGTTCACTATGAATACATGTATTTGCTTTTTGTTTGAACTAACACCTATGAAATTTTGATGATTAAATGGAATCTATTATATACTAAAAGTCCATTAAACCCCCTATAAACACTCTCGAGCCGCCACATGGATATCCTAAAAACGCTCTTAAACTGCCACGTGGTGCAACGAGAGAAGGCGATGACCCACGCGCTGTTACGTTATTCAGAATACGCAAGTGGATACGGCCTTGCCATATTTATCTCAAAATTAGTTTCATCGAAGCAACTTTAAACGGCAGCCAATTTTAGTTATGTCCGTCAGGCAAGTTACATATAATGTGAAACATACGTGTATATATACCTAAGATTACTCGGTCAACAGATTATTATCTTTACATATATATACATTAATTCCACCAATTAGCGCTATAATAAATTAGACAAATCTTAAAATCCTTTTAAAATAAAAAACAAAACACTTTACCATATCGATTTTCACTTAGTCGAATATACCCATGATTTTAAATCATTAAATCAGAGCGATCTTAAAACAGATGAATAGGCCATCAAGACGCACAGCTCCTCCACACCTCCTTGCATGACTCCATCTATACACTTCTTATATGTTGTTCTTTTCGTCAACCATAGTTGAGATATAGGAATCAATCAGGTATAATAAATAAATAAGTTACTAATGATTATACCTATTAATGTAAAAAATATTTTTAATCATATAATCGATTTCTCGGTTCGAATCATCGTATTCATCGAAATTAAACCAATTATTAATATGACTATTGTTTAAACACAAACAAATATAGACGGCCACATACACACGTCTACACTTCCCTCTTTAAATACACATCCTACTTCTATGAGCGCATCTGGGAAACTGTCAGAAATATAATCGATTCACAGTTCAAATCATCATATTCATAAAAAATAAATCAATTGTTGATATAACTATTTTTAAACACAAACAAATATAGACAATCACATACACATGCATACACTTACCTATATAAGTGCACATCCTACTCCTATGAGCACTGAAACTGTCATAAATATAATCGATTTCTCGGTTTGAATCATCATATTCATCGAAATTAAACCAATTATTAATATGACTACTTTTAAATACAAACCAATATAAATAGTCACATACACACGCGTACACTTCTATGAACGCATATCCTACTGCTCTGAGCACCTCTAAGAAACTATTATAAATACGACTGCATATGTCAACTTTAAGACTTAAAATATGGGTGGATATATTCCACAAATGACAAATATGTACTCGCACTATATACTCACCCATTGCGTTCCATCCAACAGTGACAACAAAATTGTAAAAAACTTTGGCAACATAAATTCTATTATTCTATTATTGTGTATCACTTCATAACACATGTTTATCTAGCTAACTTAAAAAAATAATCTTGAGTTATATCCTCATCCATATCATTCAATAGTCAATAAAAAATATCATATATGACTTCGTAATAAATGTTTGCACTAGCCTTTCCCTCACCTTCTTCTTCCCTCCCGTTGACTCTTTTTTAAAGTAAATTTCACCTAACCACACGTATTATGGTCTATGTTACATAAAACCACAAAGATTTTAGCATGTGGCACATAACCCTTGGTATTATAGCTATAAAATTAAATTTCATAAAACAACATTATTGATCATTTTGACTTTGATCTACCATACTTCTGAGTTCTACAATCACATCTTAAATTTATGAGTCATTTATCCATCATATAAATATCACATCAAATGTAAGTATAGCCTTTTTAAATTTTGATATAGGCGTCAAGTTGGTCAATGGTGTGGTTTTGTGAAACTTTTGGACCATAAGACTTGAGGTTATATGCCAGATATAAAAATCTCATTTGTTTTATGCAACTTTGACCATAATTGTTGAGTTTTATGAAATTTACTCTCTTTTTTTCCATAGAAATTAAGATAACATTTATTGTTCGTTGGAAGGAATTTTAAACAATGGTATCTTTTAAATCACACATACAACTTTAATCCATTCACACTCTTATACTCCGTGCAATTAAATCAATAGCTTAAGATCCATATTGATTATATTCTAATTTATAAAAAAAATATATTGGGTCATATTTTGACCCTTGGCATCATACATAACAGGGAAAACAACAACATATATTATAATATCATATATCACTTTACAAGCACGCATAATTAACTAAATTAGCTCTACATTGTTTCAAAACCAGGTTTACACCATTACGTTATTTACCATTGAATTAACAATATTTATCTATATTGTTTATATTTTAACTTCTATTTTGATTCTTTGCATGTAATCAAAATGTACATGAAAATTGTGGAAAATATGGCAATATAGAGTATATCATTGTATACCCATCATCAAAACACAAATATGCGTGACTAAATTAGATTTACAACATCAACAAGTAACCAGTCGTATCATGGTGCTTCGTATGGCATTCTATAATTATGACAAATTGTGAAAAAAAATTATTGATATGGACTATATCGTCATATAAATACAGTCTATTTGGCACATAAGGAGATAGCTAGCCTAGAGTATTAATTATATTTACTACCATGTATAAGTTATATGTTTTGGAAATTGTATCAATGCCCTGCATAATAAGTAAAAGATTGGAGGGAGTACACTTCATGTTTTTTCCTCTTTGATTTATATTAAATATGCATGGTACGTGGATATTCCATACTAAAGTCAAGATAATTAAAAATCACCCACATATAAACTTTCATAATAAAAATCCAAACAGTATTAAATAAGATGTCCGCGCATATGCGCGGGCTACCTTCCTAGTTGTTAAAATGTTGCGATTTGATTACTGTTGATGTTTATGAAATGCCAGGATTAATTTCTAGTTATATACTAGAAGTTAATGTATGAGATATTAGCTATGGCAATTAAAGTATTGCTTTGGTCTTTTTTATATTTTTTTAATGATGAAAAGAAATATTGCCACCAGAATATTCGTGGCCATAAGATATATTACCACGAAACTTGTTTCCGTTGCAAGAATAATTGATGCCACAAATAAATATCGTGGTAATATTGTTTATTGCCATGATATTAGTTGTTGCAAATGTAGTTTATTGCTACGTACATTTTGTGGCAATATACCTATTTGTAACCACAAAAGTGAAATTGCGGTAAAAAGCTAATACCACAGGACTCGTTACCACGGCTAGCAACGATTTTAAATTTGTGGCTATAGTTACCTATTGCAACAATTTTGGCACTAACGCAACGATTTTTTTCGTGGCAAAAGGCTAAATTCCTAGTAGTGAGCTTTCTTTCTAGCCATCCCAGAATCTCGGGACGAGATTCCTGTAAGGGCGGTAGATTTGTAACGCCCCGATTTTCGTTCGGGATTAAAAATCATTAAACAATGCATTTTCTAGAAGTTAAATAAAAGTTAATGCAATTTAATCAAGTGAAAATATGGAGGAAATTAAAATTTCCTTTAAAAATTAATGGCGGGGAATATTTTATAATATTCTTTGTGCCCTAATGTACTCTTTGAAATTTCCCGCGAATTTTCGGAGCTCGAGAAATAATTTTAATAGCACAAAGATCATTGAATCAATTAAAATAAAAAGAAAACAAATAAAATCCCCTTCCTCTCTTTGGGCCATTTTCGGCCCAAGTCTTCCTTCTCTCCCGTGGCCCGCGCCCCCCCCTTTCTCTCCCTCTCGGGCCGGCCTCCTCCCTCGGCCCGCTCGGCTCTCTCTTTCCCTCAAGTCTGCTTTACCTCCCTCGCCCGTTTTCCCCTCCCTCTCTCCCCGACAGGTGGGACCCGAGGCCCCACCTGTCATCTTTTTCCCCAACCTCCCGTCGCCCCAACTGCCGCCATGGCCGCCGGTTTCGCCCCACGACGCCGCGCCTCCCGCGCTCCACCCCGCCCCACGAGCGCGTGAAATCGATCCCCTCCACGTCCTCCACCATTTCCCCCACTCGTCCCACAAAAACCGGCGGCCTATGCGGCTTCCGGATTCACCTAGGCACGAGAGGGGACTGCCTGTTGCCTGCTGGGGACGGGGGTGAAACCTGAGGTGTGGTGTGCTTGGCTAGAGGGGGTTATGCGAAGGGTCCTGTCACGGCCTCTTTCCGGTATGTCGTGGTGGCATGTCGGCGCACGGTAACGTGTCGTGGGGCTGTGTCTTGTGGGTATAGTTGTACACCTCTGATCAGAGTAAAACTATTCAAATAGTCGTGCCCGCGGTTATGGGCGGTCGACCAGATTCACCGTGATTAGTCCCACCTTAATAAATCGACTCAATGCGCTGTAGTTCAGGTGGGTTGGTTGGGCCTATTCAACGTGGTATAGCGTAGATCAGTGGAGATTTAATATTACTTTAATTACTCAACAGTTTTACCGTTTTGCTCAATAAAATGTTTTATAATCGCCTTTATGCAAATAGCCACAAGCCATCCTTGTATCCCCTTGCACGTCTGCATCGTTGGTGTGGCTTGCTAAGTACGGTGGTTGTACTCAGCCTTGCTATTATTCCCCCTTTTCAGAAGTGTAGTGCTTCTGAGCTGAAGACAAAGTTAGAAGACCAAGGCTCAGACCCCAGTTGAGTTTTGCCTGGGGAGTGGAGCTGAAGCCCCGCTAGGATCGCCCTTTTCCGCTGCTGTCATTCTCTTTTGGTGCGAGGACTAAGTGCCTCTTCTGTAAGTATTTTACGCTTTATTTACGTTTGGAACTGTATATTACTTGTCGTTTTGTGTACCCTGGCTGGTCCTGGACAGGGATCTAATACACAGAATAGTCTGGAAATTTGGGCTAAATTTCTGGGCGTGACAGAAATCGTCCTTCGGACATGCCTTGTTTAGGTCTGTGAAATCGACACACATGCACCATTTGCCGTTCGATTTCCGCACCAGTACCGAATTCGCCAGCCACTCAGGGTGGTCGATCTCTTGAATTACCCCAGCCTTGAGCAACTTTTGGACTTCGGCTCTTGCTGCTTCTTGGCGATCAGCGGACATCTTGCGTAGCTTCTGTTTCCTTAGCTTGGCATCCGGCTTGATCGCCAGGTGATGCATGATGAGATCTGTCGAAACACCTCCCACCTCATCAGGACCCCAGGCGAAGATATCAATGTTTTTCTTGAGCACCTCTAGGATGTTCTCAAGTTCTCTTTCGCCCATGTCGCCCCCAGCGATACAAGCCTTGTGTGATCTGCATCGTCGATTTGCATCTTGATTACCCTGCCGTAGGGGGCGGGTTTCAGCGTGTGCTTCACCCGGTCATGCGGTTCGGCCTCAACATTGTGCACTGCTCTGTTGATTACGTCCAAATCGGCCTTTGATGTAGCTGAAGGTTGAAGCCCCTTGACCACGATCACTCCTGATGGGCCAGGCATCTTGAGCTTGAGATAATTGTGGTGGGAGATGGCTTCGAACTTGTTCAAGGTCGCACGACCAAAAATGGCATTGTAGTTGTACGGGATGTCGACAACGTCGAACAGTATTTGCTCTTCGCGTCTGTTTTCGCCTGTGCCGAAGACTACCATCAATTGTGCTTGGCCTAGGACTTGAACTGCTTTTCTGCCGAAACCACGAAGTGAGGCCGGTGCTAGGGTAAGGGCTTGAGTAGGCAACCCCATCTTGGTGTATGCTTCGGCGAAGATGACATCGGCCGAACTCCCTCCATCGACAAAGATTCGCCGGACTTTGAAGCTAGCTATCTCGGCCGAGATCACCAGGGGGTCTTGATGTGGGAACATCACTCCTTCGGCATCATCTAGCCCGAAGGCGATCTGCTGGTTCAAATATTGCGGGGCCCCTTCGCCCGCCGAAGTGATGTTGTGCACCATTCGCAGCTGCATCTTCTTTTGCCGTTTTGATAGTTGATTCGGCGAGTCAGCCCTTGTAATCACCTGGATTACTCTGCGCTGCACGTCTTGGCGCTGTTCGGTCGGGGGTGCTTGTTCTTGAAAGGCTTCACGAGGTGCTTCGACAACTGCTCCCTGTTGTGGTCTTGGATCTTGCGCGTTGCCACGCTGCCGAATGTTTTGGCATTGCTAGGTGGTGTGCGAAGAGCGTCCGTGGAAGGCGCAGTAAAGGTCTTTTCGGACCTTCTTGCAAATGGGCTGCTGATGGCTGCTTGCTTGCTGGACGTCGAACTCCTTGCGGAGAGCTTGAACTTCTTCGACAGCCATCACAGCCTTGCCTGCACGGTCGGTTCTGAATTTCCTCCAAGTCATGGGAGCTTGGCCTTGCCTTGGCGGTTGCCCTTGGTTCGCTGGCTGAGGCTGGCGAACAGCGAGAGGAGGTGGTTCGGCGACCTAAGCTTGTACTAGGGCTTGAGCGGCGGCGACAGAGGCTTTATCATACTCAGCCTGGATTGCTTGCCGTCACTTGGAATCCTCTTCGCCCCTTGCGTACCCGTCAATGATGCGAAGCAGGTGCTCGAGTGTCTGCGGCTCTTTATTGGCAATTTTTCTGGTGAGTTCGCCCTCGAGTAGCCCGGCCGAAGCGGCGTTGATGACGGACGCCTCAGTTATGTCTTGTACTTGACACCAGGCTTGCGAGAAGCCACGCATGTACTCCGTTATCAATTCCCCCGGCCTCTGGCGAATGCCGAGTAGATGCTGCTGCGTCTTCGGCTCCTCGTAGGTGCCTCGAAAGTTAAGGACAAAGACATCGCGCAATTGCTCCCATGAGTAAATGTTGTTAGTTGGTAAATTGAAGTACCAAGAACGGGCGATGCCGTCTAGAGCGAGATGTATTACCTTCGCCTTGGTATTTTCATCGCCATGAGCAGCTTCGATCGCAGACTCGTAGATGGAGAGGAACTCCTTTGGGTCAGTTTCACCTGAATAGCGTGGGACGAGTGGGAACTTGAACTGGGGTAGGATTGGACGGATCTTGATTCTCCCGCTCAATGGTAGCCCCTTTTCGCCCCCTGCTCTGTTCACGGCACCTTGCTGCGGATATGGCGTGGCGAAAGGCGAAGTCATGGCCTGCGCGTGAGGTTGGGCCACGGTGTTCGGCTGCCCGGCTCCAATTGGTGATGCTTGGTGAGCCGCCATGGATGGGTCGAACGTCGGCTGGGGCCATGCCATGGCGACCTGGTTTGGTGCTTAGTTTGCTCCGAAGCCCGGTGTTGGTGCTTGCGGCCGAACGGTTGGTGCCTGAGCAGCATTGATGAAGTCGAACTACGGTCCTTAACTCCAAGGCGAAGCCCTCGGACCAGGCTAATTCGATGGCAACCAATTGGGTGCACCTTGACTTGAGTTCCCCTTCGGCTGGGCCAAAGGGGTTGTACCTAAAATGCTGTGGGGTTGGCTGAGCTGCTGAAGGAAAGCTTGAAGCTGTGCCTGCAAGGCCGAAGCCCCTTCTGCCATTGCTTATGAGACTTGGCCAGGTGGTGAAGGATGTGCCTGGGCAGCGACTGGCTGAGCCTGTGGCTACACTTGAGGGGCCAGATGTACTGGCGCGGTCGAAGGCTGCCCAGCGAAGTATGCTGGCATTTGCATGGCTTGCGGCGGATGGGGCTGGATCGGTGCTTGTGGATAGACTTGGGGTGGGACATAGGCTGCCGAATACTGGAGGATTGGGGCCGAAGCAGCCTGCCCGCCTCGCTGCCTCGTACGCCTGCTGCTGTTCTTGCATCTGGCGAAGCATGTCTTGGAGTCGCGTCATGTTCTGGCGCATGGCCTCCATGTCGGCTTCGGCTTGTGTTTCAAGGTCAGGGTTGACTTGTGCGGCGGTGAGCGCAGTCGAAGCCGTTGCCGGCTGTGACGGAGTGGCTTGGGGCACCAGCAGTTGGCTTGTCGAAAGGATCTCCGCGCTGGTTTGGAGCGCCCTTGCCGCCGCGGCCGCCTTCGCCGCGTCAACCGTGTTCAGCACCTGCCCCAATGAGGCGGCAGGAGCCGAAGGCGGTAGTTGTGGCGCATGTGCTGAAGCTGATGGCGCTCCCCCATCTTCGGCGATGGGCGCCGAAGGCTTTGCTCTCTCTTCGGCAGCCATCTCCCCTCCGGCTTCGCTCTCCTTTCGCCTTGTAACCTTCTCCTTCACGACCCTCTTCGGTGGCATTCGCTCTTAGTGGTTTCGCTCGGAGGTCCCCACGGTCGGCGCCAGTTGTTGTCGAAACGACAACTGCATACGTCGAAAGACGTGGTTATTCAACAGTGGTTGGAAAAGAAGTAAAGTGTATTAAATTGAGAATTTTTCTTGGGATCCCCCTGTTACATGGCCCTAGGGGGCTATTTATAGCCTCATTACAGGTTCTTACTACTAGGGTTTAGGTTATATAGGGGAATTTACATGGTTGCCCTTATGAAAGGGACATTTACATGGGTATACAGTGTAATTGAGGTATATGGGCTCCTAATGGGCCGTCTGGTGATCGTTGGCCCAATGGCCACTGGGCTTGATAGGCTAAGATGGCCTCATGGGCCTACATGAGGCCGGACTTGTTATGGCGAAGTCGTCCTCCTTCGTCATACACTCTTCGTCTTACAGCCTTCGCCTAAGAGGCCTTTGGCCTTTAAGAGGCCTTTGGCCTTGCGAGGTACCCGCGCGATTCTCCGCCCTTCGCCGTCTTTGTTCCATAGTCTTCGCCATAGGGGGCTTCGCCCCAACTAATCTTGACGTCTCAGGCCTGAATTCTCACTGGTCGCATGGTTTCGGCAGGTTTGGTCGAAGGGCCTCGTGCCATACCGCCAAGAACCATATCCTAAAAATATACTTTTGGTGGAACAAGTTTCAAATGTTATAAATGTTCTTATTTTGAGATGGTAGTAACAATCAATCATACGTTCTTATTCTGGGACGGTAGTAACAATCAATCATGAAACTTTTATTACACTATTGTGCCCCGTATGGACATGATAGAAAACACAAAAACAACTCGCGTACATAAGAACATATGATGAGCAAACGTCAGATGTTGCTCTTGCCAATTATTTGTTGTACATCGACCGAATGTGGAGAGAGATGATATATGGTGCCGGGGCAGTATGACACCTGGGTAGGTACGTGTCATGTACTGCAAGAAATTAAACATGCTGGACCGGTGACACAAGAGAAATGCGTGGACGCACATCATGACATCAGCAGCATCTTTTGTGCTGTCCCAGGCAGAGATGGCCGGTCATGTGCCAGCTCTCACCGCCGCCGGGATACGCGTAGGGACACGCCGGCTTGTACGAGATGATGTCCCTGTTGGTGACTAGCACGTTCCACTGCGCGTGCGGGTCGTCGGTGGCGAACATGGTCCACGCCGGCGTGGAGTTCTCGTACCGGCTGTGCGTGACGCGGCGGAAGGCGTCGACGTCCTTGTTCTTCTCGATGTCGTCGGGGTCGATGTCGACGACGAAGATGTCGCCGTAGGGCCTGACGGAGTGCACGAACAGCGGCAGCGAGATCCCCTCCCGCAGCTCGGCGTACCTGAGCCGCCGCCTCGCCATGGCGTACACCGCCATGGCCACGGCGGCGACCAGCGCCGCCGAAGCTATGGGCAGCACGATCTCCAGCACCTTCGACCGCGGCTTGGGCCAAGCCCGCGGCAGCGGCGGCAGCGACGAGATGTTCAGCGGCGGCGCTGGCCCGTCCACCGCGAAGCTCCAGCCGAGCACGAAGTGGCGCGAGAAGAGGATGCCCGTCGCCGACGCGAACCCGACGTGCGCCGCGCCCGTCGCGACGTCGGAGAGGTCGACGTTGGTCCGCAGCAGCGGCTTCTTGGGCCTGGCCGTGCCCAGGGGAGCCATGGCCACGGTGACCTCCGTGCTCCCGCCGTCGTAGTCCACCCACGCCTGCATGGGCTTCCGGCTGATCATGGTCAGGTTCCGGAACTGGCCGGTGACGTCATCGTAGTAGCCGGCGTCGGCGGCCTTGACCGACGTCAGGCTGTTGACGTCGACGCCGACGTGGTTGCTGTTCAGGTCGTGGAACTCGGCGTTGAAGAGCGTGTCGAACTCCACGGCGAAGACGCCGGCGGCGCTGCGGTTGCCGGTGGTGGCGCCGGTGCCGTTGAAGAGGCCCAGGAACTGGCCAGGCAGCGCGGCGGCGAACGCGTCCGCGGACGCGGAGACGAAGAAGGCCAGGCCGTGGCTGCTGAAGTCGGCGTACTGCCCGAAGATGGCGAACACGAACGTCGTCGAGAAGGACCTCGCCGCGCGGAGCGGCAGCGGCGACGGGTGGAACGCGTGGCCTTTCATCTGGATGGACCCGTTGGTCAGCATGAGGAGGCCGCTCGCCGTGACCGTGGCCGCGCCGTCGACGGTGAGGTTGGCGCCCGAGAAGCCATCGTACGCGAACTGCAGGCCGTCGCCGCCGGTGGCCGCGGCGCAGCTGTCGGCAGCCGCGAGGAGGAGCAGGAGCACAGTGGCAAAGTGGAAAGGCTCGCGAAGCATGGTGTTTGCATCACTTCGCCGTGGCGCAGCTAGCTTGTTTGCTTGTCGATTCGACTGTCTGAATTCGATCTCTGAATTTCTGAACAGCAAATCGATTTGGAGAGGCTTTTTGTCACTGTTTGCAGGGAGAAAATTCTGGGAACCTACTGACTGACTGACTGAATAATCATGCATGGATGGGTCATGAGTCCAACAATTTGCGCTAGCTGCCCGCGCTGCGATCAGGTCAACTTCACCCAATCTTTAAAACCTGGAAATATGATATAATAACCGCAGTGCTGAGTATGCTACTTCCGCCGTTTCACAATGTAAGGGCCCGTTTAGTTTCCAAAATTTCTTTTTCTAAAAACATCACATCGAATCTTTGGACACATGCATGAAGTATTAAATATAGATAAAAAGAAAAACTAATTGCACAGTTATGGGGGAAATCGCGAGACGAATCTTTTAAGCCTAATTAGTCTGTGATTAGCCACAAGTGCTACAGTAACCCACATGTACTAATGACAGCTTAATTAGTCTCAAAAGATTCGTCTCGTGGTTTCCCGGCGAGTTATGAAATTAGTTTTTTCATTCGTGTCCGCCCCTTCCGACATCCGGTCAAACGTCCGATGTGACACCCAAAAATTTCTTTTTCCCCAACTAAACATGGCCTAAGTCATTCTAGCATTTCCTACATTCATATTGATGTTGGTTATTTGCTAAATTCACTACTGGAAAATCGTTTTTTCGTGACTGCCCCACAGATTTCGTGATGGCGATGTAAACACAGTCACCACGAAGACATATCGTGACAGGCATTAGAACACCATCACGAAATTGGGTGTTTCGTGACTGGGAAGAGCAGCCAGTCACCGAGTTATAGAGTTGGTGACGGTGCAGTAATATAAAGCCCTCACCATACTGTGTGATGGACTTAAATGGGCCAAGCTGCTCTGCCTCTGTCTGAAACTGTGAACCACCAAAAACAGAGTGTTCTTCTCGTTCCCCATGGCTCTTGGCCCTAGTGAGCTCCACGCCTCCACCTCGGCGCCGCAACTCTGCTCGTCGATTCGTCGCCGGTAGTGATGCCGGCGAAGGAGCCCGTACATTCTCACCTCACCGTTGGTCTTGCCTCCCTTGCTCTCCTCTCTGACGGGCGTGCCCGCCGCTGCTCTCCTCACGGTGGGTTTCGCCGCCGTCCTCGTGTCCTGTCCGTGGGTCGCGTCACCATTGCTCTTCTCGTCGTGAGGTGCGCCATCGCTACTCTACACTCCAGCGACCTGCCTTCTCCTCTGTGCTCTCAATCCTTCCACCAGAAATAGTTCCCTCTGTTTTTTCCATAGGGTGACCCATAGGTGTTCGATGAAATGCCAATGCAGCGATTTTTGGTTAAATTTATTTCTGAGGCTTGTAAACCAGTAATTTGTCACAATGTTTTTATTAGATGGTTGCAAAAATTCTCAGATTTCATTAGATAGTGGTATTAGGATAATTTATGATAAACAATTATGGATAGTTTACTGACCTTGGTTTTTGTACACTAGCTTTTTGGTTCCTTACAACAGTGAGATATTTTACAAGCTGCATTTTTCATGTGTTTGCATCCTCTGAATTGGATTTTAATTCATAGTAAAATATTAAGGCAAGTTGTTTAATGTGCATCTCAATTATAAACATTTGTGTTCCCTTTCCTGTATATGTAGATAATGCACAAATATTGTTCTACTACTTGCAGGTGTACTGAAATTATACTTCATTTTTCTCGTACACTTGTCAGTGTTGTGTACTTTTGAAAAAATCAGCTAACTTTTAGTTAAAAATGCATATTGTTTGTTAGAGTTCTAAATTCTTCTAATTTTACACCATATAGGATCCTAGAGCGAGTTTACTGCAGACCAATGACATCACCTGAAGTATCTGTTGGACATCCACAAGGTAAAACTGAAGAATCATTTGTTCTTTTCATTTTACTTGTCACCATGCAAGTGTTTTCTGAATTATTTTCTTTTCTTTTCTTGTTACCTGCTATCATGCAAGTGTTGTTGTCACTGTCTAACTCTACGCAGATGTTTAGGAGGAGTTGGATAGCTTATAGATGCAGTTACCATTGTGCCTACACAGCTACTAGATGCATGTAATGCATTGTGGGAATTAGATTGCTTCTGAACTTCTGCAGTCCATTCTTAAGTTCTATATAGTTTACTGCCTGTGGAACGCATAATGTGGTTTTAATGATTTGTTGCTAGTAAATAGTGGAAAAGGACATCTTTAATATGCCTTGGAAGTAATATGTTTTCGCTTTTCCAAAAATACTATGGTTAATTACTTGTTGTGTCATATCTTTAATATGTTTTCCTTTCATTTCTAAAGATGGCTTTTAAATCTAATGTAGACTGTTCTAATCAGTCTGAAGAATGGGACACAGAAGAAGACTGCTGTTTTTGATGCATCAGAACTAGAATTTTGGTGAGTCATTTTTATATTTATCATACTCATTTATATGCTACCATTAATTGGTCATAATTGATTTGATACTAGTCATCTTATGCCAAAATGACCAGCTTTGTATTTAAGAAACTAGAATATACTGAAGGTACCTAATGGCTTGCAAGATTTAAGGAAATTATCTCTGTTTCTTAGTACTAATTATTGTTTCCGTCTATATGAAATTTTTTAATAATTAGTATTTTCATTGTTGTTAGATGATAAAACATGATTAATACTTTATGCGTGACTTGTCTTTTTAATTTTTTTTATATTTTTTTTCAAATAAGACGGACGGTCAAACATTTGACACAGAAACTCAGGGTTTGTCTTTTTTATTTTAACGGAGGGAGTATATTTTAGTCACCTGTCAAGGGGGTGAAACAGTAGTAGTACTAAACTAAGACTACCTATACATTTGTCGATAAATTTTTCCCTAAAAATTTGACAGATGTAATTATAGTACAATCGTAGTGTAATTACACTGTAACTTATATGTAATTGCACTGTAACTTGCATGTTACTACAGTGTAACTTATATGTAAGTTTCACATAATTTTGAATCATTAGATCTATTACAAGATTTGTTTTGGTGAGGAAGAAAACAAATCATAGCACACACATATGTGAAAGAATTTATTCCCACGACCTTCATTTTACCGAAATAACATGTTACGGAGAGATTTTTGAAAGTTACATACAAGTTACACTATAGTTACAGTGTAATTACATGCAAGTTACAGTGTAATTACATATAAGTTACAGTGTAATTACACTACTGGACAGGGATCTAATACACAGAATAGTCTGGAAATTTGGGCTAAATTTCTGGGCGTGACAGAAATCGTCCTTCGGACATGCCTTGTTTAGGTCTGTGAAATCGACACACATGCACCATTTGCCGTTCGATTTCCGCACCAGTACCGAATTCGCCAGCCACTCAGGGTGGTCGATCTCTTGAATTACCCCAGCCTTGAGCAACTTTTGGACTTCGGCTCTTGCTGCTTCTTGGCGATCAGCGGACATCTTGCGTAGCTTCTGTTTCCTTAGCTTGGCATCCGGCTTGATCGCCAGGTGATGCATGATGAGATCTGTCGAAACACCTCCCACCTCATCAGGACCCCAGGCGAAGATATCAATGTTTTTCTTGAGCACCTCTAGGATGTTCTCAAGTTCTCTTTCGCCCATGTCGCCCCCAGCGATACAAGCCTTGTGTGATCTGCATCGTCGATTTGCATCTTGATTACCCTGCCGTAGGGGGCGGGTTTCAGCGTGTGCTTCACCCGGTCATGCGGTTCGGCCTCAACATTGTGCACTGCTCTGTTGATTACGTCCAAATCGGCCTTTGATGTAGCTGAAGGTTGAAGCCCCTTGACCACGATCACTCCTGATGGGCCAGGCATCTTGAGCTTGAGATAATTGTGGTGGGAGATGGCTTCGAACTTGTTCAAGGTCGCACGACCAAAAATGGCATTGTAGTTGTACGGGATGTCGACAACGTCGAACAGTATTTGCTCTTCGCGTCTGTTTTCGCCTGTGCCGAAGACTACCATCAATTGTGCTTGGCCTAGGACTTGAACTGCTTTTCTGCCGAAACCACGAAGTGAGGCCGGTGCTAGGGTAAGGGCTTGAGTAGGCAACCCCATCTTGGTGTATGCTTCGGCGAAGATGACATCGGCCGAACTCCCTCCATCGACAAAGATTCGCCGGACTTTGAAGCTAGCTATCTCGGCCGAGATCACCAGGGGGTCTTGATGTGGGAACATCACTCCTTCGGCATCATCTAGCCCGAAGGCGATCTGCTGGTTCAAATATTGCGGGGCCCCTTCGCCCGCCGAAGTGATGTTGTGCACCATTCGCAGCTGCATCTTCTTTTGCCGTTTTGATAGTTGATTCGGCGAGTCAGCCCTTGTAATCACCTGGATTACTCTGCGCTGCACGTCTTGGCGCTGTTCGGTCGGGGGTGCTTGTTCTTGAAAGGCTTCACGAGGTGCTTCGACAACTGCTCCCTGTTGTGGTCTTGGATCTTGCGCGTTGCCACGCTGCCGAATGTTTTGGCATTGCTAGGTGGTGTGCGAAGAGCGTCCGTGGAAGGCGCAGTAAAGGTCTTTTCGGACCTTCTTGCAAATGGGCTGCTGATGGCTGCTTGCTTGCTGGACGTCGAACTCCTTGCGGAGAGCTTGAACTTCTTCGACAGCCATCACAGCCTTGCCTGCACGGTCGGTTCTGAATTTCCTCCAAGTCATGGGAGCTTGGCCTTGCCTTGGCGGTTGCCCTTGGTTCGCTGGCTGAGGCTGGCGAACAGCGAGAGGAGGTGGTTCGGCGACCTAAGCTTGTACTAGGGCTTGAGCGGCGGCGACAGAGGCTTTATCATACTCAGCCTGGATTGCTTGCCGTCACTTGGAATCCTCTTCGCCCCTTGCGTACCCGTCAATGATGCGAAGCAGGTGCTCGAGTGTCTGCGGCTCTTTATTGGCAATTTTTCTGGTGAGTTCGCCCTCGAGTAGCCCGGCCGAAGCGGCGTTGATGACGGACGCCTCAGTTATGTCTTGTACTTGACACCAGGCTTGCGAGAAGCCACGCATGTACTCCGTTATCAATTCCCCCGGCCTCTGGCGAATGCCGAGTAGATGCTGCTGCGTCTTCGGCTCCTCGTAGGTGCCTCGAAAGTTAAGGACAAAGACATCGCGCAATTGCTCCCATGAGTAAATGTTGTTAGTTGGTAAATTGAAGTACCAAGAACGGGCGATGCCGTCTAGAGCGAGATGTATTACCTTCGCCTTGGTATTTTCATCGCCATGAGCAGCTTCGATCGCAGACTCGTAGATGGAGAGGAACTCCTTTGGGTCAGTTTCACCTGAATAGCGTGGGACGAGTGGGAACTTGAACTGGGGTAGGATTGGACGGATCTTGATTCTCCCGCTCAATGGTAGCCCCTTTTCGCCCCCTGCTCTGTTCACGGCACCTTGCTGCGGATATGGCGTGGCGAAAGGCGAAGTCATGGCCTGCGCGTGAGGTTGGGCCACGGTGTTCGGCTGCCCGGCTCCAATTGGTGATGCTTGGTGAGCCGCCATGGATGGGTCGAACGTCGGCTGGGGCCATGCCATGGCGACCTGGTTTGGTGCTTAGTTTGCTCCGAAGCCCGGTGTTGGTGCTTGCGGCCGAACGGTTGGTGCCTGAGCAGCATTGATGAAGTCGAACTACGGTCCTTAACTCCAAGGCGAAGCCCTCGGACCAGGCTAATTCGATGGCAACCAATTGGGTGCACCTTGACTTGAGTTCCCCTCCGTCTGGGCCGAAGGGGCTGTACCTGAAATGTTGTGGGGTTGGCTGAGCTGCTGAAGGAAAGCTTGAAGCTGTGCCTGCAAGGCCGAAGCCCCTTCTGCCATTGCTTATGAGACTTGGCCAGGTGGTGAAGGATGTGCCTGGGCAGCGACTGGCTGAGCCTGTGGCTACACTTGAGGGGCCAGATGTACTGGCGCGGTCGAAGGCTGCCCAGCGAAGTATGCTGGCATTTGCATGGCTTGCGGCGGATGGGGCTGGATCGGTGCTTGTGGATAGACTTGGGGTGGGACATAGGCTGCCGAATACTGGAGGATTGGGGCCGAAGCAGCCTGCCCGCCTCGCTGCCTCGTACGCCTGCTGCTGTTCTTGCATCTGGCGAAGCATGTCTTGGAGTCGCGTCATGTTCTGGCGCATGGCCTCCATGTCGGCTTCGGCTTGTGTTTCAAGGTCAGGGTTGACTTGTGCGGCGGTGAGCGCAGTCGAAGCCGTTGCCGGCTGTGACGGAGTGGCTTGGGGCACCAGCAGTTGGCTTGTCGAAAGGATCTCCGCGCTGGTTTGGAGCGCCCTTGCCGCCGCGGCCGCCTTCGCCGCGTCAACCGTGTTCAGCACCTGCCCCAATGAGGCGGCAGGAGCCGAAGGCGGTAGTTGTGGCGCATGTGCTGAAGCTGATGGCGCTCCCCCATCTTCGGCGATGGGCGCCGAAGGCTTTGCTCTCTCTTCGGCAGCCATCTCCCCTCCGGCTTCGCTCTCCTTTCGCCTTGTAACCTTCTCCTTCACGACCCTCTTCGGTGGCATTCGCTCTTAGTGGTTTCGCTCGGAGGTCCCCACGGTCGGCGCCAGTTGTTGTCGAAACGACAACTGCATACGTCGAAAGACGTGGTTATTCAACAGTGGTTGGAAAAGAAGTAAAGTGTATTAAATTGAGAATTTTTCTTGGGATCCCCCTGTTACATGGCCCTAGGGGGCTATTTATAGCCTCATTACAGGTTCTTACTACTAGGGTTTAGGTTATATAGGGGAATTTACATGGTTGCCCTTATGAAAGGGACATTTACATGGGTATACAGTGTAATTGAGGTATATGGGCTCCTAATGGGCCGTCTGGTGATCGTTGGCCCAATGGCCACTGGGCTTGATAGGCTAAGATGGCCTCATGGGCCTACATGAGGCCGGACTTGTTATGGCGAAGTCGTCCTCCTTCGTCATACACTCTTCGTCTTACAGCCTTCGCCTAAGAGGCCTTTGGCCTTTAAGAGGCCTTTGGCCTTGCGAGGTACCCGCGCGATTCTCCGCCCTTCGCCGTCTTTGTTCCATAGTCTTCGCCATAGGGGGCTTCGCCCCAACTAATCTTGACGTCTCAGGCCTGAATTCTCACTGGTCGCATGGTTTCGGCAGGTTTGGTCGAAGGGCCTCGTGCCATACCGCCAAGAACCATATCCTAAAAATATACTTTTGGTGGAACAAGTTTCAAATGTTATAAATGTTCTTATTTTGAGATGGTAGTAACAATCAATCATACGTTCTTATTCTGGGACGGTAGTAACAATCAATCATGAAACTTTTATTACACTATTGTGCCCCGTATGGACATGATAGAAAACACAAAAACAACTCGCGTACATAAGAACATATGATGAGCAAACGTCAGATGTTGCTCTTGCCAATTATTTGTTGTACATCGACCGAATGTGGAGAGAGATGATATATGGTGCCGGGGCAGTATGACACCTGGGTAGGTACGTGTCATGTACTGCAAGAAATTAAACATGCTGGACCGGTGACACAAGAGAAATGCGTGGACGCACATCATGACATCAGCAGCATCTTTTGTGCTGTCCCAGGCAGAGATGGCCGGTCATGTGCCAGCTCTCACCGCCGCCGGGATACGCGTAGGGACACGCCGGCTTGTACGAGATGATGTCCCTGTTGGTGACTAGCACGTTCCACTGCGCGTGCGGGTCGTCGGTGGCGAACATGGTCCACGCCGGCGTGGAGTTCTCGTACCGGCTGTGCGTGACGCGGCGGAAGGCGTCGACGTCCTTGTTCTTCTCGATGTCGTCGGGGTCGATGTCGACGACGAAGATGTCGCCGTAGGGCCTGACGGAGTGCACGAACAGCGGCAGCGAGATCGGGTCGGCGGACACGGCGGCGAGGTCGGACGTCACGGCGATGCTCCTCATGTCCGGGCTGAACACCGGGTGGTTGACGTGCCCGGCGATGGTGTCGCCGGCGCTCCGGATCACCCGGACAACCACGTCCGGCTTGCTCACGCTCACCAGGTACACGGCGAAGTAGCCTAGGCCGTCGGGCTTGTCGTCCGGATCGGCGTCCGGCAAGCCGTCGGGCTTGCCACGGTTGGACGCGAAGACGACCCAGTCCCCGCGCGGCGACCACTGGCAGTGCGTGTCGGTCACCCTGCCGCCGAACGTCAGCCGCGTCACGCCGCGGCCGCCGCCCTAGCCGAGCTGGCCGTCCTCCATGATGTAGAGGTTCTTGGAGCGCTTCTTGGGGTCGTCGTCCATGTGGTCCCTAGTCGACCGGAACACGAACCTGCTCCCGTCCGGGCTGCTGGAAGGGAAGGCGTTGTTGAAGCCCCCCTCGGTGAGGCGCCGGTGACGGTGCCTCCTCCCGGTCCTCTGGGACACGTCGAAGAAGGCGTGGATCTCGAGCGGGTCCTTGGCACTGAAGGATGGGCCCATACAGACGTACAGCGTGTCTTTCTTTTGGTTCCACATTGGTGAGAAAACGCTGTTGGCCCCCGTGCACTGCATCATGCATGGGGATTTACATGCTAGCATCGAAATGTCACTGCTTAAAAAATATTTTCATATGCAGTGAATTTAGTTTTAGTAGACTATACAAAATCCACTTAGGTTTCATTCTCGTTAAATAGAGTGTCATTTTTCAATATTTTTTATGATGTGACAAGAAATTATTGAAGTCTACTATAAATCAATAAATGGAACCATTGTTTTCAATACAGTTTGTCTCTTGCATGCATATACTACCTATGAAACAAGAACAAAAAAAAAAAAAAACCATACATTGTATTAGCTATTTTAATCATCAATTAAATGTTTTGTTGCTTATGTGGCACTCTTGGCAACATAAAAAGAACATCTCTCACTGCTAGCAGAATGCAGAAAATGATTTCATAGCAGTATGTGTGGTATGCTATTATGTACCTTAAAAATCTATAAAAATTGAGAATTTGTGTAAATTTAACCTTGTGGATGATACGAAGGCCCTGATTGTCCGCAACCCAGACGGCCTTGAACTCGTTGTCGACAAAGGCGAGCATTGAGCCGTCCTTGGATATGGTTGGGAAGACGCCCGAAACCCTGAACAGCCCAACATCCTCGTGCGGCGACTGCAGCTTGTGGAAATGCCTTGGGATGCTGCCTTCACCCTGCATTGCATATACACGCGTTCTGACTTCTGAGTTCTGGAATATGAAACTGTGGGGGTTACCTGTTCGTCGACTGGCTGATTTTTATTTTCTTATCTATCAATTGTTTTCCATAAGAGTATAAATATACATTATACAAGTCTACTATACGACTTGTGTAACTTGTGACCCCTATGTTCCAAAATATCAAAACATAAGGATTTCTGCTTATTTCCTAAAATGTATTATGGAGAGATGTCCATATACATTTTGAAATACACACAATTTTTATATATTTTGAAACAGTGGAAGTACAAGTGTAAGTGACAATCAATTAAAAGAATCAAACGATAGTATAATCAATAGCACTACTGGAAAATCGTTTTTTCGTGACTGCCCCACAGATTTCGTGATGGCGATGTAAACACAGTCACCACGAAGACATATCGTGACAGGCATTAGAACACCATCACGAAATTGGGTGTTTCGTGACTGGGAAGAGCAGCCAGTCACCGAGTTATAGAGTTGGTGACGGTGCAGTAATATAAAGCCCTCACCATACTGTGTGATGGACTTAAATGGGCCAAGCTGCTCTGCCTCTGTCTGAAACTGTGAACCACCAAAAACAGAGTGTTCTTCTCGTTCCCCATGGCTCTTGCCCTAGTGAGCTCCACGCCTCCACCTCGGCGCCGCAACTCTGCTCGTCGATTCGTCACCGGTAGTGATGCCGGCGAAGGAGCCCGTACATTCTCACCTCACCGTTGGTCTTGCCTCCCTTGCTCTCCTCTCTGACGGGCGTGCCCGCCGCTGCTCTCCTCACGGTGGGTTTCGCCGCCGTCCTCGTGTCCTGTCCGTGGGTCGCGTCACCATTGCTCTTCTCGTCGTGAGGTGCGCCATCGCTACTCTACACTCCAGCGACCTGCCTTCTCCTCTGTGCTCTCAATCCTTCCACCAGAAATGGTTCCTCTGTTTTTTTCTGTAGGGTGACCTATAGGTGTTCGATGAAATGCCAATGCAGCGATTTTTGGTTAAATTTATGTCTGAGGATTTTAAACCAGTAATTTGTCACAATGTTTTTATTAGATGGTTGCAAAAATTCTCAGATTTCATTAGATAGTGGTATTAGGATAATTTATGATAAACAATTATGGATAGTTTACTGACCTTGGTTTTTGTACACTAGCTTTTTGGTTCCTTACAACAGTGAGATATTTTACAAGCTGCATTTTTCATGTGTTTGCATCCTCTGAATTGGATTTTAATTCATAGTAAAATATTAAGGCAAGTTGTTTAATGTGCATCTCAATTATAAACATTTGTGTTCCCTTTTGCATGTTGTTTAATTGTTCTACTACTTGCAGGTGTACTGAAATTATACTTCATTTTTCTCGTACACTTGTCAGTTTGTGTACTTTTGAAAAAATCAGCTAACTTTTAGTTAAAAATGCATATTGTTTGTTAGAGTTCTAAATTCTTCTAGTTTTACACTATATAGGATCCTAGAGCAAGTTTACTGCAGATCAACGACATCACCTGAAGTTTCTGTTGGACATCCACAAGGTAACACTGAAGAATCATTTGTTCTTTTCATTTTACCTGTCACCATGCAAGTGTTTTCTGAATTATTTTCTTTTCTTTTCTTGTTACCTGCTAGTATCATGCAAGTGTTATCGTCACTGTCTAAGTCTACGCAGATGTTTAGGACGAGTTGGATAGCTAATAGATGCAGTTACCATTGTGCCTACACAGCTACTAGATGTAATGCATTGTGGGAATTAGATTGCTTCTGAACTTCTGCAGTCCATTCTTAAGTTCTATAGTTTACTGCCTGTGCAACGCATAATGTGGTTTTAATGATTTGTTGCAAGTAAATAGTGGAACAGGACATCTTTAATATGCCTTGGAAGTAATATGTTTTCGCTTTTCCAAAAATACTATGGTTAATTACTTGTTGTGTCATATCTTTAATATGTGTTCTTTTCATTTCTAAAGATGGCTTTTAAATCTATTGTAGACTGTTCTAATCAGTCTGAAGAATGGGACACAGAGGAAGAGTGCTGTTTTTGATGCATCAGAACTAGAATTTTGGTGAGTCATTTTTATATTTATCATACTCATTTATATCCTACCATTAATTGGTCATAATTGATTTGATACTAGTCATCTTATGCCAAAATGACCAGCTTTGTATTTAAGAAACTAGAATATACTAAAGGTACCTAATAGCTTGCAAGATTTAAGGAAATTATCTCTGTTTCTTAAAGATGTTCTGAAACTTAATACATACAAATGTGCTCCCTTGTTATCTGAAGCTACATGGCATGCCTGCGTTCTTTGATCCAGAAATTATTTTTCCTAGATATCTGAAGCTACATGGTATACATGTATTTGTTTTATCTTAGATGCTGAAACTCTGCACAGAAATGTGCTTATCCAGTTATTTGACAGCTGCCTGGCGTGTGTTCTTTTTATCTTGGATGCATTATTGAACCTAAACATGGCAAAAAATATTGGAGCATTTGCTAAAGGTCCAAGAAAACTATTGTAATTTTTCATGGTTCTAATGACTTCATTCCAGTACAGTGTTTTAATCAGTATGCATGATAAGAGCAATTTACCGATGATTCATCTACTTGATTACCTCATGCGATTAATCTGATTCAAGCTTTTTATAGGCTTTTTTACGGTGTTGACTAGTGATTCCATTTGAATTTGGAGCTATTCAGTAATAATATTAACTAATAACTAAATTGTAGCTTGCTGTAATCTTCAAGTGACTTCCATTGAATTTTAAGGCAACAATTTCAAGTCCAGTGATAGAGTTCAACTCAATTTGATGATTCACTTTGATGTACTAATTTGTTTTGCAGAAACTTTCCTAATATATTGTATCATATTTTGTAGATAATTGTTGAATGGTTCTTTTATGGAAAGCTCAGAAGACTTCCTTTTTTCAAGTGGTGCTTGCTTCATGAGTGGCCACCGAAGGCTGCTTCCCTCTATTCTATGGCATTCTATTGGGCTTGCCACTTCAAAAATTGTTGGACTGATACAAGACTTGTGTAGAAATTTGTAGTGCATAATCAAATATTGTTTTTCTATGAATTATGTAAGGACTCACGGATGTTCAATGCTAATATATGCTTTTGTGAGTTTGAATTTGTACTCGGGTAAAATAAGTGATTTCGTTGTATTATATTTGAACTCACATTCTAGCATATGAAGTTGATTTACATGAATTTCATATTAATTACATGCACATGGCGTGTTTCGTGACAGCCACCCAGTCACGAAAGGTATTTCCTAACGGCAAAAGTCTATCAGGAAATTGATGTTCTGTGACAGCTACCGCCTTCACGAAAAACTATTCCCCACGGTTTAAGTAAAACTGTTAGAAAAATGGTGAAAACATGCAAATTGGGGGAATTGCTTTTTCGTGACTGCTTGACAGTCACTGAACAGCTTGTGACTGCTTCCCCTCACCAAATATTAGATTTCGTGACCAATCAAGCGTGACTGACATTTTGTGACAGTATGTCGTCACCAAAGATATTTGTGACAGGCTTTGGACTTTTCGTGAGAGTGAGGGGCAGTCACGAAAAATCCATTCTCTTGTAGTGTACTTTATCACCCAATGTAAAACATGCAGGGGAGATTCTATGTGGATTTAACTCTATCTCCGGAGATGAGGTGCGTGACCGGTTATTCCATGTGGTTTGCAAGTCTTAGGGTTTATGCATGAGCGTAATCGAATGTACACTTGTTTTATTCATATTCACAAGCCGGCGGCCAGCCATAAAGTCAGGACATGCCATTTTGGTTGGATCGACCATAATACCCCCCCCCCCCCCCCCCCCGAAGCAGGTGCTCGAGTGTCTGCGGCTCTTTATTGGCAATTTTTCTGGTGAGTTCGCCCTCGAGTAGCCCGGCCGAAGCGGCGTTGATGACGGACGCCTCAGTTATGTCTTGTACTTGACACCAGGCTTGCGAGAAGCCACGCATGTACTCCGTTATCAATTCCCCCGGCCTCTGGCGAATGCCGAGTAGATGCTGCTGCGTCTTCGGCTCCTCGTAGGTGCCTCGAAAGTTAAGGACAAAGACATCGCGCAATTGCTCCCATGAGTAAATGTTGTTAGTTGGTAAATTGAAGTACCAAGAACGGGCGATGCCGTCTAGAGCGAGATGTATTACCTTCGCCTTGGTATTTTCATCGCCATGAGCAGCTTCGATCGCAGACTCGTAGATGGAGAGGAACTCCTTTGGGTCAGTTTCACCTGAATAGCGTGGGACGAGTGGGAACTTGAACTGGGGTAGGATTGGACGGATCTTGATTCTCCCGCTCAATGGTAGCCCCTTTTCGCCCCCTGCTCTGTTCACGGCACCTTGCTGCGGATATGGCGTGGCGAAAGGCGAAGTCATGGCCTGCGCGTGAGGTTGGGCCACGGTGTTCGGCTGCCCGGCTCCAATTGGTGATGCTTGGTGAGCCGCCATGGATGGGTCGAACGTCGGCTGGGGCCATGCCATGGCGACCTGGTTTGGTGCTTAGTTTGCTCCGAAGCCCGGTGTTGGTGCTTGCGGCCGAACGGTTGGTGCCTGAGCAGCATTGATGAAGTCGAACTACGGTCCTTAACTCCAAGGCGAAGCCCTCGGACCAGGCTAATTCGATGGCAACCAATTGGGTGCACCTTGACTTGAGTTCCCCTCCGTCTGGGCCGAAGGGGCTGTACCTGAAATGTTGTGGGGTTGGCTGAGCTGCTGAAGGAAAGCTTGAAGCTGTGCCTGCAAGGCCGAAGCCCCTTCTGCCATTGCTTATGAGACTTGGCCAGGTGGTGAAGGATGTGCCTGGGCAGCGACTGGCTGAGCCTGTGGCTACACTTGAGGGGCCAGATGTACTGGCGCGGTCGAAGGCTGCCCAGCGAAGTATGCTGGCATTTGCATGGCTTGCGGCGGATGGGGCTGGATCGGTGCTTGTGGATAGACTTGGGGTGGGACATAGGCTGCCGAATACTGGAGGATTGGGGCCGAAGCAGCCTGCCCGCCTCGCTGCCTCGTACGCCTGCTGCTGTTCTTGCATCTGGCGAAGCATGTCTTGGAGTCGCGTCATGTTCTGGCGCATGGCCTCCATGTCGGCTTCGGCTTGTGTTTCAAGGTCAGGGTTGACTTGTGCGGCGGTGAGCGCAGTCGAAGCCGTTGCCGGCTGTGACGGAGTGGCTTGGGGCACCAGCAGTTGGCTTGTCGAAAGGATCTCCGCGCTGGTTTGGAGCGCCCTTGCCGCCGCGGCCGCCTTCGCCGCGTCAACCGTGTTCAGCACCTGCCCCAATGAGGCGGCAGGAGCCGAAGGCGGTAGTTGTGGCGCATGTGCTGAAGCTGATGGCGCTCCCCCATCTTCGGCGATGGGCGCCGAAGGCTTTGCTCTCTCTTCGGCAGCCATCTCCCCTCCGGCTTCGCTCTCCTTTCGCCTTGTAACCTTCTCCTTCACGACCCTCTTCGGTGGCATTCGCTCTTAGTGGTTTCGCTCGGAGGTCCCCACGGTCGGCGCCAGTTGTTGTCGAAACGACAACTGCATACGTCGAAAGACGTGGTTATTCAACAGTGGTTGGAAAAGAAGTAAAGTGTATTAAATTGAGAATTTTTCTTGGGATCCCCCTGTTACATGGCCCTAGGGGGCTATTTATAGCCTCATTACAGGTTCTTACTACTAGGGTTTAGGTTATATAGGGGAATTTACATGGTTGCCCTTATGAAAGGGACATTTACATGGGTATACAGTGTAATTGAGGTATATGGGCTCCTAATGGGCCGTCTGGTGATCGTTGGCCCAATGGCCACTGGGCTTGATAGGCTAAGATGGCCTCATGGGCCTACATGAGGCCGGACTTGTTATGGCGAAGTCGTCCTCCTTCGTCATACACTCTTCGTCTTACAGCCTTCGCCTAAGAGGCCTTTGGCCTTTAAGAGGCCTTTGGCCTTGCGAGGTACCCGCGCGATTCTCCGCCCTTCGCCGTCTTTGTTCCATAGTCTTCGCCATAGGGGGCTTCGCCCCAACTAATCTTGACGTCTCAGGCCTGAATTCTCACTGGTCGCATGGTTTCGGCAGGTTTGGTCGAAGGGCCTCGTGCCATACCGCCAAGAACCATATCCTAAAAATATACTTTTGGTGGAACAAGTTTCAAATGTTATAAATGTTCTTATTTTGAGATGGTAGTAACAATCAATCATACGTTCTTATTCTGGGACGGTAGTAACAATCAATCATGAAACTTTTATTACACTATTGTGCCCCGTATGGACATGATAGAAAACACAAAAACAACTCGCGTACATAAGAACATATGATGAGCAAACGTCAGATGTTGCTCTTGCCAATTATTTGTTGTACATCGACCGAATGTGGAGAGAGATGATATATGGTGCCGGGGCAGTATGACACCTGGGTAGGTACGTGTCATGTACTGCAAGAAATTAAACATGCTGGACCGGTGACACAAGAGAAATGCGTGGACGCACATCATGACATCAGCAGCATCTTTTGTGCTGTCCCAGGCAGAGATGGCCGGTCATGTGCCAGCTCTCACCGCCGCCGGGATACGCGTAGGGACACGCCGGCTTGTACGAGATGATGTCCCTGTTGGTGACTAGCACGTTCCACTGCGCGTGCGGGTCGTCGGTGGCGAACATGGTCCACGCCGGCGTGGAGTTCTCGTACCGGCTGTGCGTGACGCGGCGGAAGGCGTCGACGTCCTTGTTCTTCTCGATGTCGTCGGGGTCGATGTCGACGACGAAGATGTCGCCGTAGGGCCTGACGGAGTGCACGAACAGCGGCAGCGAGATCGGGTCGGCGGACACGGCGGCGAGGTCGGACGTCACGGCGATGCTCCTCATGTCCGGGCTGAACACCGGGTGGTTGACGTGCCCGGCGATGGTGTCGCCGGCGCTCCGGATCACCCGGACAACCACGTCCGGCTTGCTCACGCTCACCAGGTACACGGCGAAGTAGCCTAGGCCGTCGGGCTTGTCGTCCGGATCGGCGTCCGGCAAGCCGTCGGGCTTGCCACGGTTGGACGCGAAGACGACCCAGTCCCCGCGCGGCGACCACTGGCAGTGCGTGTCGGTCACCCTGCCGCCGAACGTCAGCCGCGTCACGCCGCGGCCGCCGCCCTAGCCGAGCTGGCCGTCCTCCATGATGTAGAGGTTCTTGGAGCGCTTCTTGGGGTCGTCGTCCATGTGGTCCCTAGTCGACCGGAACACGAACCTGCTCCCGTCCGGGCTGCTGGAAGGGAAGGCGTTGTTGAAGCCCCCCTCGGTGAGGCGCCGGTGACGGTGCCTCCTCCCGGTCCTCTGGGACACGTCGAAGAAGGCGTGGATCTCGAGCGGGTCCTTGGCACTGAAGGATGGGCCCATACAGACGTACAGCGTGTCTTTCTTTTGGTTCCACATTGGTGAGAAAACGCTGTTGGCCCCCGTGCACTGCATCATGCATGGGGATTTACATGCTAGCATCGAAATGTCACTGCTTAAAAAATATTTTCATATGCAGTGAATTTAGTTTTAGTAGACTATACAAAATCCACTTAGGTTTCATTCTCGTTAAATAGAGTGTCATTTTTCAATATTTTTTATGATGTGACAAGAAATTATTGAAGTCTACTATAAATCAATAAATGGAACCATTGTTTTCAATACAGTTTGTCTCTTGCATGCATATACTACCTATGAAACAAGAACAAAAAAAAAAAAAAACCATACATTGTATTAGCTATTTTAATCATCAATTAAATGTTTTGTTGCTTATGTGGCACTCTTGGCAACATAAAAAGAACATCTCTCACTGCTAGCAGAATGCAGAAAATGATTTCATAGCAGTATGTGTGGTATGCTATTATGTACCTTAAAAATCTATAAAAATTGAGAATTTGTGTAAATTTAACCTTGTGGATGATACGAAGGCCCTGATTGTCCGCAACCCAGACGGCCTTGAACTCGTTGTCGACAAAGGCGAGCATTGAGCCGTCCTTGGATATGGTTGGGAAGACGCCCGAAACCCTGAACAGCCCAACATCCTCGTGCGGCGACTGCAGCTTGTGGAAATGCCTTGGGATGCTGCCTTCACCCTGCATTGCATATACACGCGTTCTGACTTCTGAGTTCTGGAATATGAAACTGTGGGGGTTACCTGTTCGTCGACTGGCTGATTTTTATTTTCTTATCTATCAATTGTTTTCCATAAGAGTATAAATATACATTATACAAGTCTACTATACGACTTGTGTAACTTGTGACCCCTATGTTCCAAAATATCAAAACATAAGGATTTCTGCTTATTTCCTAAAATGTATTATGGAGAGATGTCCATATACATTTTGAAATACACACAATTTTTATATATTTTGAAACAGTGGAAGTACAAGTGTAAGTGACAATCAATTAAAAGAATCAAACGATAGTATAATCAATAGCACTACTGGAAAATCGTTTTTTCGTGACTGCCCCACAGATTTCGTGATGGCGATGTAAACACAGTCACCACGAAGACATATCGTGACAGGCATTAGAACACCATCACGAAATTGGGTGTTTCGTGACTGGGAAGAGCAGCCAGTCACCGAGTTATAGAGTTGGTGACGGTGCAGTAATATAAAGCCCTCACCATACTGTGTGATGGACTTAAATGGGCCAAGCTGCTCTGCCTCTGTCTGAAACTGTGAACCACCAAAAACAGAGTGTTCTTCTCGTTCCCCATGGCTCTTGCCCTAGTGAGCTCCACGCCTCCACCTCGGCGCCGCAACTCTGCTCGTCGATTCGTCGCCGGTAGTGATGCCGGCGAAGGAGCCCGTACATTCTCACCTCACCGTTGGTCTTGCCTCCCTTGCTCTCCTCTCTGACGGGCGTGCCCGCCGCTGCTCTCCTCACGGTGGGTTTCGCCGCCGTCCTCGTGTCCTGTCCGTGGGTCGCGTCACCATTGCTCTTCTCGTCGTGAGGTGCGCCATCGCTACTCTACACTCCAGCGACCTGCCTTCTCCTCTGTGCTCTCAATCCTTCCACCAGAAATGGTTTCTCTGTTTTTTTTTGTAGGGTGACCCATAGGTGTTCGATGAAATGCCAATGCAGCGATTTTTGGTTAAATTTATGTCTGAGGATTTTAAACCAGTAATTTGTCACAATGTTTTTATTAGATGGTTGCAAAAATTCTCAGATTTCATTAGATAGTGGTATTAGGATAATTTATGACAAACAATTATGGATAGTTTACTGACCTTGGTTTTTGTACACTAGCTTTTTGGTTCCTTACAACAGTGAGATATTTTACAAGCTGCATTTTTCATGTGTTTGCATCCTCTGAATTGGATTTTAATTCATAGTAAAATATTAAGGCAAGTTGTTTAATTAAAAGCAAGACCAGCCAAATCTCTATCAGTTATATTCAAAGTATAACATCGGTTTCTAACATCTCTAAATCTCTTAATATAATCAATGACAGATTCATTATACTTTTACTTAACCGATGTCAAATCACATAACCTAAGCTCGGTTTCTCTAGTATAGAAATAATAATGAAATTGTTCATCTAATTGAGCCCAAGTTTGAATAGAATTTGCCGGTAAAGAAGTAAACTATGTGAAAGCATTACCGGATAAAGATAGAGAAAACAAGCGCAATTTAAAAGTATCACTATTAGCCTCACCACATTGCGCCAAAAATTGACCTACATGCTCCCATGTGGTCTTACCATCCTCACCACTAAACTTGGCAAATTCGGGAACTCTATAATTTCGAGGAAACGGCACATTATCATAATAATCAGGATATGGCTTTTTGTAAGTTCTAGCACGATTCCTAGTTTCAATCCCGAATCTATTCCTAATAATATCACTAATTACATCCTCCATGTTATTAGGCCCTTGTTGATTTGGCGGTGGATTCGGTGGCCTAATAGGTTGTGTTTGTGGCGCAATATGATTATATTGGCCTTGCCTAGTATCAGGAGGATACCCCCTAGAAGCATCATTATATGCATTAGGAACATGTGGGGGAACTTGGGGACTACTTGTAGCAGTAGATACAGGAGGATCAAACGTTTTAAAGTGATACAAATAACTAGCATTAGTCATCGGATCTATTCCCTGTATTGGAACAATTGCGCCGGTCTGACCGGCCCAGGGCCCGGTCTGACCGGCGTCATGATGTGCGGAGAGCCGGAGTTCGTCGTGCGCTGACGACGGCGGCACCGGGCAGGAGAAGATGTCGAGGGGCACCGGCGGGCGGTAGGTGGCGAAGAAGGCGATGCTGCCTCGGCTCTCTCCCCCCATTGTTTTCGCTGGTATCGCTAGCAATATCAAAGTGATCAAGTGAGTTTAATTAACTAGATCAAGCGAGGTAATCAGCAAGCAACTTAGCTTAACCGTGTGGTTTCTTTTTGTTTCGTTGTGTGCTCCAATCAGTCACTCGAATGGGGAATTTATAGTATTGTCTGCCTGTGTGTGAGCCTTTGTTGGGTGCGTAAGCCGCATCAGGAATTTATACGGCACAAGAAATTTCCTGACGGAAGAACCGTTAGGAAAAAAGAATTGTACAACAAGAGTGAATTTCAGAATACGGCAAATATCCTGATAAAGTTATTGCAAAACTATTGAAAGCCGTCTTGTCAAAAACATACAGATATAGTTAACATCAAATTTATTTTTTAAAAAATATTTGTCTCAAAATTACAGTTTTGACGTCAATTTAATCACAAAATGAGATGCATGTATTTTAATTAGCTTTATTATGAAAAATGAAATTTTGTGCCAATTTACTCTACTATAAAAACATCGTGGACAATCTTCAAAATGATAGTTAACAGAAAAATGTTTATCAAGAGATAAGAAAATTATTTTTTCAAGCGGATAATATAAATTTTCAGCCTTGGGTAGGCCGCCTGCCTCAGAAAAGAGTTTGAAAATATATGTTTTTTCCTTGAAATTGCAAGAAAATACTGGTTTGAAAGTGTATGGCAAAAATATACTGTCGTCTCGTTAATCCTGGTTAGCAAAACAATCTTAGCGGCAGAAGAGATGCGGTCTCGCGGTGGGGGAGCGCGATACCGCCGCCCCATTGGCCATTGCGCCTACAACATCGCCTGCTGATCATCTGATTTGTTTTTAAATTTTTTTAAATAAATTCCAAGGAGTCCTGGAGGCACATGTTGATCAAGGTTATATGATTTGTTTTCTCCTTAGATCCCATTTTTAATTTTGCAATATATATGTGATACAAGTATTGCCAAGTCTTTTATCTTTACCCTAAGCTCCCCATATTATTCCAAGAGGCAGCATTATGCCTTGGTGAGGAAACTATACACATTGAGTGATCGAGAGTATCATTCGAGGAACTTCATTTAATTATGATTTTTTTTATAACCATCGGAATGGAAGTTGAACAAAAGAGTAAGGGATTGGCGTTTTATGATCAATTCTACTCTTCAACCATCCAAGACAAAAGAAAAAGCTACAAGCCCATGAGGAATACGGTAATAAAGGTAAAAGTATTAGTGCCAATTTATTCAAATTCTAAGTATAGGGATTGTTGGCAACTTTTCTGATAAGTTGACGAGCACGATCGCAGCACCTTAAGCCTTGCGGTGATCCTAGAGTCGCCAACCACCTCGATCTAGCAAAGAGCTAAATCTAGATGGGTTTTGATAACTAAACCGGCTAGCGGAGCCGATTTCTAGATAACTACCTGTCTCGTGGGCAAAACCGGAAGGTTTTCAGGACAACCTACAAAGAGGTGTCGCACTCTCGCAGCGGCGGCGGACGGTTTACGGCGCAAACCGACAAAGATGGATAAACTAAGAGAAAACTAAAAGCAATATGAAAAAACGATTCGATTGATTGATTGTTAGATTGATTTTTTTTACAATGAACCGGCCATGTCCCTTATATAGGGGTTGGTCTTGCCGCTCTACAGGCCCTCCTCCACGTCCAACTCGGGGTAGAACCAAAGAAACCCGAAACACTGCCTTCCCGAGCAAGAAACCTCAGACCCCGATGAAACACAGTCGGACTCGGACCTGCCGGTCAGACCAGCCACACACGCGCTAGTCTGACCGGCCCTCAACCGGCGGTTGACCGCCCAACAACAGCGCGGTCAGACCTGCCCACCGGAGGAAACTGGTAGATTTCCAAATTTTACAATATTTCCTATTTAATCCTAGGTGCCAAATTTGGGTGTAAACACATGCCCCCCTGCCTTTTTGATGAACCAACGTGAAATCTAAAAGCATAGAACATGTTTTTGGTCTTAGGACGATAACCAATTACCGGCCATAGTACCTCCTAAGCGTCTTGCCAAACGCTCGGGAAGTATTTCTTCGAGTATTTCCTGTGATTGCTCGCTGAAAACACTCCCCTTGAAGTGCTCCAAAAGTATGCGTTCCCTCGAATAATGCCGCACACTCGATAAGGACCTCCCAACTTGGAGCCACTTACCGAACTCCTTGGATCGAGTACCCAAAGGCAAAATTGTCTTCCAAACTAAGTCTCCAACTTGAAATAATTTTGTTTTCACCCCTCTTGTTGTACGCCTTGGCCACCCTCTTCTTCTCTTTCTCTATCTCTTCCAATGCCTTCAAGCGCTTGTCGATGACTTCATCAAGGTTGTCTCCATCAACATCTTGTAATCTTCACTTGACAAATCATCTTGCTTGATATAACGAAGAGAACCAAGATTTACCTCCATCCGGTAAAACGGCTCTGACCATAAACCAACTCAAAAATGAGTGAACTTAGTGGCACCATGTTTAGATATCCCTATGCGCCCACAATGCTTCAGAGAAAGCACCTCATGCCACCTTTTGGGTATTCCTCCAATCTTCTTCTTTACTAACTCCAACAACGTCTTACTACTCTCGACTCGGCTTGTCCATTAGTCTGAGCGTAGTAAGGAGACGAACTCAACAATTTAATTACCATAAGATTCGGTAAAACTCTTCACTCCTTAGACATTAAAGAAGCACCTTGATTCGTAATTAATGTTTACGGGAATTCCGAATCTATGAATAATATGCCTCCAAATAATGTCAATTACCTCCGTATGAGTCATATTCTTCAAAGGCACGGCTTCGGCCCACTTGGTGAAGTAATCCGTAGCAATTAGCACGAACCTATGCCCTTGATAGACGAAGGAATAAATTTGACCAATGAAATCCAAAGCCCCATCCTCGGAACGGCTATGGTTTGATTAATAGGGTTCAACAACGGGCGGCGGGCGCCAATTGAACATTACCAAACGTTGATAAGCCTCGCATCCTCTATAATATTTGAAGCAATCATCAATCATCTTCGGCCAATAGAACCCCGCTCTCCTAAGCAACCAATTCATCTTGTGGGCCGATTGATGAGTTCCACAAATTCCTTCATGTACCTCCCCATAGCCACTCTAGATTGATCTTTATCTAAGCACTTCAACAAGACACCATTTATGTTTCGGCGATACAAAATCTCCATCAAGCAATGTATATATTGAAAGATTGCCGCTGAATTTCCGATCAACCTTAAGTGTGGGATCTTTCAAATATTGAATCAAAGGAATTCTCCAATCCTCTTATGTATCCTGGGACAAACGTCCGACTTCACAATTAATTCGGCCTCCAAATTGACTGAAACGTGCCCCCCAGCGTTCTGCCCAGAACCGCGTCGAACCGACCACGTAGGGCCGTCAGACCGCTCGGGTCGCCGGTCAGACGGCAGCATGCGGGCCGGTCAGACCGCCCTGGTCCACCGCGTTAGACGGCCGTACAATGCCGGTCAGACCGCCCATGGTCTCCAATTTTGCCAATTTCGAACAAAGATTTAAAATCAAGGCACCGGCCTTCTAATACCAGAAATAATCCCTCTCTTCACATTATAGCCAAATGCTTGTTGTGCCAAGTCATTGCTCTAGATATATCACGCCTAGCAATATGCCTAATAGCAAAATTATAAAATTGCAATAATATCTAAACATGAATCGAGGTACCTATTTAGTGATCCGTCCAAGCATTTGTAGACTCCGGCGACTGTTTGCACCACCAATTCCGAATCACAAAAGCCTCCACTACTTAGCTCCAACCATCTCCATAACTTGTAAGCCGAACAATAAAGCATTGTATTCGGCTTGATTATTGTGTATAATAATACTTCCAAACGACGATGCTTCATAACACATGCCATTAGGTGAAAACAAAACTACCCCTATGCCTTGACCTTCTTTGCAAGAAGAACCATCAAAATAAATCTTCCAAGGTATAACTTCAAACTAAGCAAACCTCTCCCTCATAAGCAACATCTATATGATGGTCTACTATAAAATCACATACAATTTGGCCTTTCATAAATTTCAATGGTTCTTAAGCCAAATCATACTCTATTCAAAGCATATGCCCACTTGCCAATTCTCCCACTTAGAATTGGCATTTGCAACATGTTTTAAATAACATCGGCTTGACAAGTAACTATGCATGTACTAGATAACAATAATGCCTCAATTTTGTACAAGCATAGTATAAGCATAAAAAAGTCTTTCTTATAAAGACATACCTTGTTTCGGCATCAAAAAGACGGTGGCTCAAATATGTAATGATATATTCCTGGGCCATCTTCCTCTTGCGTCAAAACGGCACCAATGACTTTGTCCTCGGAGGCAATATATAACCGAAAGGTTTTCCGGCTTTAGGTGCTCACACAACGAGTGGAGTAGACAAATACCTCTTCAATTCTTCAAACGCCTCTTGTGTTTTTGCCCCCCAAAGTAAAATCGGCTTCTTTTTTTCAAGCGAAGTATAGGAACAAAAGCATTGATTTTACCCGCTAGGTTAGAAATAAACCTCCTCAAATAATTCACCTTACCTAGCAACTTTTGAACTTCTTCTTGCATGTCGTGCTTTGAAATCATGAATCTTTTCTATCTTCTTAGGATCAATCTCAACTCCTCTCTCATGCACCATGAATCCTAAGAACTTTCCCGCCGACACACACAAAAGCACATTTAAGTGGGTTCATCTTCAAACCATACCGGCGCATCCTCTCCAAAGCTAATCTCAAATCGGTTATGTGTCCTTCTATACCATCCGATTTGACAAACAAATATCATCAATATAAGATTTCTAAGATAATACCTAGCAAATCATGGAAGATCAAATTCATTGCCCTTTGATATGTTGCACCGGCATTCTTCAACCCAAAGGTCATGACAACCCACTCAAATAAACCAACAAACCCCGGGCACCTAAAAGCCGTCTTGTACATATCCTCTTCCGCCATAAAGATTTGATTGTAACCGGCATTACCATCTAAAAAGCTAATCACCTTATGACCCGAGCATCATTAATCATCATGTCGGCTATAGGCATAGGATACTCATCTTTGGAGTGACTTTATTTAAATTTCTAAAATCTATGCAAACTCTAATCTTACCACTCACCTTCTTCTCCACCGGGGACTATGCTAGAAAACCTACTCCGCATAACGACATGGCCTAATAAACCCCGCCCTTCAACAACCGATCAATCTCTCTCTTTGACTCGGTCATATAGTAAAGGATTAAAACGACGAGGTGGTTGCTTATAAGCCTAAAACCCGGTTTAATGGAAGCCGATGCTCAACGAGCTCACGGCTAAGACCCGGCATCTCATGGTATTCCCATGCAAAAGCAATCAACATACTCTTTAAGTAGCTCGATTATTTTAACCTCATAATCGGCTCTCATGTTTTTGTTTTACAAAAGTCCGGCCTTGGTTTAGTTCCATCACCTATGTCCACTTCCCCAATGGATCGGCCGATGTAAACCCTTATCAAGCTTCTCCACTTCATCAAAATCCTCAACGGTTTCACCAATTCGTTTTTGTAGACCGATATTCTTGCACCCCTTTTTTGTAACACTCTAACTTAGCCTCTTTACTCATTATACAATTTATATGGCTTAGCCGTGCTACACTAGCCGGCTTTACAGAGATAGGTACAAAATTTGCCATCGGAGATACTAATAAAATCATAGCTAGAAAGATCCCTCGCGATAAGCATTGGATATTCCCATGACGCCACTCAAAAGTAGCATCGGCCATTGCAACCTCGGCCGAATGTATCCGCTGAACGATTTCAACATCATCGCCGTCCCATTGAATTAAACATTGATGCAAGGTAGAAGGCACACAACAATTGGCATGAATCCAACAACGACCCAAAATAACGTTGTAGTTACCTTGCACATCGACGATGAAGAAAGCGGTTGGTAGCGTCTTGTTTCCCACGGTGAGCTCCGCCGAAAAGATACCCTTTGCCTCCGTTGGTTCACCATTGAAGCCATTGAGATCATGTTGGTCTTCTTCAACTCATCATCCTCACGCCCCAACTTCTTGAATAATAAGTACAGCATCAAGTTCACGGTGCACCTCCATCCACTAACATCCTAGAGACCGGCTTCCATCAACATGGCCTTTGAGATAGAAGGCTTCATATGACGGTTTGATTCATCGGGCTTTCTCAAAAACTGCGTCTTTAGGACCTAATGAGAATTGAGCAACCTCGGCTTCATCCATAGCACAAAACTCCATAGGCAACATACATACCATGTTGATATCCATGTCTTCTTTTGGAGATGATTCACCTTTATCAACCGATTGTTCTCCTTCTCCTCTACATCAATCGGTTTTTTCCTTCTCTATGGATTTAGGCCTCCATACCGGTGGGGGTCGCAACTCATTGAACCTTTTATCCCTTTGCTCTTCGGCCTTTTTCTCTCTTAGCTCTTAGGCCCGAAGACGTTGCAGCATTCTCTTTTGAGTAGCCGTCAAATCCTTAGGCATCCACCTAGGATTCGGCTCTGTTCCAGGAGGTAAATAATTCCCTCTATTAACTTTGTTTGAAGATGATGAAGCCTCCACATCCCCTTTGCAATCCTCTTGTCAAACCGGCACTGGAGCCCGGTCAGACCGGACCAGATGTGTCGGTCAGACCAACACTCGGGCGCACGATCAGACCGGCCTGAGGTGTCGGTCGGACCGCTATCGGGTCGGCGGTCAGACCGCCTGATGGCTCGGTCAGACCGGCCGCACAACCACGGTCAGACCGGCAGAAGCCTGGTCAAACCGGCCGACTGCGAGGAACTGGTACCGGCTTCGGATTTTCTGTTCGGGGACACTCCAACTCCATCTCCAGTAGGTATGGCACATCATGAGACCCACCTTTGATAGTAATCACTTCTGAAGTCCTTTCCTCCATCTTAACGCGCTTTCCTTCCCTCTTTTCTTCATTAGCTCGATTCTTACCATAAAATCGGCTATTGCTTGGTGAAGACAAACGCTCATGAATTGGCCTCCGTGGTCCTCCCACCCTTGGTTGAATCGCATTGGAGGCATATGATTGAACATTGGTGGCGTCGCCCCCCATGGCATAAAGCAAGGATAAGGATAACCCGGCGGCGGCATTGGATAAGAGCCCCATGACATGTCTTGTGGATAATGATACGAAGGTGAATGCGACCTTCTTGGTGAATGACCAAATCGCTCCCTAGGAGGTGATCTTGGTCTTTTCACTTTGTTGCGAATCTTCTCACCACCTTGCTTCTCATATTTCTCCAAAAGCATATCAAAAGTCACATTGGTTTTCCTAGGGGCTTTAGAAGTTGAAGCTCCACTCCTATTCTCCTTCCAAACCCAACTTTCGGCTTCTTTGGCACTATCATCTTGGACCTTGGCTCACCAATGATCACTTCCTTTCCCTTAGTAGATTCGGCTTGCTCCGGCCGAATCAACACCTTCTTATCATTGAAATAATTGTATTCACCGGAAAAGGATCATGATCAAGCTTCATCTTGGAGCCATCGGTGAACTTCAATCGTCCTTCATCTATGGCCGAACCTGTCGTCGGAACACATTGCAATCATTAGTAGAGTGAGAATGAGAATCATGCCACTTACAATATGCTCGACGTTTCAACTCCTTTGAGAAGGTATGACATGGCCTTTAGGTAATCTAATTTGTTTCTCTTGCAAAAGATAATTAAAGATCTTATCACACTTGCCACGTCAAAACTATACTTAACCTCACTTTGCCGATCTTTACGAGGAGTCGGCATTAGGTTAGAGCAAACAAAAGGCTTATTTTTGTTAGTCCATGACCATTCGGCAACATAAATATCATGATCACCGTCTTCCTCACTATCACTAGCCTCAGGGTAATCAACCGTATTAACATTAGGCTTTTTGTCAAATGGTCTAGCAAGTTCTCTATTATCCTTAACCCGGCTTTCTTGAGCCAGAGCCCTTTGCATGAGGTGACTAACATCAAGAAATTGTTAGTTTCTCTAAGAGGAGCAACTAAACAATTAAAAGCAAGACCAGCCAAATCTCTATCAGTTATATTCAAAGTATAACATCGGTTTCTAACATCTCTAAATCTCTTAATATAATCAATGACAGATTCATTATACTTTTACTTAACCGATGTCAAATCACATAACCTAAGCTCGGTTTCTCTAGTATAGAAATAATAATGAAATTGTTCATCTAATTGAGCCCAAGTTTGAATAGAATTTGCCGGTAAAGAAGTAAACTATGTGAAAGCATTACCGGATAAAGATAGAGAAAACAAGCGCAATTTAAAAGTATCACTATTAGCCTCACCACATTGCGCCAAAAATTGACCTACATGCTCCCATGTGGTCTTACCATCCTCACCACTAAACTTGGCAAATTCGGGAACTCTATAATTTCGAGGGAACGGCACATTATCATTATAATCAGGATATGGCCTTTTGTAAGTTCTAGCACGATTCCTAGTTTCAATCCCGAATTTATTCCTAATAATATCACTAATTACATCCTCCATGTTATTAGGCCCTTGTTGATTTGGCGGTGGATTCGGTGGCCTAATAGGTTTGTGTTTGTGGCGCAATATGATTATATTGGCCTTGCCTAGTATCAAGAGGATACCCACTAGAAGCATCATTAAATGCATTAGGAAACATGTGGGGGAACTTGGGGACTACTTGTAGCAGTAGATACAGGAGGATCAAACGTTTTAAAGTGATACAATAACTAGCATTAGTCATCGGATCTATTCCCTGTATTGGAACAATTGCGCCGGTCTGACCGGCCCAGGGCCCGGTCTGACCGGCGTCATGATGTGCGGTCGGACCGGCTTGAGACCCGGTCTGACCGCCGAGGTAATACCTGGTCTGACGGCTGTCTGCCGGTCGGACCGACGGCTGTGCCACGGTCTGACCCATCAGGCCCGGTCGGACCGGCCCTCGAACGCCGTCCTGTCGGCTCTATTACCGCTTGATCTATAGGAGGTTGATTAGCAGTGGTAGAGGCTTTATCCTTCAATGTGTAATCGTCCATAAGAGAACCGAATTTAACCCTTAAAACCCATCAAATTTATCCTTAAACATTACATCTAACTGATCTTTAAAAGCAGCCATAGATGAATCTATTGTAGATGCAATTTGTTGTTGGATAGATTGTGATACCTCATCATTGCTTACCACGTCGGAGCGAGCTTGGGACGTGGCCCGGGCTTGATGGTCACGCCTTGACGAATCCTAGTAGTTGCTCTCATCAACGCCTCCCGTGTGAGCTCGTTGATGTACTCCTCCATAGCTTTACGATCTTCTCCTTCGAAGTCCTCCAATGTGACCGGTATCACATTAGATGGCTCCACTCCGTCTTGGATGGCGGCTTCGTCATGGCGAAGTCGAAGTTGAGTTGACGATGAACGGATCTCCCCCAGCGGAGTCGCCAAAAATCGTGTTGGCAACTTTTTTGACAAGTTGACAAGCACGATCGCAGCACCTTAAGCCTTGCGGTGATCCTAGAGTCGCCAACCACCTCGATCTAGCAAAGAGCTAAACCTAGATGCGTTTTGATAACTAAACCGGCTAGCGGATCCGATTTCTAGATAACTACCCATCTCGTGGCAAAACGGAAGGTTTTTAGGACAACCTACAAAGAGGGGTCGCACTTCTCGTAGTGGCAGGGGGCGGATGGTTACGGCCGCCAAACCGACAAAGATGGACAAACTAAGAGAAAACTAAAAGCAATATGAAAAGAACGATTCGATTGATTGATAGTAGATTGTTTTTTACAATGAACCGGCCATGTCCCTTATATAGGGGTTGGTCTTGCCCTCTACAGGCCCTCCTCCACGTCCAACTCGGGGTAGAAACCAAAGGAAACCCGAAACATGCCTTCCCGAGCAAGGAAACCTCGAGACCCGACGAAACACAGTCGGACTCGGACCTGCCGGTCAGACCAGCCACACACCGCCGGTCTGACCGGCCCTCAACCGGCGTTCTGACCGCCCAACACACGGCGGTCAGACCGGCCCACTCGGACGAAACCGGTAGACTTCCAAATTTTGGCAATATTTCCTATTTTAATCCTAGGTGCCAAATTTGGGTGTAAACAGGGGTATGTTGCAGGCATAGTAATATGGTGAAATAAACACACGGGTAGAAACTCCTGATCAACATCTTAAGTTTTAACTTGGGGGTGTCGTTGACGGTCGTTAAGTACCGATTTTGACTGCCAACTATCATATAATAAATAAAGGGAGAACTAGTATTTCTTACATGTATAACAATAATAGATAATGTAGTGTTACCATGCTGGGAGAATTAATATGGATGCGGAGAATATACATCAAAGTGAAGGAGAAATGAAGCTGGCATGCAAGGAAACATACTTCCGGTGAATCGCATGCAAACACATGGATTGAAGGGTCCTCAAGTCAAGCCAAACCAACCTAATGTGGGGCCAAACCAACTTCAATTGACTAAGGGGTCCATACACAGGCCAAAGGCAGTTGCCCTAGTTTGGACGAACCAGGCTTGGTGTCCCCGACTGCTCCCTTCCACGTGGCAGTTGCCTAGGTTATGGGAGGTCGGAGGCCTATAACCGCCATTAGCAATAGCCATTGAGAGCTATAAATAGAGCTCACTCTCTTCACTTGCAACACACACCTCAAGGAGCAATTCTCTCTATCTATTGCATTCTCTATAGTTTAGTAGAAATAATGTCGACGGGTGATACTCGTAGACCGGATAAATAGGGTATTGGGGTACATCGGTACGAGGATTTACGCGATATGACATCCAGCAAACAAGGAAATAAAGATTATACTGGTTCAGGCCCCTTATAAGGTAATAGCCCTAATCCAATTTATATGATATTGACATGGAAAACCAAAGAGTACAATGAGAACAGATGAATCCGGCTTTACCCGCGAGATCGTAGTCGAGAGGATTCGACAAAATCTCCTGGCGAGTAGGCGTCGCGTCCTCCGGCTTGTAGACTATGGTGGGTATGTTGGGCGTAAAATTCGATGATCTGAACCCCTCAGGGGGTGCCCCTAATATACCATGAATCACCTTAGTCTGCAAGTAGAACTCGGGAACTACGGACCCTGCACGCTATGGTAAAGACCCAATCCTCTTAGAGTAAAACACTAATGTGTTCCTACCTGTGAGGATATTTTCCATAATATTTCATAGATTTCCTTATCGTATACACAAAGGTATACCATATTCGTGTATTCCGTAAGTCATAGGATGAGAGATATGCCTTATCTGTAACCATGACAGTAGCCCCCAACTTCAACTTAAATGAGTTCACGTTGTCATCCACGACTTCTCTGTTAACGTTGTCATACTCGCTTGGTTGTTCTCGATAAAGATCAAGAAGACATGGAGTTCTTGACAACATTAAAAGAAGTCCAACAGTTCACAAACGAATTTAAATTGAAATCTAAACAATTGCCAGCAATGGGCCTAAAAATGTTTTGTGGTGATCTCTCTCCTTTCCTTGGAATGCGAAATGTCAGGTAGTGCGACTATATAAGGGGATTTTGGGATTCATTTCTGGTCTGTTTGCCAAGAAAGCTTCCCAACTTTCTTGCGCCCAAACTCTCAGTCTCTCCGGTCTCCAAAAAAAACCCCAACATTTTTCCCCTTCCTCTCCGGCGATCCCTCCGACGGCCATTGATCTTAGCACTTCTAACACCGACACCGCAGCGATGAAGAAGTTGTAGGTGGAGGAAGCATTCCCTGGCCGCGAGAACCTGGAGCGGGAAGAAGGAGGTACCAATCCTGCACCCGCCTTAGGTCGCATCGTAGTTGTAGAAGATTTCATCCGTTGCGGTCTTTTTGCCTCCGCCTTCTGAATTTCTTCTCTTGATACTAAACTTCTACGGTCTTCATATTTTGCACAATAACCCCAACTCCATTGCCTTTCTAATCATCTTCGCTCATCTCTGCGAGGCATACATTGGGTTAGTGTCTTTTCTTGATCTCTTTTGCCTTTATTATGAACTCCGGTGGATGGAATCCAACAGAATCTCAGGATGATGTGGATTCCGTCTCCGTGATGGCATGAAGGTGAAATATATCCCTTTCTAGTGCCCTTCGTCCCGGAGTCAATGGAGGTCAAAATGGTTCTATCTCCAGGTAGAGGATCTCGATCCTGTCCTTGTCTTCCCCGAGAACCAACCAGAGCGTTCTTGGGACTGGACTTCCAAACCTCCGTTGACTCCATCTTTCCAATCTTTTGTCGATATCATTAGCGATCTTCGAGAATGGGGATTGACCGGGTATGAAGTCGCCGAGGACTTCATAGGCCGGCGTATCCAACCGCTACAAGCTCGCGCTCACCCCGCGTTTGACTACACGGGGGAGTATGACGTGACACGGATCTCGCCGTGGGGTACTCGTTCTCGTGTCGTTGTTTTAATCCTCTTTGTTGTCGTTGGATTTTACCGTTGTCCGATACAAACTTGTTTTCTTGCAGGACTCAGCAATAGCATGGTGACCTAGCGCGTGGGTCAAGTACTGGTAAGCCTGGCGTCCAACGCAGAGGAGCTGCCTGTTCCAGTCTGCAACCTCGAGGACGCAGACAAGACTGCCGCCATCAACGCAAGCATTCTCAGACCACTTCGCTCCCTTGTCTTTTCTTCACTAGAAAAAAAATGATCTCAACATATGCAGGCTCTGCCCTTGACGGATGCCATTGGTCCTCTTGTCGATCACCAGGCTGCCTCCTCTTTTAAGGCCAAGGTCTCACAGTAGACGGCCGGCACGACCACCGTGGCGGGTAGCAACAGTACTCGGGTCAACAAAAGGAAATGGGAAGGTGTAGCTCCAGGTACCAGTTCGCGTACTCGCGCAAGCGGCTCCGAGGTGAGTACCCTGCACTTAATCGTGGTGCACTTTGCTTCAGGAAACATGATTCTCATTTTCCTTCTTACTTAGGGCACGAGTGACCTCCCACCAGCACCCAAAGGGAAGCTGCTGAATAGGGGCAAGGGCATGTAAGTGAAAAATCTGGAACTCATTCTCGTTGTAGTATTGTCTTTTCGGCCAAGTTGACCGTCACTTATGTGTTGATCTCGACAGGGCTTCCCCGGCGTCCTCCGCGCACAGTGAGGACCGTGCCATCACAAGCGTGGCGCCGGTGGTCATCGCAACCTGTGCCCCCTCCGTCGTTATCCCCCCGTCTCTGCCTCCGCCGTCACCGACCGTCCCTCTGTCAGGCGCAGAGATGCTGGCCGAGGCCCGGCGTCTGCTTGAGACCAGTACTCGAGAAGTGCTAGGAGATCACTCGCGCAAGTGCTCGCACGATGTCTTCAGACGAGTGGGTGGTTGTTGGTATTTCTTAACGACATTACTAGAAATATAATTCCAAGCAATGGCGCAGAAATACTCCTGGTATATTATGGTTACAGAGTTCATCCGCAAGCACACGGATATACCATTGTAGCATTTCACCCGAGAGTATTCCAAGGGTATCGTATTTATTTAATCCCGTGGGAAGATCATAGTAGAGAGAAACCTGACTAATAATTTATATGTTACTTGTAATAATCATAGTCTAAGCAGGGGTTAAGATAATCCAAAGGGTAGAGTGACACACAAGCAGGGAACTACTCATTCTTATACTAAAATATCTAAGCTAAGTAGAAAGAAAATAGAAAGAGAATCTATTCCTATGCTTCTAGTATACATAGTATACATACATCCTAGTTATCTGACATACTAGCTAATAACCTCTATCCGATGCCCTCCTGGTACATCGAGAAGCCACCCCTGACTGTTGAATTCCTTACGACAGCCCATTATGACCATACAACCGGGACGAAATACGGAGGAGTACTCTCCCCAGGAAATTAACTTAGGACTATATACACGCGCGGAGGAATACCTGTACTGAGCTGTCACAATCAGTGACCCACCTCTCATCCGTAGCATATAACCCCAAATAATGATATCCCGTAACCTAGACACCATGCCTAAACTACCAGATACTACTCTAATATCATTGGCATGACATAGAGTAATTGCATAAGCAAACATTATATCCGTACCAATGCATCTCCCAGATAAGCTAGCAGTATAATCAGTATAACACGAACATAATGTAAAGTTGGCATTAATATACTCGGAAAGTATTATAATACCATAAATGTATAAAGAAGAGTATTCTAAATAAAGTACAAAGCTTACAAAAGAGAAGAGAAGAGCTGCTAGAGCCATACCTGAACTCTTCCGAAGGCTTTCGGACTCCGATTTCTACTCTATTCCTATTCCACTAGCTTGAGAACACTAAACTAACTAGAGAGAATATGAGAGAACCCTTGCTTGTGGTGTGTGAGTGAAGTGAGAAGAGGAGCTCTTTAAATAGGCAGGTAATGACGGTTATGGCGGTTCGAATGGTCAGTAATACCCTCCAACCGCCATAGGGAGTGAATCTCCACCGTTCCCTCAAAACCCTGCATCCATCGGCGCTGGAATTGGTTCAGCTGAACCCCCTGGTTTGGGCAAATCCTGGGCTGGCCCAACCAGCCCACAAGTTGGCTAAAGGGGCGTGCAACCACCTAGAAGGTATCGGCAAGCGGATTGATGACATCCTTAAACATGAATTTCGTCGAGCTAGTCGGTATGCCGGTGGTCACGTTCTCGCCTGTATCCGAGATCATAGCCTGCAGATGAACCAAGGGTTCAGGAGAATGCAGATGTCGACCACCAAAGTGGATCACCTGGCTCAGTCGCTTGCTCTGTTGGCACAGAAGGTCTTTCTCTACATGAACTAGCAGTCGACGTCATGGTAGGTTACAAGGAATCTGTAATATAAACTATATACTTTAACTTATGCAATAGAATTTGAAATCAATGCCCTAAGTAATTGTAAATAATTTGTGTACGAGTACTTCTCATTTGTAAGCTATCCTTAGCCTATTTTGAGTTATATACTCTCTCTACCCCCTAGCCTTGTTCTCGGAGAAGTTGTTCTCGAAGAAAAAGGCTTAACAAACGATAAGCTGCCTAGTTGAAGCTGCGGTTTACCTATCCCCCAGCCATGAAGTCGGAAAAACAAATTTCCAATTACACGACCCAGTTAATACGCATCCAGTGAGCACTCTGACATGACCAGATCTAACATGGTCGTTCGGCTCTGCATCATCTGACGAGGCCTTATCAGCTCTGGGCGTCCCTAGCCGTAATCCCCTTAGGTTTCTCGGAGGCTTGGTCAAAATAGTGTAAAGAGACGTTAGGTTCGACTTCAAACCGCATTGTTATCCTAGTAAGGGATCTCAGGGTAAAACACTTGGAAAAGTAAAGTCGGAAGAGTTTAGATACCTCATAAATTTGTACTATTTTATTGAACTATAAGAAAACTTGAATGCGTCTGGGCGCAAAACTTGCACCACCGTGTATGGTCCTTCTCACTTTGGTGAGAGTTTGTTTCGCCCTACTTGACTTTGAACTCGTGGGATGACATAATCACCAATGGCAAGTGTGCGGGCTCAAACGTGCTTCTCATGATATTGGCACAGAGCCGGCTGGTATGCGGCTGCTCGAATGGCAACTTGTTCACGATGTTCCTCGAGAAGATTCACATCGTCGCTCGGCCTTTCCTCCTGTTCCTCGTCAGAGTATTTTTGAACTCACGTACTCTGATGTCGTAGCTCCAAAGGAAGCATAGCCTCATATCCATATACGAGAAAGAACGATGTCTCTTTATTGGACGAAGTCGGTGTAGTGCGTACGACCCACAAGACATATAGGAGTTCTTCAACCCAGCGTGTATCGTAGGCCATGACCTTGTCGTACACACGAGTTTTGATCCCTTGGAGCACAATACCATTAGCCCGTTTGACTTTTCCATTACTCTGAGGATGGGAAACTGAATCGAAGCAAATCTTGACTCCCAACTCGATGCAGTAATCTTAGAAATCGCCACTTGTGAACTGGGAGCCGTTGTCTGTACGGATGCAGTGAGGCAATCCATATCTGCAGAATATCCCCTTGATGAACTTGTTTGTGTTGTCGGCTTTGATTTCTCGTGTAGGCTCCACTTCAATCCACTTAGTGAATTTGTCGATTGCCACGAACAAGAATTTGTAGCCACCTTGTCCTCGTGGGAATGGTCCGAGTATGTCGAGCCCCCAGCATTAGAACGACCAAGTGACAGGGATAGTCTGAAGCGCTTGGGCTGGCATCTTGGTGTGTTTGCTGTAAAATTGACATGCTTCGCATCATTGTACCATATCGCAAGCATCTTTGAGGGCGGTTGGCCAGAAGAACCCTTGTCGATAGGCTTTTTCTACCAAGGTACGCACGCCGGTGTGTGATCCACAGATGCCTTCATGAATGTGGAGGAGTAGGGCCTTGCTGTCGCTAGTCGAGACGCATTTGAGGAGAACATCATTCTGGGCCTTTTTGTAAAGATCGTTGTCGATCAAACAATAAATTTTAGCCTGACGGGATAGCTTTTCTGCCTCTGCGTCGTTCTCTGGCAGCTTGTTGAAACCCAAAAGGTCGATGGGTGGTGTCCACCAGTCTTCTGTCATCTCGATGTAGGCAACGATGTTCTCGACCTCTATAGCCCCCGAGCTAATGTTGGTGTTGGCTGTGGTGCCTTCGTCGTGCGACTCCTTGAAGGATGGTTTTGTCGGGATGTCCAGAAAAGTCCCTGGTTCAAGTGGTTTTCTTCTAGACGCGCGCCAAGCCAGGTCATCAGGCTCGATGTTATCCCTGTGATAAACATCCTGAACTTCGATGCCATCGAATTTCCGCTCCGGCTTCCTGACTTCAGCGATGTACTTGGCCAACTCGAGATTAGAGCACTTGTAGTCCTATTGCACTTGATTTGTGACTAATACTGAGTCCCCTTTCACAATCAGTTGCTTGGCCCGAAGTGCTGCGGCTACTCGAATTCCTGCGAGAAGTCCCTCGTACTCTGTTGTGTTGTTTGTTGCCCGAAAATTGGTGGATTGCATGTTTGAACATATCTCCTATAGGAGATGTTAAAATGAATCATGCTCCTGCTCCTTGGCTGTTGAGTGCACCTTCAAATGCCATAGTCCATGTCTCATTATCCGTCTTGTTGGCTGTGCTATTCTCAGAAATAGTCCAGTCGGCTACTAAGTCAGCGAGAACTTGGGATTTGATGGCTTCGTTATAGACCAATATCGACCGTCAATATAACCAAAATAAAGGAGAACTAGCTATGTTTGCAGTGCATATTTGTTTTAGAATAATATATTTCGACTTATACTTGGAGTATTATTTGTTTCCAGAGATTAGCACATAAATGAAGAAGAAATGAAGGAAAGCTCACTTCTAAGCAAGCTCAAGGATAAGTGGGACCAACATGTCAGATGTAACCATCCTGGAATCCGCCATAACTGCCACACTATCATAAGGACCCACCTGTCAATCCCTCTACCGAAGCTAGAGGCCTGCTGGGCCGGCCCAGGTTCGGCCGTGTGGTGGCGAATGATTTTTTTTGGCAGTGCACCAATTTTCACAAGCTATACTCGTAAGGGGAAGAAAATTAAGTAAATAATATATTATACATGTTAACTTTCTAGAATAAAATGCCCGTGCATTGCAACGGGTAAAGACGTTTTTCAGTGATATATTAAGAGAATAAGAACTGAGCAATAAATTGAAATATTGGGATCACTATATATGGATTATAATTAAAAAAGTTAATGAAAATATTTTCTGGGTTTTGTGCTGAAAGCCTTCCGTCCTTTTTAGCCCTAAGCGAGTCCACTACCTCCCTCCATTTGGCCTTCTTCTTTTAGACCCTGGGACAAGTGGAGCCGTAGGTCCAGCTCGCACCGTCCACTATTATCTTCAACCTCCTATAGATAGTCCCGTGCCAATACGGTTGCCTGTCACCCAAAATTGGAAGAGGATTTTTGATCACTAGATCTACTCTTTCCGTTTTTTCTTTCAAATTCAGAGCATAAAACTCGGGATAAAAACGACCAGGGAAGATCGCCGTTATCAGCGGTACCCGTTAAACGGAGATTAAATGTGGCAAATTAAAGCCGAATCAAAAGGAAAAGTCATGAAGAAAATGATGAGGGAGGGCTGGGGAATTGATTTTTGCAATTAGATTGGAGGAGAAAACTGGTGGCGGCGGGAGGCTTACGGCGAACGTATCGGATTAAAAAAATCGGATGAGTTACACAAAAAGCGCACGGGTGAAAAAATGGCAAAAAAATTGACGAAAAAAACCAAGAGCACCCGTGAGAAGCGGTGAACAGATCGGAATAAAAAAACTAGATGAAAAAATAAAAACCAAAAGGGTTAGCGCGTGGGCACAAAAACTCTTTCACGTGAAAAAAAAGTCGGAACAAAACCGGTGAAGAAAACCACACGGACTTTTTTTTTACTGGCGAGAGTTTTTTTTCCTTTTTATTCGAGGAGTTGGACAGTTTTTTTTACGACGACATGTTTATATACTGACTACATAAGCTTTTTTTTATCGCTTTTTGAGTAGGACTTTTTCTTTTATTTTTTTACCTTTTTGAGTCGGACTTTTTTTAGAGATGAAGAAAATTTCTTGTTCTTTTTAAGCAGTACTGATAGAGACTAAAACCGGAACATAAAATTAAAACCGATTCAAACACGGATGACGTTCCAAAGTATTAGCAAAAACTTCTTCAATTTTTATAATAGTAGAGATAGAAAAGAGATAACTATTACAATAAGCTCTACTATTAAACTTGCTCAAAGGGTGCATGTAAAAAATAGAGTTTTTATAGGCGGATGACAAGAAAATATGGGTCTTTTCATATGTGGATCTTTCAGTAGGAATGCTTGAAGATTGACTTTTACAGGTGTTTTAAGATAGTTTTTGGAGAAGCGAAACGAGACAGATAATTAGCATATAATTAATAGAGTATTATTATTATAAATTTTAAAATTAAATTTATTTGATTTTTTTGAACTTCTCAATAGAATTTTTTGAAAAGTACCGTTTAGTAGTTTAGAAAGAGTGTTAATGGAAAACGAGGAAGTTGTAATTTGGAATTGGGGGATAGAATGGACCGTGTACATAAACTTGCTACAGCTAAATGAATTTTTACATGTTGGATGCAAGTATATTTATTGTCTCGACAAAATAAAATACAATTCATTGGGAATTTGTTGAAATTAACAAGCTGAAACTTAAAATCTTTCATCAGATCCTTTCTTGTCCTTTATTTCCCACTCTTTGTAAAATGTTTTTATAATAACTAGGAAGGTAGCCCGCGCAACATCTTATTTAAACTATCATAATTTTTGTTATTAGGATTTTGAATATTATGACTTTGTCTCTCGGTGAAAGAATTTGGATGTTCCGTTATAACACATGATTGAAAAAAATATATAGGTCGGAAACAGTATAGAAATGCATATGTAAAACAGCGAATAAACGAATTTTGGACAGTAAACGAATTTTGTACAGAGTACAGAAATAACAAGAATTTTGAAATTTGTTAGCCCACATAGATGAAATCATCATCTTTCATTGCATAAATAAACTGCATTTTACCAAACAACCTTTGTATTAGCAGCTTGATTTTCTCGATCCCACGCGAAGGGAAAAAACATGCGCATGTATCTTATTTATATTTTATTAATTTTATTGCCGTAGAGCTTGAGCGGTGAACAGTTTGCCGGATTGGATGTTTTATATGTTACTGCTAATTTTTCTTTTCAATCTGTAATTGTTTTTTTATTTTTTTATTTTTTTATTTCGATCATTTTTATCACTTTTGGATGGATCTTCTTTTCATATGTATTTTCTCTCTTATAGAAATGGTATATTAGATGTAAGCGATTATATTTTAATGGATCTAATAATCTAATGGTCCAATAACGGATCCACAGTTTAAGTTTTAGATATTTTACCTTTTTTCTTAATTGGAATTCTCTAATTTATTATCGTGTCACATGGCGATGTATGAGCGTTCGTAGAAAGCCACATAATGACTTGAGAATGTTTGTAGAAAGTTTAATGGATTTTTAAGTATATAATAGATATATTATGATACACGATGTTTTATTTAATGGATATTTATTATTTGCTAGCTAGAAATTAAGGAGGCCAAAGTGAGCAAGGAGAGAGGACGTGAAATTATTTGCAACCACATGATAGTATATTTTTTTTATTTTTGCTATTTGTAGGAGTTCTTGTCAAACGATGTATTTCTTATATATCAAAACACATGGCTAATATAGATAAATAGAATATGCTGTAAACAAATAATGATACACGATGTTTTATTTAATGGATATTTATTATTTGCTAGCTAGAAATTAAGGAGGCCAAAGTGAGCAAGGAGAGAGGACGTGAAATTATTCAAACCACATGTTATTATTTTTTTGCTATTTGTAGGAGCTTTTGTCATACAATGTATTTCTTATATATCAAAACACATGGCTAATATAGATAAATAGAATATGTTAACAATGTATTTCTTATATATCAAAACACATGGCTAATATAGATAAATAGAATATGTTGTAAAAAATTATAATTATTTAGTTATCTAATTATTTTTTTACATAAAAAATTTATTATCTAAAAAAATTAGAACATAGATGGAATGAAGAAAAGAGATGATGTAAGGGAGGAACATACTTACATATATGTACGTACATGTACGTACTTTATGTGAGGAGGGAGGCCCATCAGGGGAGTGGGAGAGGATTTTCGGGAGATGAGAGGATTTTGGTTTATTTTGTTTAACATAGATCTAATGGTGTAAAATAATGGCCCGCTGTATTAAGTGAAAATCGAGGGTCAGATGCTTTTCTGTTTTTCTAGAATTTCTTGGATTTCTCTAATTTATTAGAGCGCTAAGTGGTGGCTTAGGAGCGTTTGTAGTAAGTTTAGTGGACTTTTAGTATATAATAACTAGGAAGATAGCCCTTGCATATGCGCGTGCACTTATTTAATGTTGCTTAATTTTTTTTGTTACAAATGTTTACATGTAGATTATATTTTCAAAATAGATCTTCACTCTATTTTAAACATGTTTTAGTTAATATCTGGTTATGACATATTACATGAAACCATACAACCTTGGATTTGTGATAATGACATGAATTTATGAGAACATGTGTCACGATAATAAAACAATAATGGAATAATGGAATTGTTTCTATTTGTACTATATGTGATTTTTTTAAACCTCAATAAAGTGTTTTTTAAACACTACCACGATAAAATATCCAAAGGACCTATTGTTGGTTATATTTTGGCAAATATCTATAATTTTGCGTCTCGTGTTTTTCAACGCCTATTCTTCATAATAACAAAAGACACCTTTACTAATTAATTTAGCGAATGAATCTATTTTCCCAAACATATTTATAATAACTAATTGATTAAAGTATACTTCATAGTCACATCAATATAATGCATGACATACATTCATCAAATTATGCCTGATATGATGGAATTCCTCAACTATAAGAAAATATATCATGAGTAGTTTATTGTATATGTTAATTGATTGTTCATTTGTTATCAAAACTATATGACATATATGACCATAAATCTCATCATGGACTAAATGGTTGTATTATAGGAAGATCACTGGCTTGAAATATTTTTCATAATTATTTTTTTCATTTATGTTGCCCACTTATCATATAGTTCTAAAAATTCAAAAGAAAATGAGAATCTTAATCTCAGACATATTAAAACTAAATCATATCTACTTAAAAATACACAACTAAATTGTGTTGTTTTCAATTATTTTACATATGTAGCTTTAAATTAGCATTATATAGCCATCAAGTGTTATTTGACACCTAGAATATGATATAAAATTATTTAAAATAGGAAAAGTACGAATTGACCCCTAACTATTACGGTCGACCGAATTACCCAATAAACCCGAAAACCAGACATCTTTCACCCTCAATTATTAATACCGGATGAATTACCCCCCCCCCCCAACTCAATAAAATAGGTGGGCCCCCTTGTTACACTCTCTACCCTCTCTATCCCTCCTCTCTCACCCCCCTCTCTCTCTCTCTCCCTCTCTTCCTCAATCCCATTCCCCAGCCTCTCTCTTCTCCCTCCCATTGCTGCTGGGGCTGGCCAAGCAGGCACGCCGTCGCCCCGCCGCTCCTCTTCTTCTCCTTCGTCTATTCCCTAGCTCTTGCTTGCTTGATTGATCCATCTCGTTGTCTCGTCGAGAGAGAGGCATTAGTGGTGGGGATCGATTAAGAACCATGGTGGGACGGCATGCTATGGTAGACAGAGCTGCGGCCGCATTTGTTGGGCGAGTTCTCGATGGCGGGGGCGTAGCCGAACCTAGCCATTGAGGACCAGCACAGGTGCTCATCTCCCGGCAGCTGCAACCCTCATCATGTGATGACGATATGCAACGGAAATGATGGAGACGACGGCCTCTGCTGGAGTGCGCATGTGGCTGCCGAGACAGCCGAGTAGGAGCCTCGTCCGCCGCTCGAGCTCCCTTGCCCCGCCGTTGTCGTCCTCTTCACGCGTGGTGGGGGTCGTGGAAAAGCCACGCGACCGTCAAGGAGGTGCGCACCGGCGGAGGGTGAGGAAGAGCCGCCTCCACCGCTCGCCACTCCTAGCCTTGCCGATTGATAGATGTGGAGGGAGAAGAAAGAGATAGATGATGAAGGGGTGAGGAAGAGATATGATATATGGGTCCCAACATTTTTTTTAAGAAAATGCTAACCGAATTGCCACGTACGATCAAAACCATTCCGAGTTGAGTCGATCGGGGAGGGGGGGGGGGAAGGGTAATTCATCCGTTATTAATAGTTGAGGGTGAAAGATGTCTAGTGTTTGGGTTTATGGGGGTAATTCGGTCGATCGTAATAGTTCAAGTGGTAATTCGTTATTTTTTCGAATATTATTATAACATTATTTATTATATGTTGACCTCATGTATTATGATGTATTTATGAACATAGACATCAATAGTTTATTTAATTAGAGGATTCGTCTGGATCACAAATTAGACATATGATTTTAAAATAATTTATAGATAGGATGTTTAAAGAGCATTGATAGGATATTTTATGTTTATGTAATCGATCTAGTTTAACTATGTATATTTGCATAAGTTTATAGAGTAATATATATAATTTTAAAACAATAGAATCTTATATTTTATGGAGCAACGATTTTTTTTCAGTGGCACTACGTACCTACTTTAATTATGTTTTTTTTTTACTTATTAATCGCTTTTATCGTAAGGCGATACACTTGTTTTCTTTTCTTCCAGTGAACGGGGAGATAATAAGATTCATTGTTTCTTGTCCGTATCTCCGTATGTACATACGTACGTACACGGATTACTTATGTTTTGTTTCTTTATCCGGCCCACAGTATAGATTTGAAAGTATTACTATTTTCAGATAACACATCTAGGGCCTGTTCAGATTGTAGCCAAAATAAACCTTACCAAATTTTGGCAATATTACCAAAATTTTGGCAGGGTTTCTTATATATTTATTAAATTTGGCAACAAACTAAACGTAGATATTTTTTTTAGCAACTTTGCCAAAAAAATGATATGGTTGAAAATGACATCAATCTGAACAGCCCCCTAATCTAATGGTCTAAAGAATCGGGTCCACCAATTTAAACGAATATCGACGGTGAGATTAAACAATGCCATGTGGTGATATAGGAGTATTTGTAGAAACGTCACGTGGCAGCTTAAGAGCCTTTCTAGGAAGATTAATGAACTTTTAGTATATAATAGATAGATTACTTGCATCTGACACCATCCATGTGGGCCAAAATAAATTTTCCTTAAATACTTAATGGTGAGCAGATCACAAAGTCCTAATTACTTATGAAATCTCTTCTCCAGGTTTGCTCTGGTTTGACCTTATTTTTTTGGCTCCAAAATCATGTGATCGATCTTTATCATAAATTTTCATGTAAATATGCTCATTTGTTTGGAATCATGTGGAATCAATTATTGTACCCTTAATATAACTTTAGTCTCTATACAGATCTAGCTTTCTTTATTTGGTTTCAAAGGATCCTACTTTTTGCCGAATATTAAAATTACTTGAATTATTTATACAGCTCACATATTTGATGAGCTGTAAATCAATACTGACCCACTGGCACAGCAGAGACAAATCATATATGTTTTTTTTTACCATGACCATGTCTACACTAGTTCGTCTTTTTTTAGAAAAAATAAATAAATTCATCTGGATCATGTTGGCCCAATTATATTATTGCTGCAGATCCACGCGTAGTACCCTCTTTGTCTTCTCCAGTAATTTATACATCATTTTTTTTTAAGATTAGCAGACGCGCGCACACACACAACTATACACGTAAACACCACAATTACAATCAGTGATGCTTATTTTGTAATTTCCCAATTTTATTAAGTTTGTAACTTTGTTAAAATTGATTGTATGATGTGTTAATTTCTAGATCAAAAATCGAAATTTTGTTCCATTTTTATTGGATTGTGTTTCAAAATCATGGAAAACAGCAATCAAATATATGGCCCACAGAAATGTCAGGCTCAATTATTTTCTTCTTTTTTTTTTCTTGAGGAACCTGCCGATTCTTCAATACTGACATAATTTTAGTGTTACTTTTTTAGTGCCGGATGGAAATCTGGCACTGATAGCTATGTACCACTGGTCCATCTCTGCAATTCCATATAACATCTCTAAAGACGCTGATACATACTTGAAAATTATTCCAACCGCGCGTCCTTTGATTGCCTCTCAACTCCTAGCCGTGCTGACATATGGTTAATCGTCATCTGCATGACGATTCATATGTCCATTTGCCAAGAGGCCACAAGTCCGATAAATTATGATGTTAATTGAATATTGACCAAATCATTTGTATAATTATCTTGTGTCGTTAATTATATTTGTACCCCTTTCAAGTTTCAGTCACCTTGGCGGGCTTTAAGTGTGTCCACTTAAGAAAACCGTCTTTAAAAACCTGAAAAAATAGGACGAATTTTAAAGAGGTTTTGCTAAAGGAAGGGCTCTAAAAATATATTTTCAAGGACAGATGGCCCTTAAAAATCATAATGGTTTTAATAGTAAGGTTGATGACGGAAAAGAATTATATGAAAAATATAAAATTGTTTAGAAGCCAAAATATTCGTTACAACTTTTAGATGTACATAAAAAATGAATTTAGAAATTTTCAAACGATATTAGAGAGATGGTATATATGAAAATTGTAGACCTCCATAAGATCTACAAATATGTAGTGGATGGCATTTTTATTTAATGTTATTAGAGAGCCAAATATGTATTACAAATTTCATAGAGGTGAAGCTAAAAGAATAGCTTCTAACCCATAATCAGAAGGTGCTTCATAGGTAAGATTTCTATGAGATTGTGCGTACAATGAGAAGGTCCTAATTGAAAGTCCTAAGGGGCGATCGATCGCTCCAAGCGATCGGTCCCCCTCCCCACATCGATCACCCCTCCTCCATGTGGTTTTCTTTTTTGGCACCGTATTACTTTCTTATTTTAGTAAATTTATACACCTAAAGTTTAGAGACCCAAAGTTTACAAGTCAAAAGTTTATATATCCGATTCAAATTTGAATTTGAATTCAAATATATATATATATATAGTATTTCTATGCATCTAAAGTTTATACACCTAAAGTTTATAGTTTATAGACCCAAAGTTTATAAGTCAAAAGTTTACATACCCATTTCAAATTTGAATTTAAATTCAAATATTTTTTATATATAGTATTTTTCTATACATAATTTTTTTCAACTTTGTTTTTTTATTTTTTAAAAAATTTATGGTGTAGTAGGAAGAGAAAAAGGGGAGGAGGAAGGGGGAGAGAACGTACAGGGGGGACGGGGACGCCCATTAGCCACCCCCGGTTCTAATCGCTTTGAATTCCAAAAAGGGCACACTGGTGAAAAATTATGCAATAGAATTTGAAAAAATATGTCACATTTTTTATCGGTACTAGAAAAAATGTCCTTGCGTTGCAACGGGTGAAGGCTATTTTATTATTATTATTACTACTACTATTATTGTTGTTATTGTTATTGTTGTTGTTGTTGTTCGATGTGAAATTCACTATGAGAATTCGCTTGGATATACATTTTTCTAGAAAATCATGTCAAGTTAGCACGCGAGTTTTTTAAAAGAGATATCTTATACGATTCCTTCTGTATTTTTAGAATTAAACGATCTTAAAAACAGACTCAAATACGGATATGTATTTCCATAAGCAAACGAACTTAAAAATCGACTCATACACGGATGAAGTACCAAAATACCGGTAAAAATATCTTCAATTTTTATAATAGTAGATAGAGATATATACATGGTCGTACGTCAAAATAAACCTAGGACTATCTCTGTTACAAATAATTTTTGATTATGCGATGATGCTATTCTGTATGCTTCACCTATCAAAAAATTGTAACACATATTTGGCATACTAAATGATACTCTCTCCATTCCATATCAAATCTTACTCAATATTCTTTAGATTTGACCAATTGTTTAGAAAAAAATAGTAACATCTACAACACCGAATTAGTTTCATTAAATTTAACGTTGAATTTATTTTGATAATATATTTGTCTTGTATTGAAAATGTTAGTATATTTTTCTACAAACTTGGTCAAACTTAAAAAATTTCAACTAAAAAAAAGTCAAACGACTTAATATAAAACGGAGGAGTATCAAATAAAAAAACACCAACCACAAAGTTGTATATCTCGTCAAGCTCTATAATTTTGATTTTGATGTGTAGTGCATGTCTCATGCAAGGTAGTTTGATAAATATAAAATAATAATTTCCAGAAAAATAGAACTAGAGGTTGAAATGAATATTTAAGCCTATAAACGATCTCAAATAAAAATAAACTTTAATCTACAAAAAGTTCTAGACCTTGTCGAAGTTGTACATACCATTTATGTACATCCGACCATTCATAAAAGTTATTTGTTTTCTGTTTTTAGAGGCAGTTGGTTAGACCGCCTGCACTAATTGGTTAGGACAGGCTGTTCCTTAACAAGATCGTCTGTGAAAAATCATTTCTATTCTTTTAATATGGTTATTTACTCAAGTCAAGTTGCCTCAATTTGATTTGACATGTTATACAACTTTACATTAGTGAACGATCGTATTAAAAAAATGGTTCACCTAAATCTGACTTAAAAACACTTGCAAAGGATTTTTCTAAAAATTCAAAGTTCGCACTTACGAAAGAAACCCTGTTTTTTTTATAGAAAAGTAATCTCAAAACTTGTAACAAATATTTGAACACGATCTAAAATGATAGAAGTTCTTTCAACTAGGTTACGTCAAGATATACAGTCTTGATATAGAGCTTGTCTTCATCCAAGGTATTTTAGAAACTAAAAAAATCATTTGTTTTAAAATAGAACTAAGAATATTTGGGCCTAAACTATCTCAGATGAAAAACTTCCCACTTGTAGATATAGTCAAGTGCTATAATTTTCATATAAAATTTGTCATCAATTTTTTCTTGAAATAGTATATATATTGCTCCCATTTTAAGGACAGCCCTGAGAAATCGAAGGAGAACCCCCTGTTAAAAGACATTATATTTTTGCAGGCAGTTTTTTTTAATAAACTGCCTCGCAAAATCATGATTGTTACAGGCGGTTCCTAACTAGAATTGCCTGCCGAATGTACTTATATTGACAGACGGCTTTCTTAAGGAACAACATACACGGTTTATGACTTAGGACGGTCTCATCCATCCTTGTAGGTGGTTAAAATTTTTTAAACAACAGTAAAAGAAAAGCGTATGGCCCTGAAAATGTTTTTTATGGTTTTTTTATTTTAATATTCAAACAATTTTTTTTACTTGTATGACACCTGGTGACTAAGAGAGAAAAAATCTCAATGGAAGTAAAAGTATATATTTGGATCTTAAAATTACAAAAATCACCAATGATATGTCACATTTGGTACTATGTTGCTATATTTTAGAAAAGAGATAGTATTATTTGTAAACTTTGTCCTCACTCGTGCGCATGGGAAGAATTTCCCGGTCGGTCACCCATCCCAAATTAGAGATAGTATTATTTGTAAACTTTGTCCTCACTCGTGCGCACCGGGAAGAATTTCCCGGTCGGTCACCCATCCCAAATTGCTCCAGGCCAAGCAGGTTCTTTCGACATTGGCTTTCGGAAAAGAAGTTGCAACTTGTTTATATGAGTATTCTATTAATCCTATTAAGCCCTAGGCTGGGATGTTACATCCTCACCCCCTTAAGACACCGACGTCCTCTATTAATCCTATTAGACACCGACGTCATCGTCGGTCACCCTAGGCCAGGAACGTCCCCTCTTGGCCACGTTCGTCCTTAAGACACCGACGTCCTCTATTAATCCTATTAGACACCGACGTCCGACGTCCTCTATTAATCCTATTAGACATCGACGTCCTCTGTCACGCCCAGAAATTCACGAACCAGAATTTCTAAGCTGAATGTGCATTAAATCCCTGTCCAGGACCAGCCAGGGTACACAAACGACAATTGTTGACCTACAGATCCTCGTCTTACAAAAATATAAAAGATTACAAATGCAGCGGAAAAGATAAAACGAGCTAACCTTGGGAGCTTGACTTCAGCAGCGGGCGACTCCACTCCACAGGCAATCCTTGACGGCAGCGACGAAACCAACCTCTCTGAGACGGCTCCAACTGAGAAGAACTTCAACTCTGGTGTGGGGGAAAAGAGAGCAAGACTGAGTACTACCCACTGTACTCAGCAAGTCATACCGGAAGAGGAGGTATGATGCAGGATATAACCAAAGGAGGCTAGGGGTTCTTTGGCATAAAGCTAGCATTTAAAAGCAGTAGTTGAAAGCAGTAAAACAGCTGTAGTAATTAATCAATATTAACCAATCACTGTCCAACACTACACCACGTTGCAACAGGCCCAACCAACCACCTGAACTACACCAGTTCATTAAACTAAACT
>CM020180.1:21704964-21753159 GCA_009805545.1 Oryza longistaminata | reverse complement strand
CCGACCTGTCGGCGTCCCGAAGGGAGGGGGAGGGGGCGCGGGCCGGCCCAAGAAGGAGATGGGCGCGCGCGGGCGGCGGGGTGGACTGGGCCGACGGCCCAAGAAGAGGAAAAAGGAGGAAAAAGGAAAAAGAAAAAGAAGAAAGGATTTTCCTGGGATTAAAATTGCACTTTGGTGATTTTTAATTGGTAAAAATTATTTCCAAGGCTCTGAAAATTCCACTAAAAATCTTGTTAATGTATTGGAGCATGGGGAACTCAAGAAAAATTCCACCACGCCGAATTCAATTATTAAATGCATTTATTAATTAGGGATTTCGCTCTAGGTTAAATAAATAATTTCTTCGCGTAATTTATTTAACCATTTTTTTTAAAGCAAGGAAAAAGGAGGGGAAAACTTCAGGGCGTGACATCCTCGTCGGTCACCCCAGGCCAGAAACGTCCCCTCTTGGCCACATCTGTCCTTAAGACACCGACGTCCTCTATTAATCCTATTAGACACCGACGTCCTCGTTGGTGGCCCCAGGCTCTTGGCCACGTCCATGTGTCCAGTGCCAGTCAATCCTATTAGACACACCAGGCCAGAAACGTCCAAGCGTCGGTCACCCCAGGCCAGAAACGTCCCCTCTTGGCCACATCTGTCCTTAAGACACCGACGTCCTCTATTAATCCTATTAGACACCGACGTCCTCGTCGGTCAATCCTATTAGACACCAACGAGCTATTAATCCTATTAGACAACGACGTCCTCGTCGGTGGCCCCAGGCTCTTGGCCACGTCCATGTGTCCAGTGCCAGTCAATCATATTAGACACCGACGAGCTATTAACCTATTAAACATCCCCTCTTGGCCACGTCCGTGTGTCCAGTGCCAGCGCATGTGCCATGATGTGTGACCACTTTGTCCTCACTCGTGCGCACCCGGGAAGAATTTCCCGGTCGGTCACCCATCCTAAATTGCTCCAGGCCAAGCACGCTTAACCTCATAGTTCTTTTGAGATTGGCTTCTGGAAAAGAAGTTGCAACTTATTTATATGAGTATTATATTAATCTTATTATGCCCTAAGCTGAGATGTTACATTAATACTTGTATTCTTTTTAGGAGGGAATTATGATCGCTTGGTTGTATTCGTTTCAGGAGGGAATTATGACCGGTTTTGAGAACTCAGCAGTATAAACTGTCCAGTGTCATTGTTGAGTGGTGTTTTTTTAAAACATGTACTCCACATAATTGAGGGTGTAGTAGGATCTACTAGTATGTCTTAAGCTAGCAATAATTGAGTCAACACCTGGAATGCATGAAAAATAAATTATACGTTCAACGATTTGACTTGTCAAAGGAATAATCTTTTTTTATCTCGTATTATTTTTTTTTGAGAGTTACACAGTACAACGCAGACACTCACAACGCACGCGCACTCACCCCTATGAACACACGCACGCAAACCCTACCCCTATGAGCATCTTCGAAGACTGGGCCGGCAAATTCTGGAGAGATTGACGAAGTCACCACAGGCGCCTCGCTGTCGACGGGTACGTCGCCTACCACTGAAAGCACAACGCCGTTAAATCCTGGAAAATTCGCTCCCATGGGGAGTCGAACCCAGGACCTCAGGTGCTACTGAGGCTCTTGTAACCACTAGGCTACAGCTATACGATTTGTATTATTACCATTTTTGGTTTTATCTTTTTTTGAAACACAGCAGCGCACATACATTTTGTTGAATGTTTTATTACTACCCTGTTTCAAAATATAATAATTTTTCGGTGAAAGGAGGGAGTTACTCGTTCTCAAAATATAACAGGTATCCTAAGTTATTGTGTTTTCAATGAAGGTAGTAGCGTTTTCAAAAAATTAATATAAATAATTACTAGATGGTAGTTTATTGGGTTTCTTTTTAGGGTTTGTTGGAACCATGCCACCCTATATTTGTAAAATTTGAGATATGCCACCCATATCTCAATGACATGTAGGACCCATATGAGTCAATGGCATGTGGGTTAGGGTGGCATATCACAAATTTTACAAAATTTGTGTGGCATGGTTCAAATTGTCCCTTCTTTTTAACAGAGGCAAAAGCTTTGCCTTGTGAGAAATATTGATAAGAGGGTGTAACAAGGTATACAGAGCCCTGCCCGGTTAAGATGTACTCCTAGTTTATTGGGTTTCAAATAAATGGATAGTAATTTGGGTTGTTGGGTACTTTTGCAAGGGCGATCTATCATATTATTTTCTTAGGTAACATGATTTAGTTTAAAATGACAGAACTATATATAAAAAATATTTGAATTCAAATTCAAATTTGAATCGGATATAATTCAAATTCAAATTTGAATCGGGTATGTAAACTTTTGACTTATAAACTTTGGGTCTATTTTAGGTGTATAAACTTTAGATGTATAGAAATACTATATATAAAAAATATTTGAATTCAATTCCAATTTGAATCGGATATATAAACTTTTGATTTATAAACTTTAGGTCCTTAAACTTTATATGTTTAAACTTAAGGTGTACAAACTTTAGGTGCATAAATTTACTAAAATAGGAAAGTAATGCGGTGCCAAAAAAGGAAACCAGGTGGAGGAGAGAGGGGCGCCTAGGGGCGATCGATCGCCCCTTATCATTTCCGCATCTGAGATGGCGTGCGGTGTGAGGGTGGGTGAGAGGAGAGATAGGTAGTGGAGCAGCGCATAGAGTGATAGTAGGAGCATGGAGAGGAGCGTGTGAAAGGCATCGGAGGCGTCGAGCTCAGCGGCCAAAGAGTGGGGAGTGGCATGCCTGTGCCATGGGGAAAAACAACAAGAGAGACTCCTACTGTGCTTTATTGAGAAAAATGCATACACACTTACAGAAGAAGATTACAAAAGAAGAAGGGGCATAATTTACAGGAGATTTACAAAAGGATCAAAATAACTGTTGTATCTATGATTGCCAAATTAATTGTTTTTATCAGTCTCTTTTACTCTATGCACATGTAGAGTAAACTTTTCCTCGCCTCCTCCCCTGCTGCAATGTGCATCGATGCCACCACACGCCTCACCGAGCTCCATGACTAGATCCACTTTGGCCACGTCATATCTGCCACCACGATGCCGCCACGCACTTCACCCTTCCCACGGAAAGCCCGCCTCGCCCCCGCTGTCTACACTGTTGTTGGATTCCTCCCTACCTCCTCCTTCTCTCTCTCTCTCCAATGAAGAGGAGGCGGAGCGGTGAAACAGGCGAGCACCTCGCCTCCGCTGGTGTTGTTGCCTGCCGAGGTTAAGAACAGGGAAGAAAGGAAGAGGGGGGTGGTGGCGGCAGCTAAGGCCTGCCTCGATGTCGTCAATGCCTTAACTAGGGACATTTAATTGGGGAAGATGGGAAAGAGAGAGGTGAGAGAGTATGACAGCTAGACCCCACCATTTTTAAAAAGAAAAATTGATACAGTATCATCAGTGCCGGTTTCTCGCTTTTGGAAGGCTCTCGAGGGTTCCGAGGGATGGGAAATTCTTACAGTGCCAGGTTTGGTCGAACCAGCACTAATATGAGAGTTTTCTTTGATAAACACAATTATTGGAGGAATGGGGTGTAATATGGACTAATGCCAAGGGTAACATAATTTTAAAGGTGGTTTGTAAATCTTAAAACTAAAACAATATATCTTTCTTACTTAATTGTATGAGACCTTGTAATTAAGAGATAGAAAAAATATCCCATTTGTATTTGTATGCCACGATAATGAAAAGTGGGTTGTATTCACTTAATGCCCGGTTCCGTTGTCTAGGGCTGTTTTTTATAAATAACAAATGTATGCATTAAGTTATAAATAACTGAGTCGACATATGCCAAATGTAAAATTAAACTTTCAATGTTGTCTTGTCAAACAATAATCGATTTTTTGTGTCGTATTAATGAGCATTGACTGGCTAATTAAAATCATACTATTTGTTAAGCTAGAAATAATCTTTGTCGACACATGGTAAATGTAAGAAAGATCAATTAAACATTCGACGACTTGACTTGTCAAAGAATAATCGATTTTGTGTCTCGTATTAATGAGCTACAAGATATGGTGATGTACTATATATATGTGTGCATTGATTGACTGAATATCTTATAGGACTTGATTACAGCTTGAGTAATACGGTCTTTTAAAAAAAAACTTATCTTGGACGCTGAGGAAATGGGTCGATTTTTGTAAGTTATTTGCAATTCAGCATCTATATAGGACGCTTGTAATTAACAAACAAAGAGACGTTCAATTAATTATGTAGGGTTAGTGTGTTGTTGATTTTGCATGAGATCAAACTCTAGGCCTTTCAGCAGAATTTCACATGCTTTGTTTGTGAATGTAAAAATATTCATTTTAACTACAAAAATTATGTAGCTAAAACACATAATAAGAGAAATTGTGAGACGAGGAAAATTTTACTATTTTACTCATCCAAAACAAATCACCATCAATTGATACCTGTTTGGGATCACCGTTTTGGAGCTGATCCATTCTGTACGATCAAGAGTTGTCCATATATACGCGCACATGACCTCCAAATCATGTGATCTAGTATTATTTGCCAATCTGCAAGTGCAACTAAACTAGTTTCAATCATGAGGAACAAATTGCTTATTCTAGACCAAAAGATAAGTCTCTCTACGGGTCTTTGTTTTCATTTCTCATTGGTTAGAAGAACGTATATACATTAAATATGCATATTAATTAGTCACACACTCGGTTCCAACATTCAATTATATGAAGAATGGCTCAGCTATTAACGAAATATTTGTAATTAATCGAGAATGGTTGTGTTTAATTGAGATCAGGTGTAAGTACAGAAATTAAATTGGTGATTGTTATGATTGGGTGAGATGAGTAAGTAAAGAAATTGTTATATACTCCCTCCATCACAAATTATAAGGCCTATATTTTTTTACACGGTCTTCAATAATATACTTTGATCATTTATTTATTTCATGATATGTTTCTAATGAATATAAATTAGTATCACATAAAAGTATTTTAAAATATAAATCTAGTGATATAATATGCATAATATATATAGCATAAATATGGTTAGTATAATTATTAGTCAAAAGTCACCGAGTTTAAATTTATTAGAAAAGGGAGCGCCCTACAATTTAGGACGGGAGTATTTTGGAAAAGATGGGTATGTGTATAATAATTGATGCAATCCCAATGGAATCTTTGACTCCTAACATAAAAATCCAATCACGTCTCTTATATGTAGTTAAGAAGACCAACCTATTTGTGCCGTTATAAAGTCCTGTAAGATATTAATTCAGATCGGTGAAGCCGCACCTAACAAAATTGAAGTCATTTCTTCTGTTTGCTGTACAACTGGCTGCATGTTTCATTTCTTGTATTTTACCAAAATCATTTGCTTTCATGTTGACTAAAAGTACTACTAATCATTTTAACTAGGTAATAACCGACGCGCGAGATTATCCATAGGAACGAACCGTCAGAAAACAAATTTTGCCGTCAAAAGATATTAGTATGTAGGTGCACCCGGAATAGTCGAGAAAGGACCACGGAAGATTCAATTTTCCTGACAGTTTCAGGACAGAGAAAGGACCACGGAAGGCCTCATCGTTTGGCTTTTTTCGTAATAAGCCAAAACGGCTTATTAGAGAATAAAAATAAATTTGTAGATAAAACTTTTATATATGTGTTCTCGGTGACTTAAAAGCCAATGCTGAAAAAGAAAACTACGTTGAAAATATCTCAAAATCAATGTCAAAATTAAGTTTAAAAATTTAAATTTTGGCTTTTTTTTTTTGCTGAATAGACCATCCGATGGGAGCCTAACTTTTTTTTTTTTACAGGATATAATTGCCAAGGTAGAAAAACCCCTCAATATTATTTTTCCTGCAGTGTGTATGACCCGTCAGGATTATTGCCAAGCCGTGTGTCTTAAGCAAGTCCCGGTTGCTGGGTGCTTCTATCTGTTTCTAACTAACTCACGTATCATGAGTCAGTCCGTAATATGCACATTGGTGTTCACCGTTGCATGATTAAGCTGTTGAATAATGCGGAATACTTCCTATTAGTCGTTATAGTTACTCCCTCCGTTTCAAAATGTAAGTCATTCTAGCATTTCCCACATTCATATAGTTGTTAATGAATCTAGACATATAATATGTCTAGATTTATTAACAACTATATGAATGTGGAAAATGCTAGAATGACTTATATTATGAAACGGAGGAAGTATCTGTGAAACTATACAATCTCCTAAGTTAAAGGAAAACAACAGAATTTTTATTTTCGATTGGGCCTCACGAAGGTCAAGAATATTTTATAAAAAGTTTAAAATCCTGGGTGCTAAATGATGGGAAACAAGTAAGATTTTGAGATGATAAGTGGTTAGGGAATACACTTTATTTACGGATAGATATCCATCTTCCTACGACATTGTTCGTAAGTGAAATGTTTCAGTTGCAATGGTCATTCCTTTAGAAGAGCTTGGTACATTAGAACTTCGTAAATTGGTACAATTCAGTTCCGTTCAGTTGAATGATAAGTGACTTATTTAAATTGGTACAATTCAGTTATGTTCAGTTTAATAACGAGTGAGTTATTTAGATAGAATCTTCGTCAAAATAGTTAATTATTTTTTGTTCGTTCTATGTACTTAGCTCTAAGGCCATCCCCAACCCTCCATGTCATCTAGTTTTCATAGCATTAAATACATTGCCACATAAGCAAAAATTCTATGTGGCAAGAGAGTTAACAAGGAGAGAGGTAAAAAAAATGAAGAAATCATTTCTCATGCAAGAAACCATCTCTACACAAGTATCAGGAATAAAAACAATAGGATAGGTAGATAAAAGGAGAGAAGAGAGGTGATTGGGTGAGAATTTAATTTGAAGACACCATCCATTGTATACATAGTTTCTACACATAGTGTCCATATGATATGGCAAATATGAAAACTACTTGATAGTTTCTGGGTTGGGGATGGTCTAATGGCCATATTGAGAGGAACAAACTTTTATGAAAATTAAAATTGCATCCGAAAATAAATTTATTATGTGGTATATATTCAAATGAGTAATATTAACTAAGATTAATTTAGCAAGAAGGAATTGGAATGGCAATATGATATGTTGTTTGTATATGGAGAATGAAACTACACATTATTTTATTTTTGAGTGCCATTATGTTAAATTTCTTTGGAGATTGGTACATATTTCTTTTGATTTGAAACCTCCAAATAGCACTTCTCAACTTTCTAGAAATTGGCTTATGGGTATTGACTTAAAAGCAAAGAAACATATTTTAGTAGGAGCGTCTGCTATGTGTTGATCTATATGGTTTAATAGAAATGATATGGCTTTTAACAAATCCCCGATAAAAACTTATATGCATGTTCTATTCAGGGTAACATATTACATTAGATTTAGGGCACAACTACAAATGTGTGCTAAGGATAAGGAACTAATATATAATGTGTGCCGGAATCTATAAATAATGGTCATGCACATATTTTCATTAGAGACTACAAAAGTATGGAGATTTACAAACTTGAATAAATGTTTTATCTAGAGATAACGGGCATGCAAATATTTTCATTAGAAGTCTACAAAGGTATGGAGATTTACAAACAGACTTAAATAAAATAAATGTTTTCTCTATTTTGTGTTGGTACTATTGGTTTGCCTAGTCATCTTCTGGTTTTTATGTGCTTTTTATTTAGTTAATTATGTAATAAGTGGTCAATATCAGGAGTTTTTCCATTATCTAGAAAAATATAGTCGTACGATCTAGTTCATTATAACGTGAGGATCTACCATAAGTGCTTAATATTATGAGAGAACGTCCTATTAAGCTAGTAAGATTACCAAGTTCTTGGATTTTTATGATTTGATTTCTCAATAATGAGGCCATTATTCCTTTGAATATGTATGTATATTTGTATATGTACCGTTGGAAATAGATTTTTAGAGATGGTCACTTAACCAACCAACTCGGAAAAATGACCTTATTTATGGAGACGGTCAACTTAAGTGTCAACCTCTAGAAATTGAATTTTACTTGAGAGCACTTAAGTGGTCTGTCTCAGGAAATTAATTATCAGAAGAAACACTTGTACATATACCTAACTATTTCACTTGACGTTGGATGAGTAGATCTTGACAAGATCGTTCTAAAACTTTGTAGCTGCAAACTTATTTATTTGTTGATCATTTAGAGTGCCAAACAAGCATTACATGTTTCAGAGAGCTAAAATCAAAAGAATAGCTTCTTCAAAGAAGTGATTTATAGGTAAAATGATACTCCCTCCGTCCCATAATATAAGGGATTTTAAGTTTTTGTTTGCATTGTTTGACCACTCGTCTTATCTTCTATTATATACTAAAAGTCCATTAAACTTCCTACAAACGCTCCTAAGCCGCTAAGTGGCGCTCCTAAAAACACTCCTAGGTTGCCATGTGGCAGTTTATAATCTCATCATGATTTTCATTTAAATTAGTGGGCCCATTATTTTAAACCATTAGATTAGATCTATTCCTTCCTCTTAATATTATGTAGATATGGGTGAAACCGTTTACACCAGAAAAACATACGTACGTACTATGGAAAGAAACGATCAAACGAACCCTTCAGCATGCGTACGCACGTACGATAAATAGCTATTAAAGAAAGATAAATGAAAGATACTGTTCACTTGAAAAAAATTACTTATATATGCACGAGTAAAAATAATAAAAGCTACGAGACCTAAAAAATATATAAGACATAAAAAATATATTTACATCGGTATAAGAAAATAGAGGTTTTTTAAAATAAGATTTTCTATACTATAAAAACAAAATTTATTACTCTACAAATAAGGTGATCTAGCGTTTCTACAAGCACTCTTAGATCACCACATGCATGGCCCTCTAACATTTTGCTATCAATTTTCATTTAAAATGACGACCATTATTTTACATCATTAGATTAGCCCATTTCCTCTTAATTTTCTGGGTATACAACCAAATGCTCTATTGAAAAAAAATACAAAGACACATACATATATACGATAATAAAGCCCAAAAAAAACTACAAAATAAAATAAACCTTTAGATATTGTTCCCTAAGTACGTACGGATACACGAGTAAAAATAAAAGCCATAAGACCCTAAAAATGTATATACGTCGGTAGGAAAAAATAGACGGTCTTTTATAAATACGATTTTCTATACTATAAAAATAAAATTTATTACTCCACAAATATGATCATGTGGCGTTTCTGCAAGCACTTGAACATTGTCACGGTCACGTGTTTGTTTAGCTATATATATTTTTAGTGATCAACTTCACTCATTTCTAAAGATGACATTGTATTTGTACCATAAAAATTAAGCAGTTTTGATTAACACCATAAACAAAATTGTGTCTAAACAAAACATAAAGAAACTATATTTTATGGGAAGAACCGAATAACTATTTTCATCATATCCATCTTCTCTTTGTTTCCCTAGAGGGCACCGAGCATGGATACCACAACTATAACATGGGGCACACATATGGTTGACTTGAGGCAGGCTCAGTGGAGGCCACCATTGATAATAGTGTTCAACTTCCTACTTACTGGTGCAATCGTCTTTAAGGGTGTCGATAGTGAACTAGGATTAATTAAAATTATGCTCTACAATGGTCGTGAGGCTGTGAGAGGCACGACTATGTCGACCCATGCTTGAAGGAATCTTGATGGTTCCCCCCATTAGAGGGGCATGTCTATTTTTTAACGGTGCTATCCTAATAACCAATAGAAGAGTTAGTTTTAGAATACTTATCCGTAGATTTAGAAATAAGTGTTGGCATAAACATTTAGGTAAATAGTTGAAATAAAGTTTTATGTATTAATGACGTATTAGACTTATTTTGGTGGTTTAGATGGAGTTTCATTTATTAAAATCATATCTATCTTTTAAGAACAATGATAATAAGTAATGGTGATAATAGGAGAGTTTACACTTACCTGGACAAAAGTGAATTTTGATTAAATCTAAGAGACATTCTTATCATTTATATTAAAGTCTACGGTCTATTTCACAACATAATTTTTTATTACTACAAGGCAAAATCTATAATTTGTTATATGTATATGGTGAGATATGACTTAATTCTCTTAGCATTATTTATATAATTAATAAATAAGATGCCCATGCATCTGCGCGGGCTTCCTTTCTAGTTTAAAAAATTTGTGCAAATATAAAAAACGAAAAGTTGTGCTTAAAGTACTTTGAATAATAAAGTAAGTCAAAAAAATAATAATTCTAAATTTTTTTTGAATAAGACGAGTGGTCAAACAGTGCAAGAAAAACTTAAAATCCCTTATATTATGGGACGGAGGGAGTAGGAAGCTATGGGTGTATAGAGAGGCGGCCAGGGTTCGAATACTTATACTGCAAGTGCTTATATTTCGCATCGACAGTCATGTGACTTATAAAATTTCGAATCCTTTTTTTTAAAAAAAATTTGTCCTGTCTAGTAGAATTAATGCGAAAAATCGTGACTTGTGAGGTTACACATTCCGTCGTTTATGTGTTATGCTTGCTCATGGCTGATCTCTACCCTCTACTTGAGGAAACTGTACTGCATGCATCACAGCACTTTCATGCTCTTGCCAATATATCTATAAATAGCTCTCAATCGGAAGCAAATTAACAAGGTGTGCTCAAGCCGTATATGCTCAAACGTGCATCATTAGCTAACTAGCTAGGCCTTCATCTCACGATGACGATCTTCAACGACGATGAGCTTACTGCTCCTTCCAACTATCAGGTCAGAATTAATGGCCACTCTTTTAGCTTTGTTGCTACTACTTTGCTAGCTAGTATCGAGATTGGAGATATGGATCACTGATGAATGTTATGTGTGTGTGGGTGAAGGGTCAACAACGACGAGGCCGACGGCCGTGGAGGTGAGCGAGGCGGGGAAAGTGAAGCTAGCGGTGTACAAGAACGACGAGGCGCCACTGGAGGAGAACACCCAGCAGGCGTTGCTGGAGCTCACCGGAGCCGACTCGACGGTGAACAGGCCGGGGCTGGACCTGGTGGCGGTGCTGGACGTGAGCGGGAGCATGAAGGAGCACGGGAAGCTGGAGAAGATGAAAACCGCGCTGCTCTTCGTCGTCAAGAAGCTCAGCGACGTCGACCGCCTCTCCATCGTCACCTTCTCCGACGGCCCGGACAAGGTGTGCCCGCTGCGGTTCGTCACGGAGTCCTCCATGGACGGCTTCAAGGTCCTCGTCGACGGCCTCAGTGCCCATGGCTGGACCAACATCAGGGGCGGCCTCGAGATGGGGATCCAGGTGGTCGCCGGTCGAAGGCTGAACGCCGGCCGCGTCGCCGCCATGATGCTCATGTCGGACGGCGTGCAGAATAGAGGCGGCGATGCCAGGGAAGTTAACCTCGGTAGCCTGCCGGTCTACACCTTCGGCTTCGGTGCCGATCACGACCCCACTGTGCGTACGCCCGCGTACCTACTACTATTGTTTCTTTTCTTTTCTTAGTCATTTTGTGATGTGCAGGTAATACTTTTTTACTGTTCATCCATTTTATATATTGGATAATCGAGCGTAGTATATATATGTCAATCCATTCTATTAGAAAAATTCTACGATGCTACTAACTGTGTTTCAAATTATAAGTCGTTTGAATTTTTTAGTCAAATTTGTTTAATTTGACTAAGTTTATAGCAAAATATAATAATTAATATTTTCAATACAAAACAAATATTGTATCAAAATATATTCAATGTTCAATTTAACAAAACTAATTTGGTGTCATAGATATTGCTAATTTTCTTTATAAACTTAGTCAAAACTAAAGAATTTTAACTTAAAAAAAGTCAAACGACTTATAATAATATGAAACGGAGGGAGTAGCTACCAATTAATTTATCATGAAGTTAGTTGACTGCCATATTAAATTATTAACCCATGCTTATTTACATATGCAACATAATCTAAACGATCACCATCAACTTGTTATTTAGTACTGATTCCAGCTGTTTCTGAATTATTAAACAATGATAATATAGGTGCTCAATGCAATTGCGACAAAGAGCGTGGGGGGGAGTGTTCAACTTCGTGAAGGACCAAGTGAGCCTGAGCAAGAGCTTCTCCCAGCCGCTGGCCGGTCTGCTCACCGTCGTGGTGCAGGAGCTCCAGCTGACCGTGACGCCGATACCTGGCAACTCAACCATCGTGAAGGTGGATCCTGGAAGCTACCCACAGATTCAGAACAATGCCGCTGGCTCCTTCACCATCACCTTCGGCAACCTCTACGGCAGGGAGGTGCGCAAGGTTTTGGTTGACCTCGTCCTCCCCGCTGTCAAGGAGGACGGTATCGACTGCGATATCCTTGAGGCCAAATACACTTACATCAGGTACGTAATTATAAACTCTGTGGTAGCTAAGGTTCGATCGGTTTACATGTATCAGGGTTCAAATTATCCATTTTTATGCATCAGGGTTCAAATTATCGTTTTTGATATTTAAATCGATCGATCATGTACCGATATGACCGAAATTTCAGTCTACTAGATTCTCTTTTTCTCACGTAATACACTATTTTTGCGTCAAAAAACGTAATACACTACTATTAGTGGTCTATAAAAGGTGACGTGTATTTTATAGTGGTGGTCTATAAAGGTTAACAAAACAGAAGAAATACCATAATATTCATAAATATATACTACAGGAAAGTGATTTCATCCCTTGAGGGAATATCCCCTCGTTTCGTGTATGACACCTAAATAGTCACTAAAAAATATAAAAAAAATTAGCAACATAGATTAATATAAAATATATCACTCCACAAACATGCAAATTTAAATTCAACTTCTACAAGTTGTAACAAAAATAACAAATATAGTTGCGAATGTGTGATAACTATTTTCAGTTTAATTTGTTATTTTTGTTGCAACTTATACAAGTTAAATTTGGTCTTGCATGTTTGTGGAGTGATATATTTTGTATTAATCTATGTTGTCAACTTTTATTTAATTTTTTTATATCTATTTAGATGACATGCAAACAACAAGGGGATATCCCTTGAGGGATGAAAATCCACATCCTATATAACACATCCAATTGTATGATGTTTGCTGATTTTATTCGATCTTTGATTTGTAACTTTATTCACTATTTTTCTATTGAATATAATGATATAATATCCTACACAATTATTATGTTGTAAAATATTTCTAAATAAAAATATATCTACATTATTTTTTCGAACTAAATATTTGAGAGTTACTGATGATCTATGTTTAAAATACTTAACCAAATGAATTCAACAGTGCATTAGATTAGCTCTGTTCTCTTTATGTATGCACTTAGTTAGTTTAATTTTAAGCTAACCAATGTTAGCGTTATACTCCCTCCGTTTCGAAATGTTTGACACCGTTGACTTTTTAGCACATGTTTGACCGTTCGTCTTATTCAAAAACTTTTATGAAATATGTAAAATTATATGCCTACATAAAAATATATTTAACAATAAATCAAATGATAGAAAAAGAATTAATAATTACTTAAATTTTTTGAATAAGACGAACGGTCAAACATGTGCTAAAAAGTCAACGGCGTCAAACATTTCGAAACGGAGAGTGAGTATATATTAAAGGATTGAGGGAGTGTCTATTCTCATAAGACTTTTGGTATCTTGGCCGAATTTGGTGGTGCATGCAGTTCTCACGGGAAACCGTTCGACTCCCCTTCGGAGATATACTCCATCCAACGCACCGGCGACGCCGACCCAGACGCGCAGAATCCGGAGGTGCAGAGTGAGGTGGCGCGGCGGCAGCACCAGGGTTCTGGGATTCGGACCGAGTGGACCGAAATTCGGTGAATTTCGCCCATTTCGGCGCGGCCCGAGACAACACTAAACCGGTCAAAAAATTTCGGCCCAATTTGAATTTTCAGCCCAGCCCAAGAAGCAAACAGGCCCGCAGGTATCTTTCCAGGGTATAAAAGTGCAAATTCCCCTCCGGAAACCCTAATCCATTCATTTTTCTCCTTCCTCCCCCTTTGTGGCGGCTGGTAGACTGAGCTGCGACGTGCAAGCAGCCGGCGCCGGCGGCATTGGAGCAGCACGACCCCGTCGTCCTCTGCTTTCCCAACACGATCTTCTCCCTCCATCTTCTCCCTTAGTCCCCAATTCGCATTCCCTTTCCCTTGCTGATGGTCTCGTGCAATCAAATCTGCAGTGGACGGTGGCCGTGTGCGGAACAATGGCGCCGGTGCTAAAAGGTAACAAAGCCGGCAGCCAGATCATGGATAGGGGCAACACAACTGCCTAGTCCCCAGATGCACCCATTAACATTGGTTATGCCATGCTCAACGGTGCAATGCATTTGTTCTTCGCTGATGCTTGGATAGTTTGATGTGCCAATATTTTGTAATTCTCCTTGTGTGTTGATCCTCGTATGATTGCCTATTCATTTTTTTCTGTTTTATCTATTGGTTGTTAACAAATTGCCTCAAATTTTCTAATGATGGTTCAAATTTTGCAACAAATTCGGTCAAATTTTGTCCGAAAATTCCGAAATTTCCGAATTTCGCCCATTTCGGTAAGGCCCGAAATTTTTCTGCAATTGAATCCCAGAACCTTGGGCAGCACGCCGGCTACATCAAGGAGGCCCGGACGATGGCCGACGCCAACGACCTGCGCAACGCCATGTACAAGCTCGCCGTGGCCCAGAACAAGCTGGAGGACGTCGTCCTCGACAAGGCCAAGCCCATGGTCGACATGCTCCGAACGGAGCTGCAGCAGCTGCGGCGGCTGATGGAGTCCCCGGAGCTGTACAAGAAGGAGGGCCGCCCCTACGCGCTGTCCGCCGAGACGTCGCACGACCGGCAGCGGATGGCGTCGCGCGGCGACGTCGAGGACGTGAGGCTGTTCGCCACGCCGCGGATGGACAAGTACCTGGCGCAGGCGAAGCTGTTCGACGAGGACCCCGCCGCGCCGATCCCGTCGGCGGACGAGGACGCCAAGGAGGAACTCGCCGCCAATCCGCTGGCGCCGCTCGCCGGGCCTCTCGCCTTCTACATCAAGGCGGCCATCCAGGCGCTGCAGTCCCTCGAGAAGATCATCAGCGTCGCCGCTACACCCCGCTGATGAGCACATGGCCGGCCTAGGTGCACAGACCAGTGAGGGGTTTCCGGGTTTACGTTACATCTTTACCGCTTTGAAAGAGTTTACATAAATAAGCGGTAGTTGTTTATACTCCGCCTACTATTTTGCTTTGATATATTCTGTTATATAGCTATCATGCTTGATTATCATGTGAGTACGTGTGGTTTAATTAAATTATTGTTCCTCTTATATATATGTTGGTCTCTGGCTAATTTGCCTGAATGAATAAATAACTTATGAGGTTTCGTGTGATGGATCCTTCCACGAAATTAAGTTAGATAAAAAAATTACAATATTTTCAGTATATAAGACCTTCAGATGAGTATATTTTTAATTATTAGTAGCCGTCTAATTATAAGCCACAGCTCAAAACAAGCACACATGTGAAAGAAAAAATTGTAAAATGTTTTACAACGTCAACAACTTTACTAGTGAATCGAGCCCAAAGCCCATCTCCTTAATTTATTTTCACATTTCTTCCATTTTCTCTTTTTCGCCAGGCCAGTGATCCCTGGCATCACTGTTCCTCTAGGTGTATACATGTGACTTAAATAGTTATATATATTTTTTATAAAATTTGATAAGATATATTATAATTTGAATGATATAAGGCACTATACAAACATGTAAGGATTATGATGATATAAGGCAGCCATGTTGGTGGTGTAATTCTCCGGGCCAGCCTCTCCCACCACCATCGCCCAACGGCCCAAGCTAGTTGCAGGCCGGGCCCCTGTCATGGTCCTGGGCCAGAAGCATTGGGCTTCAATCCCGGCTGTCTGGAGGAACGCGAAGCATATGCAACTGTTGACCAGAATCGACTAAGGACAAAGTACACCCATGGTCCCTCAATTTGTTATCGAGTTACAAATATATCCTCAAACCGCAAAACCAGATATCCGACGTCTCTTAGCTAATCAAAACCGTTCACAGTACGTCCCTCGGCAGTTTTAATCCTGGTTTTATTCTACGTGACAGCTGAATCAGCGTGGAACCCACATAGGCCCTACATGTCAGGATGCCGCATCAGCCTCTTCTCTATTTCTCCTCTTCTCTCCCTTCCTCCTCTCTCTCTCTCACTCCTCTCTGGCGCTCTGGACGGCCAGCGGTGGGGAGGAGGTCGCCGGGGCATGGAGGTCCGACGGCTGGCCGGCGATGAGGCTGCAGCGACACGGCAGAAGGGAAGGGCGGCGGAGGCAGGAGCTAGGCGAAGCAACACCAGCATCTCGTGCCGCATCCACCGCGGCGAGCCACCGCCCGGCCGCCGCCGGCGACGGTCGCGTTGGTGGCGCCGGACATTGCGCTGCTGCTGCTCCCGGAACTCGATCGAGACGCATCGAGGGATCCACAGCTGGGATTTACCTGCGGCCATCGCAGCCATAAATCGGGAATCTAAGCTTGCAATTTTGGCATCAAGCAGAAACAGGCAAGAAATTAATCTCATGCTGCAAATGCCAATCTCATCATACTCATCTCTTCTCTATCTCATCCAACTAAGAGGCCATAGAAAATCAGTGTCATTCTATCGGCGAATCACAATTAGGCAAAAAAATTGCAAGAAGTTAATCTAGTACAGCTAATGCGGAGTGGGACGACGGCGCGCGAAGCCGACGGCACGGCGGCGGCGAAGCGGCCAAGCAGGGCGACTGTGAGCAGTGCGCGAAGCCGGCAGCGCGGTGGCGGGCGGAGCAGGCAGGCCCGACTCTGCCGCCCCCGGCACCCCCGCCGGCGCAGCCTCCTCACCGCCTCGCCGACTACTAGTTTCACCCTCCTTCTCTTCAAGGCCGCCTACCTCCTCGCCATCCTCTTCAAGGCCGACCACCGCAGCTCGCAGAAGGGCGCCGGTGAAGGGCTCGTCGGAGCGCACTCGCCACCGCTTTTGCCTCAGGGCCCTTACAAGGCCTTGGTTGCTGACATGGCGAGGCCGCGCCGCTGTGCACGGACACGCAGCCAAGCTCGGCCTCGACACCGACTCGCCATCCGCGATGGGCTCGTCGAGCTCTACCTCGTGCTCGTAGAGCTCGCCTCCGCGTACGTGGGCGCTCTTCTACGGTTCCCCGCCGACGGCCGAGACGTCGTTTCTTGTACGGCCATGGCGGATGATAGCGACGTGTGCATCGACACTGTCGCCGCCGCGCGCGTTCTCAGCGTCGAGGAGGATGCCCGTGAAGAAGAAACGTCGTCTCCTGGAACACGATGATTTCCACGTCCGCCACAGCCGGAGAGCTCGAGGAGGCACTCGCCCGCCGACGCCGCCTCGCCTTGCCGTCGGCTTCCCTTCTCCCGTGTCTCATCGCCGCGGTCGCGGCCGGCCGTCAGACCTCCTCGCCCCGGCGACGACCTTCCACTGACGGTCGGCTTGCCCATTCCAGAGAGAAGAGTGGGAGAGAGAGAAGGGAGGAAAGGAGAGGAAGGGAGAGGCCGGCCGCTGACGTGGCATTCTGACATGTGGGGCCACGTGGTCCCATGCTGTCTCAGCGCCACGTCAGACAAACCGCTGACGAAGTACCTAGTTGCACTATTTTGTAAGTTGGGGATCGCTATATCGTTTTGCGGTTAGGGGATGATTTGTAACTCGATGACAAGTTGAGGACCTTAGGTGTACCTTTTCCACTAACTAATCAGACGAACGTGCCACACTCATATAGATGCCATAAGGCCCGAGGCCTGAAGGCACCGGCCCACGACACGGTATTTTGGCCGGCCCAAGCACGGCATGGCCCGACTTGGGTCGGGCCTGTACCGCCGGCCCGACCGCGTCGGGCCGTGCCTGGGCCTCCCCACCGGCACGCTGGGCTGGCCCGGCACGATGGGCCGTAGGCCAGGCCCGGCACACAAGTATAGAGACTAAAAATAGACAATATAAATGTCACGGTCTAAAGATATAAGGACCTAAAATAGACTTATCTTAACTATTTATATATCACAGCCCAAAGAAGAGTGACGTAAAATATACTTTTTTTTGCTATATATATATGTACAGCCCAAGAGGAGGGAGAAAAATTAGACTTATTATGAGAAAAAGCACAACAAGCCGTCGTGCTTTGAGCCGGTCCTGAGTCGTATTGGACCGTGCCTGGACTTTGTGTGCGGCCATTGAGCTGGCACCACAACCCGTGCCTCGGTCGGGCCGTGCCAGCCACAAACCTCGACCCAGGCACGTGCCGTGTAGAGCGGCCAGATGGCCATCTATGCACGCGAGAAGGCATTCAACCTGATCAAGCCCGGGCGCACGTACTTACGGAACGTGAACGCATGGAATTATCGCGGCGCGCTGATCCTTGTTATTTCCGTAAAAAAACTTTGAAAGTGAGACAACCTTGAATGCGATAATTTCAGGTTAACTAATGCCAATATTTGTAAGGCAATATGATTAATTTCTTGCTTGTCAATAATACATGTACATACATACACACACAAGCGTACAACAAACAAAAGGTGTTACAATGCACCCCTGAACCCTCATCGTTCATGTCCGTGCAACGAAGTATTGCACTCATGCTAGCCCTAGCTTTGTCTCTCCTACCGCCTACCGGCGATGTCGCAGGCTGGGCACTGTCGGCCTCTTGAACCACCGGTGCTGGAGAGCTTGGCCACCGTCATCCTCTTCTCCGGGTTGCACGTCAGAAGCCCATCAACACCTCGAACCCAGCCTCCGACAATGGCGGCCGGCGGAGCATCCTGGCGTCGGCCGGAGATGGGAAGAAGTCGCGAAGAAAGCTGTCCGGCGCATCCTCCCAGCAGCCCGCTGCCCCTTGTAGCCTCGCCAACCGCTTGATGTCGTTCACGCGGAGGACGTCGACGATCTCGCCGAGCTGCTCCCTGTCCGAGCTCCCCGGAACAGCGGCTTCCGGGCGAGGAGCCTCGCCATGATGCAGCCGAGCGACCACGCGTCGACGCGCTCGTCGTAGTCCGTCGACCCGAGGAGGATCTCCGGGCGCAGTACCCCGCGTGCCGATCGGGTTGGAGTAGGGCGGCGGCGAGGCGGTGCTCTGCGACAGGCCGAGGTCGCAGATCTTGAGGTTGCCGCGCGCGTCGACGAGGACGTTGTCCGGCTTGAGGTCCGGTGCATGAGGCCGGCGTCGTGCACCTCTTGGCGCCGGAGAGCAGCTGCCGCATGGCGACGCGGACCTCGAGCTCCGACCGCCGCGTCCTCCCGCGGCGCTCGCGCCTCAAGACTTGACGCAGCGTCGGCCCACGAACTCCATGACGAGGACGGCCTCGCCGTCGTCGCATCGGCCGTGCGCGCGAGGCTGCACGATGTAGGGGTGGCCCCTGCACACCTCCATGGCGGCGACCTCGCGGTCGAAGTCGGAGCGGTCGACGAGCTCCCCGCAGTCGTCTCGGTACGAGCGGATGCACTTCATGGCGACGATCTCGCCGGAGCGGCGGTCGCGCGCGCGGTAGACGACGCCGCATCCTCCCGAGGCGAGCTCGTCGAGCTTGACGAAGCGGCTGATCACGACGGAGGAGGCCGTCGCCATCGCCATGGCCGCCGAGATAGGTAGCCTAGCTAGGGTTTTCTTTTCCGTCCTCTTTCTTTCGTGGCACTCGAGTCGATATGACGCAAATGCAAACGGGTTCAGGAGGAGAGAGGTAGCAATCTATTTATGGCTGGCTGGGCTACGCACGTGCGTAGCAACATGAGTCCGATGCGGTCTCGACGAAGTAGTCTTGGCGCGAAGCCGCGAACGCAGAGATGCTCGCATGCACACGTATTCGGACTCCGAGTTGAAATCAGGGGATTGATATATTTGGTGACAGAGATATATATGTTCCATTTCATGTGTAACGCAGCTAAACAAGGTTTTTACACGTGTATGCATGCATCCGTATTCCGTGCGTCGGTGCGTGCAATTTCGCCGTGGCCTGTAGATAACTAGCGTGCGCGCGCGTGCCAATTCATTTCACTTCGGGTTTCCGAATATGCGGGGACGCGGCCGCTCGACCAGCCGTGCAAAGGGATGAAAACGGTCGGAATCGGTAGCATATATTTGAAAACGATACTTGATCGGCCGGTAATTGACCATATTTATCATTTAAACTACTGATCAGTGTCGACATTAATACGATGCAGAAAAAAAAGAAAAAAACAAAATTTAAAAATAGCAAAAAAGGGTACGTATAGGCGGAAACGGTACCCCTTACACGGAAACAACGCTCGGTCGATCGGGAATTTCCATGACCGTGTGAGTCAGCCCGTGCATATGTAGAGAGCGGCGATCACGCCGGCGCCGCTTCTCGGCCTCCGCATTTCGCTCTCAACCACGGCACCACCACCCGCTCACGTTCCGCCCCGCCTCTCCTAGGCCGGGCCCACTTACATCTGGTAGCTTTTATAGGTTATAGACTGCCCTCACAGACCAACACAAGTCTTTCTGCAAACTTTGTCCTCACTCGTGCGCACCCGGGAAGAATTTCCCGGTCGATTACCCATCCCTAAATTGCTCTAGGCTTGTCCTCACTCGTGCGCACCCGGGAAGAATTTCCTGGTCGGTCACCCATCCCTAAATTGCTCCAGGCCAAGTACGCTTAACCTCAGAGTTCTTTAGAGATCGGCTTCCAGAAAAGAAGTTGCAACTTGTTGATATGAGTATTCTATTAATCCTATTAAGCCCTGGGTTAGGATGTCACACCACCGCTTCTATCTGGTAGCTATGTCTCGTGCTGCCATGGCGCCATCATCCCCTTGCTCCCCAGCCCGTCCCCTCCACGTCTATCTAGCACCTGCGCCACGCGACGCCAGGGCGCCACTACGCCCACTCGCGCTCCACCCGTTCATGCCTGCCACCTCTGACCTCTGTGTCACACCTCCACTGTGCACGTCACCACCGTGCCACTACCGCCTTTGTGCAGTCGAGCGCTATATACCTGCACCTGCGCGACCTCCATCCCATTCCTGTGCCGCGCCACGCCCTGTCTTGTCCTTCGGTGGCTAGCCTCTGCTACTCTATCCTCCCCTTCTCCCCATCGTCTCCATATCTGAATTGTAAAGCTTTGCCAAAAGTTCATGTTAATTTGTTGAGTAAACTATATATACCACTGGTCCTTCAAGATGAGGCCAAGTGTCACTTAAGTCCACAATTTTATAATTCGGCATTTAGATCCATGATCTTGTCTAAGTGAATAATCGTGGGTCCAAAGCCCATTTGACAAGATTGATTTGCCTACGTGGCTCCATTGTGACCGTATCTTTGCATTTAACCTCCTCTGCACCCGATCGACCAACTTCTCACCAAATATCCCCTCTTCTTTGTTGTTTAAATTTAGGGTTTCAGCGGCGGCAATAGGGGCGGTAGTGGTGATGTGACTAGGACGGCAACGACGAGGGAGGCAGGTAGGGCGGTGCCGACAAGGGTGGTGGTTAGGCGGATTCCTGAAGCATGCCAATAGGGGAAGCCAATCAGCCATGGCTACTTTAAGCAACGGGTCTTTTCAAGTGCATAGAGGAAAAGGATCAATCTCCCGTTGATTCTGTGCCCTTGTTGCCTTGCAAAACACATCTCCAAACACTGCGGAAGCGCGGACAGCCCACAATCATCATCGCAGCCCTTGGAATCATTGCAATCATGCGGGGGTGGATGGTTGAGTGTTCGACAGAGCGTGGGAGCAGTGGCCACAGGTAGAGGGGATATTTGGAGGAGAAGTGGGTGACTAGGCATGAAAGGGACTAAGTAAAATTTGTGGTCACACTAGACAGCCACGTAAGCCGGTGAACCCGATCAGACGGGCTTTGGACTTATGATGGTTCACTAAAAACATGATCATGGACATAGAGGTTGAATTTACAAGATTATTAACCTAAGTAACATCATGCTCTAACTTTATGAATCGGCGGTGTATTTTACTCTAATTTTTTAGAGGGGGATACTACCAAGCCTTGTCTCGTAGTGTAACTTTATAACTACAAATAAAACAGAGTTTTACATAGCAAATACAAAAGAAAACTAATAAGCAATTACAAATGTTGTAATCAATCAGCAACTTCCTACACATACATAGGAGAACATCATTCCGAAAAGCAAACCACCAGCTATCAAAAATGGAGTAATATTTTCAAAACTCTTCCCATTTTTTCTTCCAAATGTGCCAATAGGCTATGAAGAAAACATAAAAGAACCCTTTTCGCTTGAACCGAAGTATTGCTAAATCCACTATTTAAAAAAAAAATTGAAACGGATATTCCAAGGGATACCCAACTTCTTTCAGCACCTTTTACTGAAAGGACGGCTTGTTTGGCTGCAAGGTACAACACCGCCATACAACTGAACCACAACCTATTGATCCTTTGTTTGCTGCATGGTGTAACACCCGGCTGGCTGTATGGCAGCACTGCACTAGGCAGCCGAACAAAGCCAAAGGAAATACAGATGCAAGAGAGTTTCCCTTTATTGTGTAGAGCAAAGAACACAGGTTAAGTTAGCGTGAAGAGAGGTACAATTCTTTCTATCGAACATGTCCCTTATGTTAAGACGGTCTCGAAACAGGAGCTAGATGAAGGTTTTGATTTTCATCACACACTCAGTTTTCTATAACCACAAGTTTCTCTTAATTCACTATCTTATATCTTACATTTGTTTGCAAATTTCTGCAAGTCACATTAATTCACGTTTGTGTGGAAGTTTCTGTTGATATTTCTCGCCCTTCTGTTTGTCCCCTTTTTTTTTTTTTTTACTGCCATCGCATCTGAAACTAGACCGGGTCAACCCACCATAGGAGCACCATATATGAGTTAGACTATGAGTAGGGTTAGACTAATGTGTGGGTCGGGTTGACTGATAGCTTGCAGTTTTCTGCCCGATTCAACTGCACCCCTAAATATAATGACAGAGCCAGAAAGATTTTTAAAACCGAGTAAAACTTAACTGTATCTAGTATTTCTTACAGAGATTCTATGGTTATTTCAGTTGCTAAAAATTCGTTGGAACGTATGATGGTCAACCTGGGCAAGTAGCTGCCTGTGGTAGCCGGACAGTGGTCAGTGGCTCTGCCTCAGGTTTGGCTAAGCTCATATTTTGTCGGCCCACTACTCAATGCATACGAACCATGGCATCTGGGCCTAAGGCCTGGAGGGACATCCTTACCATTTTCCGATTTACGTACATTTTGCTGTGCAAAAGACTTACTCCGTAACTACCACCATTGCAGCCATGAGCCGTGGCAGCTAAACCAAAGCATGCAGTGACGCTGAACTAGGTTGGAACATGGAGACCGAGTCTTATCCATAATTAATATCCTGTAGCATCTTGTTCATCCTACACAAGCTAATTTTCTTGAGGGTAATTAAGTCTGATTAGCCCTCTAAACTGTTACAGACGTTTGAATTACCTCATCTATTCCTATACCAGATATTAACATCCAAACTATTGAAACAAGACGAAATATATCTCTCTAACACAATCAACGTACAGTGGTTTTTGAGCCTAGAATAGTCAACAAATCAGTAAAAAAAATTTTAAAAAATCTTAATCTCTCTCTCTTTCTTACTCTATCCGGCAGCAGGCCCATCTAGAAAGACGAAATGAGATTTTTTTTACGGTGTTTGATCTAATGGTCCACAATAAAAGGTATCACTTAAAAGATATTTAAGTATTGACATAGGTACTTAGGTAGTAAGGGTAAAAGGATAATTTTTCTAAGAAATAGAGAAGGGCATAATTATCTTCGTATTAGTTCTAAGTACATAAGTGCCGCATCGGTACCTTATCTCCAGTATGCCTGATGATTCTCCATACATTATTTACATGTTGTCTTTTCAGATTTACATTCTTTTCCTAAGAACATGATCACCGGTAATCCTCCATTCCGATATTTACGTGTTTTTTTAATTTACCTTTTCTCCCTAAGAACATGATCATGATATTTTTAAGGTTGATGTCATGTTCCTAATAATACCATCAGATAAAATATGACTGAATGTTTGCGTGATTATTTTAAGATTTATATTTTATCACAATAAACATACAACCTCGGTAAATCACCGGTTGTAGGTTCAAATGTAATTCATCGTCAATATGCTATATTTACATGGTTTGTTCAACTTTGCATATTCTCTCCGAATGAACATGAACATAGATACTATAAATTCAAAGTACAATCTTAAAACAAAAAAAAATCAAAGTACAACATATGATAGTAAGTGAAGAAGGAAATGGATCAGATATGTTTTTTTTTATCATGCAGCCATGTTGTTTGGGGCGAAAAAATGTGTCTTTTTTTATTATTGTGTTGATCAGAGTGCAATCGCTACAATTGAGGAAATTCTTTTAAAAAGTATTTTTCTCTTTAATTGTACGGTAATCAACAACGTTAATTACTGAGATCCTGATCCTGTTCTCGCATGCTAGAAATTAGGGGCTAATTTGGTTATTATTGTTTCCAACTTAATCATCATGCATGCATGTATGCATGCTAAAATTTAGGAGCTAATTTGACTGCTATGTACGCTACTTTATATAGAAACACGCATGTCCACTTAATTTTAAATTTGTGATGCATGAAACCACACAAAAATACATATTCAAATATTATAAAATAATAAAATTTATTTGGAAGACAAATGTATGGGAAGATTTATATTTTCTCCACTGAACGATACAAAATGTATTGGAGACAAAATGCCTCGGAAGATTGACATATTTTTCTACTAAACAATACCGATCAATTCAATTTCAGCCAGGTATTTGAGTAACCCAAAATGCCAATATTTTACTAGATAATTACTTCACTGCCATCGGTTACGATAACTTTTATTCCGTAACTTACCCTTCTCTTGATCAACGGTTCATATTGATCTACCTCTCAATACCTCTAGATACCTCGCAAATACTGTAAAAGCTCTCAAAGAGTAATAACAGGGACAGCATACGGCAGCCATGAGAAGGAGGAGGCCCCATCGGCCACCCGCCTGCTAAATTTTTAACTTTTTCGTCACATTGTTCTAATTTTTTCAAATTATCAATTTTAGCGTGGAACTAAACACACCAAAGTTGTCATGTCTTCATTGCCGGTCTCAGTTGGATGAAAACTATAAGTTATGTGGTTGTTCACAAGTGTAGGCCTATGCTATTTCCTCGAGCTTGCTCTTCTTTCGACTTATGGTGGTGCGAGGTGAACTGACATATTTTAGTTCTTGATACCTCCCATGCATAAGAATCTTGTAACAGAGGAGAATAAACCCTATACTATCAATTCTGCTGAGGTGTAATATATATCCACTAGTTAGTTACTTTATGGATGTTGGTGTTCTTCACCCTTGGCAATTCAGGACGATAGAATTAAGATGCAAGATCACTTTGTGTTGTTGTGAAGATACGAGATATTCTACACGCTGAGCTCAAAAACAGAGAGAACACCAGTATTTATCCTGCATGTTGCGTGCACAAAAGTAGTTGAGGTGTTGCTGGCAATCTAATGATATTTGCGGCAAGCACTGCTCCAGCCTCCATATGAGCTGTTTATTTGTGAGGTGACCATCAATATAAATGTATCCTTGCGAGCGGGTCAGATGGTTATTCCAAAAATTATTAGAAGACATGTGAAAAATTAACCTTTTTTTACTCTCCTCAGATGGACGGCAGGAAACCAAGAATGTGTAGAATTCATTCAGCTGTACGAAACCGAGCATATATTTGCTACAATCAGACTTGGGAAGAACTCGTAGTTGTAGTGGCGTATATTTGCTACCGAGGTTGCTATGAGCAGTTTTTCCTCATTCAGAGGCTGCCTTATTTTAGCTTGTTGACAACACCACGTACTTAATTGCTACCGTACTACTTTCAGAAAACCACAGGATCCATCCGGAACCACATAGAAAAACAGGAAAACGCTTCGTCCCAGACGTTCGATCCTCTGATTCACGTCAGACGCTCAGGACAAAGAGAATGCCAGCCGCCATGGCCCACCACGTCTCTCCCACACGCATCCTCGTGCTGCCACGTGTCCCCACTACATATTCCGTTGTAACAAATCACCCATATATTTTGAAAACGCTGAAGATAGCAGGGAAGTAGGGTGAAGAATGATGAGAGAAAGACATATGCGGCTAGCAATTTTTTTTTTAAAAAAAATTGATGGCTCGTTCTAGCACATGGGACCAAAACCACCTTATAAACAGCCCGGCATAGATTAAGGGTGAAAGATCGATCTGTGAGGTCGTCACACCTATCGTACGCCGCCGTTGCTCGCCTGCCAATGGAGAAGAATAGCCGATTTGGTGCTGCGGGTGGACATGGCAACTGTGCTGCTCGTGGGTTCCATCCTGCTGCGGGCGGTCATGGCAACTCTGCTCGTGGGTTCCATCCTGGTTTTGGCAGCGGGAATCAGCAAGGTGGTAGGGACCGAGGTCGAGGAAGGGGAGGGTTCGGCGGTCGAGGTCGCCATGATCATCCTCAAGGTCCTCAAGGTGGAAGATGGTTTGGCAGTGGGCATGGTTGGAACAATGGGTTCGGGATGAATGCAGGTCCGAACGTCGGCAATTTCAGTGGTGGTGGTCAGATTGGTTTCAATCCTAACTTAGGGTTTCAGCCACAGTTTGGTGCTTCCGGTAGCCATGGTGGTAATCCAGTTGGCCCTTTTCTGCCATCAGGTGAGCCTGTGACCAGGGGTTCATCTGTAGTTGGTGGCGCATTCCCTGTGGGTGGCGGTGCTGCTTTGGCTGGTGTGTCTGTCCCTGTGCCGGCTGGTGCTGGTTGTGGTGTACATGCGCAAGCTGGTGCTGCATATCCTGTGGGTGGCGGCGGAGGTTCTGGTGCTATTCTTGGTGGAGATGCGGTGCCTGGTGGAGCTGCTTTTTCAGCTGCTATTGCTTCCTTGCCGAAGGTCGGGGGAGTTCAGCCTAGTGGCTCGGCTAATGCCGCATCAGGTGGTGCAATCGCTTAGGTAACTGGTGGTTCTGGTGGTATGTAGGGGCAAGGTGTTGCCGGATCAGCTAAAGGCAAGATTGGTATGGATGCTTCGGTAGGTGGGTGTATTGCTCAAGTTTCAGATAGTACTGTCAAGGGTGTAGCTACTTTGGGTGATGGTAAGGGCTCTACTGCTGTTGCTTTTGGTGCAGAAGGTAGTGTACTCTCCCAGATGCCAGGTGATTTGTATAACAGAGGAAAAGCTAAGGTTGATAACAAAGGGTCAGGTAAACCATATTGTTTCAGGTGTTACACTAAAGGGCATACAATGCAAGAATGTTCTTCCAAGTTATACTGTGAAATTTGTGAAAGTAAGGATCATGTTGCTACTCGTTGCCCGATATTTAGGTCAACTAATAAACCTATTGCTCAGTTATGTGGCTATGCTGCAGATGGTCTTGGTTTCTTCCATATTCCACTTTCAGCTGGACAGAGGATTAGGCATGATCCAAAGGCTGCTTTGGTTAAAGTGACTAACGGTCAGATGACAATAAATGCTGTCATATCTGAGCTACAGAGATTAATCCCTGGTAAGTGGGAGTGGGTGGTTCATGACAATGGAGATGGTACTTTTCGCACTATCTTTCCTTCTGCAGCTGAATTGAGTCGCATGGTGGAATGGGGCAAGGTACACACTAAGGTTAGTGAGGCTCAGATGGAGATTGTAGAAAGGGGTGTAGGAAATGAGGTGAAATATGTGATTCCGAAGGTGTGGGTACAGTGCAAAGGCCTTCCTTCTGAATTGAGGGAGTTTTTAATTATTTGGGCTGTTGGTTCCATTCTTGGCATTACTAAAGCCGTGGATATGGTTTTCACTAGAAGGTATGACATCGCTCGTCTGCAGGTTTTGGTCCTTGACCCATCTTTGATTCCGGATGTGGTGGATGTGGTTATTGGGGATCACCTGTATGAGCTAACCTTTAGAGTTGAACCTGAAAATGGGCCTAAGGAGCCTGTGCCCATGGAGATGGAAAATTTGGAGGATGGAGATGTGGAGAAGAAGGATGAGGGGAATATAAATCAGAAAGTTGGGAAGGAAGCTGGTCTTGATGATTCAGGAAACGGTTCTAAGTTGGGTTCTGGTGTTCAGTTTAGTGAGAGGGGTTGCCCACCTGCTCCTTCCTCACAGCTAAATCTGATACATGAATCTGATGGCTTGACTGCTTCTGATGAAGATTTTGATGGCTTTGTTGAAGATACTTTAATGGTTGACAAGGTTCAGACTCAGCAAAATTTGGTGGCAAAACTCTCTGCCATCCCTGAGGCAGTACTCTCTCCATCAAGGAAGAGTAAGAGAAGAGCAAGTGACAGTGATCAGCTTGTTCTTGAAAGGGCGGAGAAGTTGAAGGCTGATAAGAACTTGGAGAATCTGCAAACTAAAGGTATTTATTTAATAATGTTTCTTTTACTGAATTTTCAAATAATCAAATTTCTGCTTATTTGGATAGTCTTGGTGTTATACCTACTTCTGAAAATGTTGTTTTAGATGATGTAATTAATGATTTGAAATGTGTGGAGAGTAAGAGATTAAGTGAATATGATTGTTCTGCTATTAATCAGGTTTCTACCCCTAATGTTGATACTGAGTCATTAGATGACCAGTTGGAGGACAATTTTCTACTACAACATCTATGTAGTGAAATTATGGAGGAGGTCATGGATTTCAGTGAGGACTGTGAGAACAATCTTACAAATACTTTAAATCCCTTGGCATCTCCCTCTAACTCTAAGAATAAGAGTAAAAAGGGGAAAAAGAAGAAGAAAATTTAAAACAGTTTAAATGAAGGGAATCTTTTGGAATTGTGATGGGTTCAAGGACCCGAAAAAACACAAGTTTATTTCTGACTTAACCAAGGAACATCAACTTGACTTTATAGCTTTGTCTGAGACGGTTAAAAAAGAGTTTACTCCGGCTGCACTTAAAAATCTTTGTGCTGGTAAGGAGTTTTTGTGGCACTGTAAACCTCCTAGAGGTAGGTCTGGGGGGCTTCTTTTGGGCATCAATTTACTAAATGTTGATATTGGTTTAATTGATGAGGGCGATTTCTATATTAAGTTCCATTTATGTAACAAAGTGGATAAGTTCAAGTGGGCTTTAGTTTTGGTTTATGGACCAGCACAAAATGAACTTAAGGATCAATTTCTCGCTGAATTAGTTAATTTGTGCAGTCATGAATCTTTACCAATTCTTATTGGTGGTGATTTTAATATTTTACGTAGCTCAGAGGAAAAAAATAATGACAACTTTGATGATAGATGGCCCTTTCTTTTTAATGCTATTATTGATGGTCTGAGCCTTAGGGAGTTGCAGATGTCGGGTAGAAATTTTACTTGGGCAAATAACTTAGCAAATCCGACCTATGAGAAACTAGATAGGATTTTGATGTCCACTGAGTGGGAACATAAGTTTCCTCTTTCATTGGTGGTTGCTCTTAATAGAGATATTTCGGATCATACTCCTTTACTTTTAAATACAAACTCATCTTCTGTGGGTAATACACACCATAGTTTTAAATTTGAACTTGGTTGGTTGTTACGTGATGGCTTTGTTGACATGGTGAAGGAGGTCTGGTCTAGTGTCAATGAGGGTAATACTCCTATGGAGCGTTGGCAGGAGAAGATTCGTCGTTTAAGACAACATTTGAGAGGTTGGGCTAAACATACAAGTGGTATGTATAAAAAAGAGAAAAAAGGAGATTCTGGATAGGTTGGATTTGCTGGATAAAAAGGCTGAATCTGATCTTTTAACTCAGGAGGAAATTGATTTTAGATGGTTTTGTAGGAATAGATTATCTACACTTTTGAGAGAAGAAGAAATTAGGTGGTATCAAAGGGCTAAAACTAAGGATATTTTGGAGGGTGATTCAAATACAAAATATTTTCATTTGGTTGCTAATGGTAAACATAGGAAAACCAGAATTTATCAACTTCAAGATGGGGATCAAGTAATAAATGGTGATGCGAATCTAAAATCGCATATTACCACTTATTATAAAGGCCTTTTTGGTCCTCCTGATGATTCTGATCTCCAATTTAATGAAAATCATTTTGTTTACATTCCTCAAGTTTCTCAATTGGAGAATGAAGCTTTAATACAGGACTTTACTGAAAAGGAAATTAAAGATGCAATTTTTCAAATAGAACATAATAAAGCTCCGGGTCCTGATGGATTTCCTGCTGAGTTTTATCAGGTTTTTTGGGATGTCATTAAAGATGATTTATTAAACCTTTTTAGAGATTTCCATAATGGTACATTGCCTTTATTCTCCCTTAACTTTGGTACTATTATTCTCTTGCCTAAGTGTGCGGAGGCTATGAGAATTCAACAATATAGACCTATTTGCTTACTTAATGTTAGTTTTAAGATCTTTACCAAAGTTGCTACGAATAGGATAATGAGCGTTGCTCAAAAGGTGATTAGTCCTACTCAAACTGCTTTTATACCTGGGAGGAATATTATGGAAGGCGTTGTTATCCTACATGAAACTATGCATGAATTGCATCGAAAAAATAAAAGTGCTGTGATTTTTAAGATTGACTTTGAAAAAGCCTATGATAAGGTTAAATGGTCTTTTGTTCAACAAACACTAAGGATGAAGGGCTTCTCTCCTAAATGGTGCAAATTGATAGCTTCTTTTATTCAAGGGGGTCATGTTGGTATTAAAGTAAATGATCAAACTGGTAATAATTTTCAAACGCACAAAGGTCTAAGGCAAGGAGATCCTTTGTCACCAATTCTTTTTAATATAGTAGCGGATATGCTTACTTTATTAATTAAGAGGGCTAAGGATGTTGGTTCGTTGAATGGGGTTGTCCCTCATTTAGTGGATGATGGTTTGTCCATTTTACAGTATGCTGATGATACCATCATTTTTTTGGAGCATGATTTACAACAAGCGAAGAATCTAAAATTGATTTTATCCGTGTTTGAAAAATTGTCTGGCTTGAAAATAAATTTTCACAAGAGTGAATTATTTTGTTTTGGCCAGGCAAAGGAATATTATGACCAGTACTCTAACATCTTTGGTTGTAAGCGTGGCTCTTTTCCTGTTAAATATCTTGGTATCCCAATGCATTATAGAAAATTAAATAATAAGGATTGGAAGGTGATTGAGCAAAGAATTGAGAAAAAACTTAGCAGTTGGAAAGGAAAACATTTATCTGTTGGGGGTAGACTGGTTTTGATTAACTCTGTGCTTTCAAGTCTAGCTATGTTTATGATATCATTTTTGGAGATACCTAAAGGGGTTCTTCAAAAAATTGATTATTATAGATCTCGTTTCTTTTGTTAAGGGGATGATCATAAAAAAAAGTATAGACTTACTAGATGGGATATAATTTGTCAACCCAAAGATCTCTTACATATTGGCATGAATTGTGTACTTCTATTATACATATTCAATTGAATCATTCTTCTGATTGCTTTAGATGGAATTATCATCAGAGTGGTAGTTTTTCTGTTAGGTCAATGTATCTAGCTTTAATTAATAATGGATATATTGAAAAAAAATAAGATTATTTGGAAGCTTAAGATGCCACTCAAGATTAAGATCTTTATGTGGTACTTGCTTAAAGGGGTTGTGCTGACTAAGGACAATTTGGCAAGACGAAATTGGAATGGCAGTTTAAGATGTTGTTTCTGCATGAAAAATGAGACCATACAACATCTTTTTCTTGACTGTCATTATGCAAAATTTGTTTGGAGAGCAGTACAATTCTCTTTTGGTTTAAACCTTCCAAGTATCATATCTAATATGTTTGATGGGTGGCTTATGGGGGTTAATAAGAAGAAGTGTAATCTCATACTTGTAGGAGCATCTGCCATATGTTAGGCCCTATGGTTGAGTAGTAATGATTTAGTTTTTAACAAATCACCATATACTTCATATATGCAGGTAATATTCAAGGTAACATATTGGATCCGGTTATGGGTAAAGCTGCAAAAGTGTGAAAAGGATGGTGAACTTATGAAGGTTGCATGTCGCAAACTCGAGACGACGGTGATACAACTCTTTGCAAACTATAGATGGAGATTCACAAATAGACTAGAATAAATGTATACTCTTTATCTTGGTTTGCTTTTTATTTTGTTGAGTGTGTTTGATTACATTTGAACTACACTCTTTATATGAGTGATACTTTGTAATAATTGGCTATAGCTCTGTTGAGTCAAGGCCGGGATATAAATTCCATTATCTAAAAAAACTAGCCTGTAAAGTTGTGCATTCACGCAACTACAACCATCCTATTATATTATTTGTCATCGTTCTCAGCAATACGTGAGTTCGTCACCCTTACGTTTTCTCCATACAGCAGCATGTTCGTCTTATCTTCTTATTTTTTTGTTGTGCTGTTGAAATTTATAAAGTTTTTTGAGTAAATTGAGTATGAGTAACCGTCTTCTTCATTGCAGCTTGAGCCACTACCTTCCCGTCATCTTTGCTGCTACACGACTCTCTTATCCTCCCCTTATATTGAGAAAATTTCATGTGTACCCTTGAAACTTCACCCAATCCCTTCTATGTCCCTGAGATTCGCTCATTTCCTTCCATATCCCTAAATTTCAGTTTGGATCCCTTCTATACCCCTTCTATCAGTTGACCGTTAAATTTCTATCATAAAGTCCATTTTTCCTTTTGATATCAAGAAAATATAAATTTATAAAGTATATGGATGAAGTGTATAAATTTATGCAGGTTGAAGTCGATGGTTATGCAACTATTTACCAATTATGGGTGGAGATTCACAAATAGACTTCAATAAATGTGTTCTCCTTATTTTGGCTTGGTTACCTTTGTTTTTGTTTAGTGTGTTCTTTTTATCTAAACTACACTCTTTTCTGGAGTGCTACTTTGTAATAATTAGCTGTAGCTCTTTTTAGCAAAGGCTGGGATGTTATATTCCATTATCTAAAAAAAAATATGGATGAAGTGTATAAATGTATGAGTTTATCTTGTGAGGTATTACTCCCTCCATCTACTTTTGATAGTCATATTTTCAAATATGAAAAATCTATTTTTGATAGGCATATTTCAATCCAACAACCAATCATCTTAATGACTTTCTCCGATTTAATGCATGACTCTCTATTCTTCCACACAAGATTGGTTGCATGGACATCGAGAAATGTAAATATTAATGAATCGCTTGTTTACGAGGAATGACTAGTAGCATGTTTAAATGGATGATAAGTAGAATCCCTTATCATTGGTCTGTGTGTCAAGATTAAATATGACTATCAAAAGTAGATGGAGGGAGTAATACCTCACAAGATAAACTCATACATTTATACACTTCATCCATATTTTTTTTTAGATAATGGAATATAACATCCCAGCCTTTGCTAAAAAGAGCTACAGCTAATTATTACAAAATAGCACTCCAGAAAAGAGTGTAGTTTAGATAAAAAGAACACACTAAACAAAAACAAAGGTAACCAAGCCAAAATAAGGAGAACACATTTATTGAAGTCTATTTGTGAATCTCCACCCATAATTGGTAAATAGTTGCATAACCATCGACTTCAACCTGCATAAATTTATACACTTCATCCATATACTTTATAAATTTATATTTTCTTGATATCAAAAGGAAAAATGGACTTTATGATAGAAATTTAACGGTCAACTGATAGAAGGGGTATAGAAGGGATCCAAACTGAAATTTAGGGATATGGAAGGAAATGAGCGAATCTCAGGGACATAGAAGGGATTGGGTGAAGTTTCAAGGGTACACATGAAATTTTCTCAATATAAGGGGAGGATAAGAGAGTCGTGTGGCAGCAAAGATGACGGGAAGGTAGTGGCTCAAGCTGCAATGAAGAAGACGGTTACTCATACTCAATTTACTCAAAAAACTTTATAAATTTCAACAGCACAACAAAAAAATAAGAAGATAAGACGAACATGCTGCTGTATGGAGAAAACGTAAGGGTGACGAACTCACGTATTGCTGAGAACGATGACAAATAATATAATAGGATGGTTGTAGTTGCGTGAATGCACAACTTTACAGGCTAGTTTTTTTAGATAATGGAATTTATATCCCGGCCTTGACTCAACAGAGCTATAGCCAATTATTACAAAGTATCACTCATATAAAGAGTGTAGTTCAAATGTAATCAAACACACTCAACAAAATAAAAAGCAAACCAAGATAAAGAGTATACATTTATTCTAGTCTATTTGTGAATCTCCATCTATAGTTTGCAAAGAGTTGTATCACCGTCGTCTCGAGTTTGCGACATGCAACATTTGTAAGTTCACCATCCTTTTCACACTTTTGCAGCTTTACCCATAACCGGATCCAATATGTTACCTTGAATATTACCTGCATATATGAAGTATATGGTGATTTGTTAAAAACTAAATCATTACTACTCAACCATAGGGCCTAACATATGGCAGATGCTCCTACAAGTATGAGATTACACTTCTTCTTATTAACCCCCATAAGCCACCCATCAAACATATTAGATATGATACTTGGAAGGTTTAAACCAAAAGAGAATTGTACTGCTCTCCAAACAAATTTTGCATAATGACAGTCAAGAAAAAGATGTTGTATGGTCTCATTTTTCATGCAGAAACAACATCTTAAACTGCCATTCCAATTTCGTCTTGCCAAATTGTCCTTAGTCAGCACAACCCCTTTAAGCAAGTACCACATAAAGATCTTAATCTTGAGTGGCATCTTAAGCTTCCAAATAATCTTATTTTTTTTCAATATATCCATTATTAATTAAAGCTAGATACATTGACCTAACAGAAAAACTACCACTCTGATGATAATTCCATCTAAAGCAATCAGAAGAATGGTTCAATTGAATATGTATAATAGAAGTACACAATTCATGCCAATATGTAAGAGATCTTTGGGTTGACAAATTATATCCCATCTAGTAAGTCTATACTTTTTTTTATGATCATCCCCTTAACAAAAGAAACGAGATCTATAATAATCAATTTTTTGAAGAACCCTTTTAGGTATCTCAACAAATGATATCATAAACATATCTAGACTTGAAAGAACAGAGTTAATCAAAACCAGTCTACCCCCAACAGATAAATGTTTTCCTTTCCAACTGCTAAGTTTTTTCTCAATTCTTTGCTCAATCACCTTCCAATCCTTATTATTTAATTTTCTATAATGCATTGGGATACTCTTCTAGTTAAGAAAAAACGAAATATGATCCATACATGTAGTTACATCGGAAATATATATAAGTTACCTCTAGAAATTAGTTCCAAAATTTGTATTACAAAATTAAATCATGCATCTGAAATATGTAGGTACGTACTCCATGATGACAAGCACTGCGCCATCCCACAGCCGTCCATGTCGCACAAGACATGTGAAACAGGCATTCCTACCAGAAAAGCTAGAAGATTCGTGCAATGAGCAGAAGACGCGCGCGCATCCGAAAATAGTAGGCTTCCAGATAATTTAAATGAAGCCATCCTACTAAGTACTAGTATTATCTGCCAAAGGCCCTATTTAGATTCCAACTTTTTTATTTAAACTTCTAACTTTTTCGTCACATCGAACTTTTCTACACATACACAAATTTTCAACTTTTTCGTCACATTGTTCTAATTTCTTCAAATTTTCAATTTTAGCGTGGAACTAAACACACCAAAGTTGTCATGTCTTCATGGCAGGTTTCAGTTGGATGAAAACTATAAGTTATGTGGTTGTTCACAAGTGTAGGCCTATGCTATTTCCTCGAGCTTGCTCTTCTTTCGACTTATGGTGGTGCGAGGTGAACTGACATATTTTAGTTCTTGATACCTCCCATGCATAAGAATCTTGTAACAGAGGAGAATAAACCCTATACTATCAATTCTGCTGAGGTGTAATATATATCCACTAGTTAGTTACTTTATGGATGTTGGTGTTCTTCACCCTTGGCAATTCAGGACGATAGAATTAAGATGCAAGATCACTTTGTGTTGTTGTGAAGATACGAGATGTTCTACACGCTGAGCTCAAAAACAGAGAGAACACCAGTATTTATCCTGCACGTTGCGTGCACAAAAGTAGTTGAGGTGTTGCAGGCAATCTAATGATATTTGCGGCAAGCACTGCTCCAGCCTCCATATGAGCTGTTTATTTGTGAGGTGACCATCAATATAAATGTATCCTTGCGAGCGGGTCAGATGGTTATTCCAAAAATTATTAGAAGACATGCGAAAAATTAACCTTGTTTAACTCTCCTCAGATGGACGGCAGGAAACCATGGATGTGTAGAACTCATTCAGCTGTACGAAACTGAGCATATATTTGCTACAATCAGAGTTGGGAAGAACTCGTAGTTGTAGTGGCGTATATTTGCTACCGAGGCTGCTGAGCAGTTTTTCCTCATTCAGAGGCTGCCTTATTTTAGCTTGTTGACAACACCACGTACTTAATTGCTACCGTACTGCTTTCAGAAAACCACAGGATCCATCCGGAACCACATAGAAAAACAGAAAAACGCTTCGTCCCGGACGTCCGATCCTGTGATTCACGTCGGACGCTCAGGACACAGAGAATGCCATTGCCAGCCGCTAGGGCCCACCACGTCTCTCCCACACGCGCCCTCGTGCTGCCACGTGTCCCCACTACATATTCCGTTGTAACAAATCACTCACATATTTTGAAAACCCTCTATTAAGGGAATTCATTTTATTTTTTTCCATTAAAAATGTTTCACCTAATGTACTCACAATGTTTCACTATGTATAGATATAATGTTGCAATGAATTGAAATATTCTTTTGCAACAAATCACCCATATATTATGGACACCCTTTATTAAAGGAATTCGTTTTATATTTTGTTCCACCAAAAATGTTTCACCTAGTGTACTTATAATGTTTCACTTTGTATGGATCAAATGTTGCAATGACTTGAAACATTCTTTCGCTATTTGCTGAAACATTATTTTTATATAAGGTGAAATAGCACCGATTTAAACGATTAAAACATTTTCGATTTACCTAGTGAAACAATTCCGATATACTTGGTGGAACAGCGTGCAACATTTAAAAATTATTCAATAATAAGCTAAAAAAATTTTCATCGGAATATATCCATGTGTGGTGTTGTTTTAAAGATTTAATTGCAACGAATTTAATGGTGTAATCGGATCATGATTTGGATACATAATTTAAGAGAAAAAATAGTTTAAAATTGTTTTGCATGCATGTATTCTTGATGACGTTCGGATGGTTGACGGCGTGCGCGCGGATCAGATGGCCCATTGATGTGTCCGATTTTTCGTCTCGCGCCGCACGTCCGAGGCATAGTGCTCTCCAGAAAAACAAGCATGCTTATCTTGTTGCTAAATGTACTGAAGGAGCTAGAGGGATGCCTTATTGTTGTGATGGCTACAAGTTATAACTTGACACTGATGATATGATCTCAGCTCTACACCATTTTTTCTTACTAACTTTCTCGCCAATCCGTAGCTGAAGATACCAAGTTAGCAGTGTGAATCATGATCAAACCATGACAAGTTCTGTGTGCTATAGCCTGTAGATTGTGTCCATCAGGCCTTCAATCAACTTTTGGGTTGCACCAACAAGAAGTTCTCTCTTAATATGTGTACTGTTTCTCCCTTCTTCCGTATCGTTTGAGCACTCTGGCTTCCCCTTCATAACTGATTTTTAATTCAGAACCACATGAGGATTTCCTACTCAGTCTTATAAATATTTAGACTCTACACCACTACAGATTTTCTTATCTGTAACCGCCTTTCCCATGCCGGGGGCTTGCGGACCGTCGCAACATCGTCATCTCTAACGGGCTAAACAAAACACCGACAAAGATATACTCGTGAGTGAAGTATGAGCCCGTCATGGATGATCTCCATCGGTGACGGGCTTTATTTTGGCCCATAGTTTGACTCATCTGGCCCGACACGTGGCTTAGCCATCTTTAGTCCCCGGTTGTTGACGATCTTTAGTCCCGGGTATTTACACCGGGACTAAATATAGCGCTCTTTAGTCTCGGATTCGTAACCCCATTTTGCTACCCGGAACTGAAGGGGGTTGCAAACCGGGGTTAAAGACCGTTTTGTGCAGCAGTATATTAAACAAAAAGAGATACACATATAATATACCTCGCTTTCCTATGATAGCTTGATCTATAGTGTATTTTTATATAAAAAACTAGTCAACATTGAGTTCTAAAATTTAACTTTAATATTAATATATATAACTTTTAAACCAAATGTATACTGCTACTTAGTGTGGCTTATATGTGCAATATTATGTGCAGAAATTCATAATATCACGCCATAGGATTGATGAAAGCCATTAAAATCAAGCACGGAAGAATGGTTATGACAATGGAAAATACAATGTTGTTCCGATTTAAGTGGAAGATAAGAACGACAACTTTTTATGAATTTATTATTTTTGTCGAGTTGGTTTAGTTAAGTCCCTATTGATATTTTCTAAATATTCAAAGAATCAGGCACTATAGATCTTCAATTGTTGGTTTAAATATGAATAGAGCAACATTTTAGGAGGCGTCCATGAGGGTGGCAGTGGTGGACAAGAGCGGCGCAGCTCAACGGCATCAGCAGGGATGGTGGAGCTGTGCGCTGCGGGATGTGACACTGGCCTTACGGAGATCCTGCAGTGATAGAGGGCTTCGGGGTAGAGCGACGGTGATGCAAACAGGCAGCCATGGCTGCGCCGTCAAGTGGGCTATGGTGACTTACCGCCTCAAAATGGCTATGTTGACGGGCTAGTGCAGGGGAGAGGGGATCCGCTCTTCCCTCTCACCCTCTCCCTCTCTAACCCAACTATGTGGATGGAGGTTGAGTGCACCAGATGTCTTCCTCCTGCTAGGTGGCCACTTGGGGTCGAGGCGTCAGCTTAGTGGCTATGTGTTGAAGGTGCTCAGTTGGTGGTGGTTGTTGTGGCTAGTAGTGCACTTTGGCACAGGAGGGCAGGGAGAATTTGAGCGAAAGCCCAGCTGTTTGGGGCAACAACGGTGACGGTTGCAGGCGTTGCATCCGTTTTGGAGGCATTGTTGTGGATTATCTCCTTTTCAAGATGGAATTATTCAGATGAAAACCTTATCATGCCCTAGGACAGGCGGCGGAGGTGCTCTCATCACCGCATCCTCCTTGTAGGTGTTTGAAGATCTTTCCCTTTGTGTTCTTTTCTTTGCTTTTTAGCACCGGGTTCTGGTTGTAGATGTGTGGTGTAACGTTTTTTTTTTCTGTTTTCCTAGCTTTAGCCTTCTAGGGCTATAGACTTGTATATTTTTTTTGCTATATCGGACGAAACTCCGCACTATCTTATGTGGGTTGTTTCAAGAAAAATAAAATGAAAAAGAACAAAGAACTTCATTGCATTCTTGTTTTCGTTCTCATATGGTTGGTTGGTTGCATGTTCCCGGCCAATATCTCTCCCTCTGGCAGCACTGGCACTGGGCAGTGATGGTTAGCTTTCATCATATACATTACTCGTAGTCATTCTATTGTGATTAAAGCTTCTGAGACACAACGTGCTAGCAAAGAGGTAGGTTATATGAATGTGAATTCAACACATCTCCCAGACGTTCTGCTACATGAATGGTTAATATAAAGGCTAGCTACAAAGGTGTTGTGCTAATTACAACTTTGGAATGAAGGGCCAAAGTACAGAACAATAATGTAAGCCTTAGGATTGTGAGGCATTGGGAACTGAACTACTGAAGCTACAGAACATCCCCGCTCAGGATGGTTAGGCAAGAGTTGGCGTACTACCAAGCTAAGTTGTGCCTGTATGGTGCTTTGTAGGTAACGTGTGCTCAAAACTTGTTCAATACGTGGGATAGTTGATCAAACAGATTGATGAATCGTGCAACCCATCGTGACCGTGTGAGACTAATTTGTTTTGCAGCCCTAGGTTTCACCAAAGCTTTGTGTATAAGCACCCTGAACACAACACAGATGATCACTGGTGATAGCAACCCTGACAAGGAGGTTGAATCGATAGCACACAGACTTGGATGTGTACTGATATTGGCAGTATCTTCTGGAGTGGAGGAACACACAACACAAGGTGTTCTGATTTCCCCGTTGGCGGTGGGGACCCACTCCAACAGGTCTGGCCCCGGGACCGGGTCTAAATGTCCACCTATGGGGCAGTCGGGGCATGACCTGCATCTTGAGCAGGGCTTGGGGTGGGTTTGCAGTTTCACCTGTGGGTGAACCAAGAGGTCCCGAAAATACAGAATTAATGAAAAAAGTTAATAGCCTATTACAAATTTTGCTCACCAAGACAAATTCACTGGAGCACATATACATCAAGTAACCTTAGATATCTTTGACTCAGTCCCACATCATTCGCCACCCGCATGCGCCGTCACACGCTACTCGTGATTCCTGAGTCCCAATGCTGCCCTCTGATATTGCCCCTGACACTTCCAACACTGCTGCTCGCACATTGCGCCGCTGGTGAGAATTACTGCTTCTCGCTTGGCCTCTTCTTGCCACAGGAAGCACCTCCCAGTTTGCCACCGGTGAGCCCTGCCCTTGGATTTTGTCCGTCAACTCCTCTCAACAGTCTGCCTAGTCCCTTATGTTCCAACTTGCCTCCTAGCCAGCGGCTGATTTCGATCTCATCTCCCTCAATCCTAACAATGGCTCAGTGTTCCTCCGACATGGCAGCTTTTGGTGGATTGCCTTATCTTCTCAGTTCTTGTGTTGTCTTCACCGACAGTTCCAACCCCGGTTGGGGGTGGGGACTCACAGTGGCCAGGGCTAGAGCAACATTGAGCCCGAGTTGGAGATGGGGCCGGGGACAGGTGAGGAAGTCGAGTGTCAGGGAAGAGGGCATTCTGGCCCAACCCATCCCTCACCAGCCCTGTTACTACCCCTACTCAACACCGACAACTCTATAAGACTGCTACCAGCGTCAGGGATATTCAGAGGAAGATGTGCATCATCAGATGAGGGACTTAAGAGGAGTAGAACTTGAGGAAGTGATCTCTCCTAGTTATCAAATTCATGCCGATCTGCATTTACTTGTCATCCGGCGTTCCTTTTTTTTTCCCATTCGTTTCGAGGCTTGTAGTCTAACAGCTCTTATAGTTTCAGTTGTGTATACCTACGGATATATATCCATAGACCGAATTTAATAGAAAACGAATATACCTTACAAACTCCCTTAAAATTACGCTGTCAAGATCACAATAGCTGAGATTAATTTTAGATGAGAAAGCTGTAAAAATTCGAATCTTGCTTTAAAACGATGAAGTGAGCGGACATAGTGCGCACTTGTTGACAAAAACCCTCAGGTGGTTCAGAGTCAGGGAGATCGATGTATAGTGCCGTGTCGTGATGTCATCGCCAGCGGAGTTGAACGCGGCAGCGGAGATCGATACGACGACACGGGCACGATCTATCGAAGCCCGGCTAGATACGTTGTTGGGCGTTAAAAATCCACTGATATAATATTTAATCTACAGTCATAATTTATGATCTACCTAATCAACGGTTAGATAATTCTGATTAACGTGAGAGCTTCTAAAATGTGTCCAATTAATATAGGTATGGATAGATTAGGGCCTTCATGCACTTCCATTGACCGATATTACTGTATCATTGCATTGTTGTTGGTACTTATAAAGTAGCAACTATAACCTAATTTCAGTAGAATTAGTGCATTTGTACTACCTTACATTGATCTGGAAGCTTTGTTTCTTTGTCCTTTCTATTTTGCCTGGTCTGAAGAAACATGCGACTTACTGTGCTAATACTGGAAGTTCAGAAATGAGAATTCAGAGCAAGAACACAAGAAGCATAGTGTGTATACTGAATGCAGGTAGAAAGAAAGTAATAGTGTACTTTTGCTGTGTTGCAGTTATAAACACAGCTTACGCTATGAGGCCAATAAAATTGTACTAGCAGTAAATCTTTGGTTGTATATTAGAGTTTGTGTCGAATATGTGTATGTAGTCGGTTATAGTTTAGTATTTACAAAATATCGTCCCTCGGTGTGATTAATATCGTGTATTGCTCTTTTATGGTGTTTTTTCAGCATTTGATTTACGATGGTGATTTTGGGACCGATCTTGTAACACTGTGTTTTATGGTTTTTTTAGATTCATTGGTTACTTCAGTTCATGTATTGCTGATACTCAGTAGCACCCATCCGACACACAAGTCACAACTATGCTACTTTTGTTTTGAGGAGTACGACGATAGGCTCATACAATCTAGAAAACATGCAACTGTGACACTACTGTATATGCTAAATACCGGAATTTCAAACTTCAAATTTCAGACCAAGAACACAAGAAAACCAAGAAAAACAACACCAAGAACTGCAGCTCAATCCTTCCACTCCACCAATACATTGCAGCCTCTACCTCCTTATCATTTCCGCTCACTACCTCGTCCGTTTGGGGCTCGCCATGGGCCGCCGCTGCCACCCGCGACTGGGGATTTAATTGCATCAAGAAGCCTTAACCCTTAGGCAATGGGCACAGGAGAGAGGATGAAGATTTCTTACGAGTGAGAAGGTGGCCACCGAAGGTGATAGCCGCCTCGCAGGGGAGAGCATTGTGTCGCCGTCACCTCCAGCACCATGCCATGCTACACAGCCACTGCTGCATCGCCTCCTGTTTTCCCGAGAGCTCATTTCCATCACAGGGTTTTTTTTCCACACGTCATGAGTAAATGATATTTTTTCCTGGTCCGGATGAGGGGAAATTGCTGACCTTTCCCAGCCTAACCGAACAGGGCCTTAGGGATAAAATTAGGGATTTTACTATTACAATCGACTTACCTCAAAGAGTATATAGATCTGCACAAGATGAGGGAAAAACTCCACAATGCAATACCTTAATACTTATAACTATCCCAACCTCTCACCAGGCGAAATCAAGGGACCTTTGTACCGTCAAAGTTCTCTTTGTATAAATCACCTAGACTAAGAGGTAAGATGTACAGCAGGGATAGTCCGTTTCTTCTGTTTTGAAATATATCCAGGTTTAACAAACTCTGGAATTAGGAATTGAGAACTAAATATCCACGTTGGCATTAGCATTCTTGTACTCATAACAAATGAACCGTTTATTCTCGCCCATATACAAGAGAGCGCCTAATTAAGCTTCAGATCATCAACATGAGTCATGTCCATCATTACTGAGCATATCACCTTATCCATCATCAGCTCAACTACGTCTAATCCTTGGTTCTCATGATTATATATACTACAGAGAATTCCCGTGCATGTTTATTCTACTGAAGATATGCAAGAGTGGCATGCTGGTCTTCTGTACCCCTCAATGCTCCGTAGGTAACTTGATCCACTATCTCAGAGTCCACATATAGAAGGAAAGCTCCCGGCGCCTCCTAAGCCTGCTACCATTATTCAACGTGAAGTTGTGAACTAACGCTCATCTCTTCTCTTCTCAGCTCAGAGCTCTCTTGCTGCCTCTTTTATAAGCTAAATGAGGCCTTTATGTGCATATATATATAGGGACCAGCGACTGAATAATGAGGACTTTTTGTGCGTATGGGAGTCAGAAAGTGAATGATGATGCCTTTGTGCGCATGCACTGCTACGTCGATCAGACCGGAACGAAATTAGGCATGTATTAGAAATCTTGTACCCAAAACATACTGGATCGACCGAAAACCACAATAGTCCTGGTTCCAAAAATAACCGGGGACTAAAAATCATCTTTAGCCCCGGTTAAGAAGCCCACAACCATTTTATGATATTTAGTCTCGGTTGGTAACACCAATTAGGACTAAAAATCATCTTTAGCCTCTATTGGGAAGCCCATAACCATTTTATGATCTTTAGTCTCAGTTGGTTTTTAGTCCCGTTAAGAAAGTGTCCACCCCCTACTCTTTTTATTCCCGGTTGGTAATGCCAACCAGGATTAAAAATCGGCGCATAGTATGTAGTCTCTAGTACTTATCCTCTAGCAACCACCTCTTCGCTTATCCTTCTCTCTTTTTTTATCCTCTCCCTTTCATCTCTCTATTCTATCTACGTCTATCCTCTCAGGCGGCAGAGGCGAGCGAACCTTCTATCTCTCACGCGGCAAAGGGCGAGCGAGCGGACGCGGAGAGGCGCGGCGGCGCTCGGAGGGGCGCGGCGGCCGATGTTTTCTTTTTTCCCTTTTTTTCCCTCTTTAACTGGTGGATGATTTTTTGTGGACTATATATATTGTTTGGATGATTTGAGTGGATGATGATTTTGTTGTTGTGAATGATTTGGGATAGTGGATAATGGTTTTTTTTGTATGATTTGGGATTGTAGATGATTTAGGATGTTAGGAGATGAATCGTGGATGAGTTCGGCTAAAAACAAGTGCAAACAGCTAAAAACAATGATCTAGAAGCAAATAAAAAAAATATATCTCTACTCCAGGTTGATAACACCAATCGGGACTAAAGATAGCGCTATCTTTAGTTTTGGTTGGTGTTACCAACCAGAAATAGAGATACTTCTTTATTCCCGGGTATTTAAATCGGGACTACAAATGACGATCTTTAGTCTCAGATTACTCCTCTCGGTTTGTTACCCGGGATTAAATGGGGTTGCAAATCGGGAGAGAAGAGGTATTCTCCGGTAATGATTTTATACTCGTGCAGTACCAAGAGAGAGCCGAAGCTTCAGTTCATCAATACGAGTCATGTCCATATTAGTACTGAACATCCACCTTGTCCATCATCAGCTCAATGATGCACTATCGTTGGACCTCGTGATTATACATCACCTCACTTTATCCAATGGAGAATTCCCGTACATGTTTATCTTATTGAAGATATGTAAGAGTATGATGCTGGTATTCTGTTCCCCTCAATGCTCTAGTGCAAACTTGATCTGCTGTCTCAGCGTCCATGTATATCAGGAAAGCTCGGTGGCCTAGCTACCATGGGCAAGCGACAACTGACAAGCCTGATCTGAACCTGTTTTGTATGAATCACCTAAGAGTAAGACGTAAAATATACAACAGGGATCGATAGTCCGTTTCTTCAGTTTTGAAATACATCCAGGTTCAACAAACTCTGGAATTAGCAATTGAAAACTAGATATCCACGTTGGCATTAGCATTCTTGTGCTCACAACAAATGAACCGTTTATTCTCGCCCATATACCAAGAGAGCGCCTAATTAAGCTTCAGATCATCAACATGAGTCATGTCCATCATTACTGAGCATATCACCTTATCCATCGTCAGCTCAACTACGTCTAATCCTTGGTTCTCATGATTATACTATAGAGAATTCCCGTGCATGTTTATTTTACTGAAGATATGCAAGAGTGGCATGCTGGTCTTCTGTAGCCCTCTATGCTCTGTAGGTAACTTGATCCACTATCTCAGAGTCCACATATAGAAGGAAAGCTCCCGGCGCCTCCTAAGCCTGCTACCATGGGCAACCGACATCTGACAAGAGTAAGACACTGGAGCTAGTATCACTTCAACGTGAAGTTCTGAACAAACACTCAACTCTTATCTTCTCAGCTCAGAGCTCTCTTGCTGCCTTCTTATATAAGCTAAGTGAGGCCTTTATGTGCATATATATAGGGGCCAGCGTGTCAATAATTAGGACTTAAAACATCTTCTATGTAAATTAAAATTTTTTTGATGATATAATTACAAAATAGTTATAATTGAGAGACATCCTGAATACACTCATAAAAAATCTCCTTTATGTAAATTAAAAGAACTAGTAAGGTGGCCCACGCGCATGCTCGTGCATATGTATTGTTGAAATGTTAGATTATAGTTTGTTTAGAAATTATGTCTGATTGATTAAGGGCGAACTAAAGATCGGACAATGTCCTTCTAAAATTATTCATAGGTTCTGTTTTTCTTAACATATCACAAAACCATTCGTTGGCTTTTGAATATAAGACAGATTAATTTCATACAATTTTTGAATTGCTTTTGCATAAAGTAAGTAATAAACTACGGTAGCTTAAAATATCACAAAACCATTCATCGACTTTTCAATATAAGATAGATTAATTTCATAGAACTTTTGAATTGCTTTTGAGTCAAGTAAGTAATAAACTACGCTAGCTAATAATCATGCATACCATGTTTATACACATACCATACAATATAGCTACAAGCGAAAATTTCTAGGAGAAGTGAACTTAAAATTCTTGTGATGGAATCGTCTCATGAAGACTCATGATATGGTGATAACCAAATTAAGGATAGATTAAAGGTTGTATTTTATTGCTCTTTAGAAATTGAACAAATTCATATTTCTCTTGATGGTTTTAAATAACTTTAAAGAGGTTCGGTATGTTATGACATATATCACCTACACAATTGCTTGGCTTGGTATTGCAAAATATGAACAATTGTTTTAAGCTATTTTTTTCACATGTTTGATTTTTTTTGTTCGAAACAATATTTGTTTGAAATAAGACCATAATATATAAATTTAATTAGTATGTTTAGTGCATTTAATTATATCAATATATAGTTTTGTTAGTTAAATTATAATCAATAAGTTCAACATGATTAACATCACCAGAATTAATAATGAAACTTAGTAAAAAAAATACCATGACTACTTGAACAAAAATTGGTTCACCTAATTGGTATTTTTGCACTTCAAATAAGCACATATTCTACTTCTTGCTGGTATCTTTGTTGCTGATCATAATCAAAGAAAAACTCTTCCCTAACATAATACATCATGCCATCACGTTTATATAAATGGAAGCTATATGTCATTATTCTTTGTCCATTCATTGCTCAGTGGTATCCCCACTCACTCATCTTCTTGTGATAGTCGTATAGACCATATTTAATCTAATTATATCTACTAATTTAGTTTACATACAGGGGGCAACGCCACGTTGCTCCTCTCTCGTGCATGTGATACAGGATCAAAAATGTTTTCCTTGGGGCATGTTCTTCATTAATACATGTAATTACAACCTTAACTATGTATTGTATATATGTGTGCCATAGGCTAATTTTCAACATATAGAGATAAATTAATTAAGTTAGTAGAAATTCATTAGATGTCTATCAACAATTCACATATTAACAATTGTTCATTACCTAATTAGAGTAGCTCTTGGAGATTCATCTTATGACTTTGACTACCCATTGATTTGATGCATGGCTTGTATAAAAAAATCTAGGTACTAATTAGGGTTTAGAATAGCTAAAATTGATGGATTATCTTATTTTTATAGTTGTTTGAGAGTATAAACGAATAAATTAAATTCTACCAAGTTGAAAAGTTATTGTATAAAAGTATTCCAAGATTATAAGGAATGAATTAACATCTACCAAGTTGGGAAGAGCTAGTGCAAATAGAAATCTACAATATGAAAGAAAACATTGCCTTAGACTCATATAGCATCCTCGTCCTAGTATATTGATATTGATATTGATAATATGGTGCTCGCAATCATGACATGATAATTTCTTTTGCCCTCATGAAAATTTAATAGAACATCTAAATACAGCCTGCCATGGTACATTATAAATTTATAATTATAATTAGGTAATCAACCATTTGTTTCCACTCACATGGAGCTGCATGTTGCAAAAACTTAACCTATGAATGGTGCTTGACTCTTCTCTCTCTACATCACACCTTCAATTTATTTCCATGAAACCCAATCATTATCCATTGATGATTTGATATATCTTCCCTACAGCAAACATGATATCCTTAACAAATCACCTTAGTTGCCTTGGGTAGAACACTTCGTCGTTCACGAGGAAATAAAAGGCACACATGTGCATTGTGCAGAGGGCCAGAGAGAGTGTTCAGAGCTTCTTTTTTTTTTAACAAAATATAGATCTGATGATCTAAATATCACCAGTTTAAATGAAAACCGATATTCAATTCTTTTCTTAAAAAAATAGTCTAATTTATTTTTGTCAGGGTTACGGATAAGGTATACCCTCTATCCTTGGATATACGTTGTATACTGATACGGTATACCCGCGCGTATACGGATATTTCCTGTATACGTTAAGGAAATCTATCACGTGATAGAAAAGGAGTCCACAGATGGAAGGAGTCCTACTCGGACAAAACTGGGTCGTTACCATATCGTGTGGGGTCTGAATTATCTGAGTTCTACTTGGAGATCAACTGACCCGCGGTATAAAAGGGACCCCCCCGGCAGGACCTAAGGCATCGAATCTCACCGCCAACACATC
>CM020180.1:21677663-21687747 GCA_009805545.1 Oryza longistaminata | reverse complement strand
TCAAAATCGGGGCTACACTAGATGAGAAATAGGAACTCACGCTCATCACCTTCCTCCGTGACAATGCCGACGTGTTCGCTTGGCAACCGTCCGACATGCCGGGGGTCCCCAGGGAGGTGATTGAGCACAAACTAATGGTGCAACCCGATGCTAATCCAGTAAAACAAAGACTGCGGAGATTTGCACCAGATCGAAAACAAGCCATACGAGAAGAGCTCGACAAACTTCTCAAAGCTGGCTTCATCAGAGAAGTACTCCATCCAGAGTGGCTTGCCAACCAAGTTATGGTGCGAAAGGCCAATGGAAAATGGAGAATGTGTGTCGACTTCACAGACCTCAACAAGGCGTGCCCCATGGATCACTTTCCTCTCCCTCGAATAGACCAACTGGTGGATTCAGCAGCCGGTTGCGAACTATTAAGCTTCCTCGACGCTTACTCTGGCTACCACCAAATCAGCATGGCAAAAGAGGACGAGGAGAAAACATCGTTCATCACACCGTTTGGGGTATTTTGCTACGTTAAGATGCCTTCGGATTGATAACCGCTGGGCATACTTTCCAACGCACGGTCCAGGCGCACATAGCAATCAGCTTGGCAACAATGTCGAAGCGTACGTCGACGACATCGTTGTCAAAACCAAGACAAGCGACTCATTGATTGATGACCTCCGGGAAACGTTCGACAACCTCCGACGATATCGCCTCATGCTCAATCCAGAGAAGTGCACGTTCGGAGTACCGTCGGGCAAGCTACTCGGATTCCTTGTTTCTGGCAGAGGAATAGATGCAAATCCCGAGAAGATCAAAGCAATCGAGAGCACGAAGTCGCCCACAAGACTCAAGGAAGTACATAAGCTAACCGGATGCATGGCAGCATTAAGCAAATTCGTCGCTAGGATGGGAGAACGAGGACAGCCTTTCTTCGCCTTGTTGAAGAAACAAGACAAATTTGTATGGACACAGGAAGCCGAAGAGGCATTTATTGCACTCAAGCGCTACCTATCAAACCCCCCTGTACTCGTTGCTCCCCAACCTAATGAAGAATTATTCCTTTATATTGCCGCTACGCCATATTCCGTTAGCACTGTCATTGTTATCGAGTGAGAGAAAGTACAGCGACCAGTTTATTACGTCAGCGAAGCTCTCCATGACGCAAAGACAAGATATCCACAGATTCAAAAACCGCTCTACGCAGTCATCATGACATCAAGGAAGCTACGCCACTACTTTCAAGCCCACAGAGTCACAATTGTCTCCTCCTTCCCCCTTGGCGAAGTTGTGAGAAACAAAGACGTTGTCGGCCGCATCGCGAAATGGGTAGTCGAGCTAAGCCAATTTGATGTCCACTTTGTGCCCTATCAACAAGCCCTCCGCCGTTATCACGAGAAGCGCATCCGAGCACGCATACTTTCGATCGGCGACTATGTCCTCCGACGAGTTCAAACCCAAGCTGGGCGAAACAAACTCTCACCAAAATGGGAAGGACCCTACACGATCACACAAGTCTTGAGGCCAGGCGCATTCAAAATCGCAGACGGCGACGGTCGCGAACTAGCAAATTCTTGGAACATTGACCAACTACGTAAATTCTATGTATGAGTCAATACCGCTGTACCTGTAAGCACCATTACAGTATCAATAAAGCCTATTCTCTAGGCCTCATATAAACTACCAAAGTGTTTTCACCCGATGATCCCTTACTCTAATGACACCTAGCGTTGAAACCTGTCCTTATGTCCCTTTACGCCGTCTCGACAAGGCCTCCGAGGAACCTAAGGGATCTTCGGTTGGGGACGCCCAAAGCCGATAAGGCCTTGTCAGATCCTTCAAAGACGAAAGACCATGTAAAATCTGGTCGTGTAAGAGTTCTCGCCGTGCGTATTAACCAAGCTGTGTAATCGAAAACCGAGCTTTCCAACTTCACGGCTGGGGGATAGGATCAGAGCTTATTCAACCAAGGCAGGTCAAGGGTCCAAGAGCCTTATCATCTGAGAAAATTCCTTCGACGACAAGGCTGGGGGCTAGGGAGAGTGTATGACTTAAACGGCCGAGGTCGTTAACTGAGAACACACTCTAACACACAACATCCAGAGTAAGATATCTTTGTTTAAGAAATATTTCTTTATTCACAAAATAATTCTTACAGTTTTTACATAGACCTCCCACTATATTACACTTTTTCCTAAGATATCTGTGGCAGGCCACGAGTACTACCAAGAGGGCCAATGCCAGTCCATAGACTGGAATATCTTCTCGGCCAACGGCGACATCGACCTCGCAAGGTGGTCTATCTCCGCCGGAGCCCTCCGAGAACGAGCAAAACCTTCATGGAGGAACTCAAGATCCAGGCGCGGGCGATGATCTCGCAGGCAAGCCAGCACATGTCCTCCGGCATATCGGCTCGCTCGACGATACTCTTGCTTCAAGGCCTCATCGATACGCTTGCCGATGCCAGAGGTCACCGAGGCAGAAAGCGCCGTTGCTGACATCGAAACCACAGACAACTGGCGCACCCCATTAATCAAATTCATCAGCAGCGAGGAGTTGCCCGAGGACGATACAGAGGCCGAGAAAATAACCCGTAAAGCAAAGATCTACTGTATGGTCGGTAACGATTTATTAAAAAAAGCGCCAAACGGGATACTTCTCAAATGCGTCTCTACCGACGACGGCAGACAACTCCTCCTCGACATACATGAAGGCATATGCGGGTCACAGGCCGCCGGTCGGACATTAGCCGGCAAGGCTTTTCGACAAGGGTTTTTCTGGCCAACCGCCCTTAAAGATGCATGCGACATGGTCCAGCGATGTGAAGCCTGTCAATTCCACAGCAAACACACAAAGCTACCTGCACAACTGCTCCAGACAATCCCTCTGACTTGGCCGTTCTCGTGCTGGGGGCTAGATATACTTGGGCCATTCCCACGAGGACAGGGCGGCTACAGATTCCTATTTGTGGCGATCGACAAATTCACCAAATGGATCGAAGCACTACCCACTGGGGAAATCAAGGCCGACAACGCCATCAAGTTCATCAGAGGGATATTTTGCAGATACGGACTACCGCGCCGCATCATAACCGACAACGGCTCTCAATTCATCAGTGCCAACTTCCAGGATTACTGCATCGGTTTGGGAGTCAAAATATGTTTTGCCTCGGTCTCTCACCCTCAAAGCAATGGACAAGTCGAAAGGGCAAACGGCATAGTACTACAAGGGATAAAAACCCGCGTCTACGACAGACTCATGTCACACGGCAAAAAATGGGTTGAAGAACTCCCATCAGTACTATGGGTCGTACGCACCACACCGACAACATCCAATAAGGAAACACTCTTCTTCCTCGTGTACGGCTCTGAAGCCATGCTCCCCGGCGAGTTACGACATCAAAGTACACGAGTACAGAAGCATTCCGACGAGAATCAGGAGGAACAGCGAGACATCGATGTAAACCTTCTCGAGGAGCATTGTGAGCGAGTTGCCGTTCGAGCAGCTAGCTATCAACAAGCCCTCCGCCGTTATCACGAGAAGCGCATCCGAGCACGCATACTTTCGATCGGCGACTATGTCCTCCGACGAGTTCAAACCCAAGCAGGGCGAAACAAACTCTCACCAAAATGGGAAGGACCCTACACGATCACACAAGTCTTGCGCCCAGGCGCATTCAAAATCGCAGACGGCGACGGTCGCGAACTAGCAAATTCGTGGAACATTGACCAACTACGTAAATTCTATGTATGAGTCAATAACCACTGTACCTGTAAGCACCCTTACAGTATCAATAAAGCCTATTTCTAGGCCTCATATCACGACCAAAGTGTTTTCACCCGACGATCCCTTACTCTGATGACACCTAGCGTTGAAACCTGTCCTTATGTCCCTTTACGCCGTCTCGACAAGGCCTCCGAGGAACCTAAGGGATCTTCGGCTGGGGACGCCCAGAGCCGATAAGGCCTTGTCAGATCCTTCAGAGACGAAAGACCATGTAAGATCTGGTCGTGTAAGAGTTCTCGCCGTGCGTATTAACCAAGCCGTGTAATCGGAAACCGAGCTTTCCAACTTCACGGCTGGGGGCTAGGATCAGAGCTTATTAAACCAAGGCAGATCAAGATCCAAGAGCCTTATCATCCGAGAAAATTTCTCCGACGACAAGGCTGAGGCTAGGGAGAGTGTACGACTCAAACGGCCGAGGTCGTTAACTGAGAACACACTCTAACACAACATCCAGAGTAAGATACATTTGTTTAAGGAATATTTCTTTATTCACAAAATAATTCTTACTGTTTTTTACATAGACCTCCCACTACATTACACTTTTTCCTAAGGTATCTGTAGCAGGCCACGAGTACTACCAAGAGGGCCAATGCCAGTCCATAGACTGGAATACCTTCTCGGCTAACGGCGACATCGACCTCGCAAGGTGGTCTATCTCCGCCGGAGTCCTCCGAGAACGAGCAAAACCTTCATGGAGGAATTCGAGATCCAGGCGCGGGCGGTGATCTCGCAGGCAAGCTAGCACGTGTGCGCCGGCCCGATGCGCTTTCGTCTTGGGTTGGGGATACCCTTATTGCTTGTCCTTTCGTACTAAACAGTAGGCGTATCGTTTTTCACAAATGTAGAAATCCATTTCGCACAAACCTTTGGGTGCGATCGCTACTGAATGACGCGCTTTCCTTAGGTGTCTGACAATGTTAGAAGGAATAAATGAATAAAATGATGGCTTAGGCTATAGAGAGTTGTAGCTGGTCTTGGAGCTGATTCCCGTAATCATGCCTCAGGGATGAATGCACAAACACGAGTGAACAGGTGAAACAATCTTATGGTCTAATTAGGCATTTTCTTGCACTAACGATACATCAAAAGTTCAAGAAAAGTCTCAAGTTGTTCGACTGAAGCAAACTCAGTTCCTTGAGAGGAATTAAACTCAGCCAGTTGGGCTTCTTGCCGCCTGACCATCTGAGCTGTTTCCTGTTTCTGTGTTTTGATTTCATATTTAACTAAAAAGTATACTTTTCCACCACTGAAAAGATTGTTATGAACTCATCCCATGGACCATAGCAGTCAACATCTGATGAGTGTTCTGAGTAAGGACAATACAAATTTGCAGTGTGAACTTGGGGGTGGAAAATACAACAATGTTGCTTCTTGCTTGTCTACACTCATCTTTTAGTCTAAGGAAAAAATGATTATGCCATTAGGAAATGCTTCTCGTATATTCCACTTATTTTAAGCACTTCACATCTATGTCACTCTTTTACTGTGTTAATGAGAACTGCTCAACATTTTCCCTTTTCTCTATTGCATCTGTTGCATGCTTTGTGTTCTGTAGTCAGATTATATATATAGGTGAACATATGTATTACAGCAGTGCCAGTGTGGTCTGTTGTACACTTGTACTTTTATGGCTTGAAGTTATATAATTGTAATGATCATTAGTAACTAAAATAGGAAAAAAATCTTACACGTTGAGGGTGCAGAGCTACAAACTGATGGTTGCAATGATTGTGTGAAGGATTAATTCCTTACATGGTACTGACTATTTGTGAAATACATTTGTGTCTTTCGTTCATAATGTGGGTCCAGGCCACATGTCATTATGCCAATGAGAAAATGAGTGCATATAATGGATAATGCAAATATTCTGTGTTATTTAAGGAAATTTTCCCATATAATAAGTATTAAGGATTGCATTGTAGTGGTTATGCAAGGCCAAAACACATAAATAGCTAGTTGCATGAGTATACGTTATTGATGAAGGTTGCATTATGTGATGTACTTATGTGTAAACCCCCAGCATATTTTATATTACCATGGTGTTTTGTTTTGCATTCAGTTATTCAATGTGGACTTTCTTTCATTCAAAATTGAAGTTCTTTTCACTCCAAACCACATTGCATATCCCTTATGCCTTTTTCTTTGAACTCTTTGATATCTTTGATGTCCATGCCAAGGTAGTCCTAACCATGAACCACAGCCAAGGATATCTTTGATCTGCAAGACTGCAACATTCGTCTCCACTAAATTGTCCACCCTGTTAACTTCCAGCTTGGCATGTCTAGTTCTGACAGGCCCTTGACTTCTAAGATGCACTGTGACACAACGAGCAGTTAACTGACTTATATTGGAGATCATTGGCTGAGCCAGTGCAGCCAGCTGTGCCCACTGCCCACTCTTTGTACAAGTTTGATCTTGAATATGGTTATGGAAAGTGCATATCTGCTTAGTTCAGTTGAAGATCCCAAGTCTGCATGCATGTGGTTGTGAAATGGTTCATATTATGTTCAAATCTCAGGCTGCCTATGATAAAACGAAAATCATTTAAAAACATATTACAAACGTCGACAATAAGATATATGTGCATTTTGTGAACAATGTTACAAATCACTTTGTCAGATGAAGAAATGACCCAAATAAAATTTATAGATCGTGATGAGTTATACCTCTTTGTTAGTGATGACTTTTTTAGTTGAAGTCGTTCACTAATAAAAAATTCTTTCTGAAATTCGCAAACTTTGAATTTCAAATTTCAAATTATTCAAATAGAGTCAGATGAAGAAATGACCAAAATAAAAATTTTGCATCTCGATGAGTTCTACAACTTTAGTTTTGATGACTCTTCCATTTGAAATCATTTATTACCCCAATTTATATTTGAAGTTGTCAAATTTTGATAATTCAAAATTTGAATTGTCCAAATGAACTTATTTGTAAAAACGACCAATACAATAGTTGTATATCTCAATGAGTTCTACAATTTTTACATTTGGAACACAAAAATCAACCTAAAATTAAATTTAAAGTTCTCATAAATAGAAATTAAAAAGTACAACATATTATTTGTATTTTTTTTTGCCAAAAACAAAACAGTGGTTGCGAACGATAAATTTTCAGCGTGGCGGGAGTCAAAAATATTTCACGATGAAATGACCATTTTGTCTAGGAAACTTGTATAATGTTTGCAATTTAGAAGATGATCATATGATATATGACTTGGTTGTGCTATGCTGTGTACAGGGACCCAGTTTCTTCTGGAAAATTTGTATGAGGTTTGTTTTCTAGGCTGTGATGTCATGACTGGTTGAGCCTGTCATTCAACTCGTTAGCTATATATATCAGGGTAGTTTCCTCTTGGGTTATTGTCAAAATATTGGAGTTTACTCTTTAACCTATTCTTATAATGCAGGAAAACAACATGAATGAGATCATAAGATTTAACAAACAAAAACGCCATGATTTAACATGGACAATGGCGTTCGATGGCGCACTCAACAGCCAAGGAGCAGGGGCAGGATTTATCTTGACGTCTCCCTCCGGAGATCAATTCAAGCACGCAATCCACCTCAACTTCAGGGACGGGCGATCTCCTCTCCGTTCCTTGGAATTCGCACCGTCAGTAGTGTGCTTATTTAAAGGAATTTTGGAGCCTTTTGAAGTCCGCCAACCTTGTTGAACACACACCACCTGCCAGCGCTCCTTGCCTTCTCCCGCCGCCGCAAGAAACCCTAGTTCCCTAACTAGGCTCATTTTCCGGCGATCTTGGAACATCAATGGATCTCGGCAAGTCGTCTTCCACCGGCGCGACCGTTGAAGAACCTTCAGGAGGAGGCGCCCTTCCCGGCCGTGGAGAGATGGAGAGAGAAGCAGGAGGTACTGTCCTCAGCCCTCTTGGGTCGCATGGTTGCGACGAAGTTACGTGTCTCTGTGGTTTCTTCCTCCACTTCCTCGAGTTTCTCTCCTGGTGTTGAATTTCTATGGTCTTTCTCTTCTCTAACTTGAATCCTAGAATTCCATTCGCCTTCCTTAGTCATCTTTTTCATCTCTTGGAGGCCTACATTGGGTGTAGGCATTTTTCCTCTGATCTCTTCCGTTTTTACTAAGTGAACTGCGTTTGGATGAAATCCAACGAGGTGTCTGTGTTGCGTCGGGTTCCCGACTTCCGTGATGGCATGGAAGTCGCGGTTAATCCCCTCCAGTGTCCCTCTTCCCGCAGTAAGTGGCAGAAACAGGTGGTTCTACCTGAGATCAAGGCACTCGAACCCTGTCTTCGTTTGTCCCTGAGGATCAACGCGACAAGATTCCGGCATGGACCGCCAAGCCCTTTGACCCCTCTCTTCAGTTCGTTTATCGACTCATCGATGATTCTCGCAGAAGGGGCTTGTCGGGATATGAATCGCCTGCACGACTATTGTTGGTAGTGGATCCTCCGCCGCTCGCAAGGCTCGGGCCCAATCTGCCTATAACTATTCCGGGCCGGATGACGCGACCCGGGTTTCTCCTCGGGTATCTTCTCGCATTCATACTTGACGTGCTTTGTACTCGCGTTCCTCCTTTGACTCATCAAAAGGTTGGTTCCCGCGATTAACAGTCTGAGCATGCAGGCTGGTGGAGCGGCGTGTCGGTCAAGTGATGACAGCGCCCGACCACGGCGAGCGATATCCCCGCGCCCCTTTGTGAAAAGGGGGCGGCGGAACGCGAATTGAAGCATCACGTAAGTGTATTCATAAGCGTCCCGTATTCTCCTTTCGAATCACCATTATGACTTGATTAAGCGTAGTCCCTTCTTTGACTGACATCATCGGGCCGCTTCGCAGGACCATCAGGGTGGCGACATCTCTAAGAGAGAAGGTTGTCAAGGAGGCATCTGATGCGGCCACCAACCAGCGGTGGTAAAGTTACGACTAAGGGCGAGGAAATTCTCGTCTGTACTCGGACATCGTCGCAAAGCAGCGACCCCCTCGATAATTTCATCTTGTCGTCATCAAATCAATAAGCAAGGAAGGTTCTTCTTACTTCTGCATTGATTGTTTTCAGGCTTCAGACTGCGTCTCCTCCACCTCCACGATGGCAGCGACTTGTGACGATCGGCGAGTAAGAAGTAAACAGATTCTTGGATTCTCGTGCTTCTCGTTCAAACGGTGGTTGATTCATGGTTGTTCGTCAAGGGAGGCGCGGGCGAAGGCCTTGCATGGGCCAAGTCCGGGGGAGCTTCTAGCAGCGTCACAGCCACGGCCTCGACAGACGCGTGCCCAGCCGCCGGGAGCCGGTGAAGCGAGCGCCTAGAGACCCCGTCAGCGATCCCGCTGGGTGTTGTGGTCTGCCACGGCGTTCCTCACCTGGGAGGAGCTCCAAAGTCGAGATGGGGCGCCTTCTTTGAAGCCGGTGCTTCGGCGGCGATCGGCCACGAGCTTTTCGAGGCGAGGTGGAAGCGGCGACGCCGAATCGCGTGCTTGAGAAGATTGGTGGGCGAGTTGGTGAAGCCCGTGAGGACCGTCACGAAGATGAGGGAATGGGTGCCGGTACGAGCGTCACGGGAAGGGACTCCGAGAACGAATGTCCGGAACTCGGAAACAAACCTCTGCCGAGATCCCGTGGCTCGTTATCGGGTCACCTACACTGGCCTCCATCAGCTCGCCGAGGATGCGGCGTCAAAGATCCACGATCCCAGCGAACTCCGACGAGTTTTTCGCTGACTTCTCCTCGCGGAACTGGCCGACGTCGATGGGGAAATCCCTCAAGCATGCGCGCAGGATCGCGGGGGGACGTCGAACGGCATCTACACCTGGGGCGTGCAACGTCCTCGCCGTGTGTGAGGTTTGTCGCGCCTGAACTCGACACTGTGTGCGAGATCTTGGATCAGGGGGGCGGCAAGCGAGCCGCGTAAAGGAAGTGATGGAAGAAAGTCCGGAGATCTGGGGGAATCTGTTCTCCCCTTTTTGAAGAGAGGACTGTCTTGTGTTATATATATTGTGTAAGATCTTGGAACCTGCCGGCTGTCGTTGGCGTGCGGATTACAATCCTTGTCTCAATTTTGTGTGGTTGAGTCTCGGGAGCTTTTTGTTCGAGTGTAGGATCTGATGAGTAGGATGTCTAAGGCAGACGCGGGCAGACCTGAGTCACTAGGGCGATGATCTCCGTACTCCGATCTGAACGCACATGTTTCGTTTAATAATGTGGATCAGACTCTTGACGCGGGAGTGCCGGATAGCAACGACCACCTCAAAGTGAGTAGCTTTTTCCTCTTAGTGACCGGCTGGTTAGGTCATTCATGTTGTAAAGGATGGTATCCAGCTTGTCTTATCGTCGT
>CM020180.1:21645571-21676010 GCA_009805545.1 Oryza longistaminata | reverse complement strand
CCTCCTTGGCCTTCGAGTTTCCACAATGGGTACTGCCTTCGATCCATTTGGCTGAATCATCTCCACATAGAATCTGTAGACCGCCCTTTCCTTCATGGTAATGCGCCCAAGTATATTCTAGCCCCCAGCACGAGAACCGGCCAAGTCAGAGGATTAGTCCTGGCAAGATGGAGCGCTTGCGCGGTAGCTTTGTGTGTTTACTGTGGACAGACAGGCTTCACATCGCCTGGACCTGTCGCATGCATCTTTAAGGGCGCGAATTGGCAGAAAAAGAGCCTTGCGAAAGCTTTGCCGAACCAATGTCCATGCACCACGGCGGCTGTTGTGACCCACATTAGCCTTCTCAGCTATGTCGAGGATGAGTTCGTCTTCCCCTCCGTCCGGTAGAGACGTCCATCTTTGAGCGAAGCACCCCGTTGGCGGTTTTGTATAAAATCGCTTACGACCATACAGTAGATCCTTTGCTTTTACGGACGCTTATTTCTCGCGGCCATCCTGTCCATCGTTCCTCCGGGCAACTCTCGCTTGCTGATGCGAATCTTTGATTACATGGCATGATCGCCAGTCGTCTGCTTGCCCTGTTTCGATGTCATCCAGCAAAACGTGCGCGTTCTGCCTCCCGTGACCTCCGCAGCTGAATGTCGCGGGAGGTATTCCGAGTCAACTTCTGCCGCTAACTTCTATTCCACCGATGTTACTGTCAGCGATATCGATGAAGGTTGCCAGGGCTCCAGAGCGACGCTTCTCGTTCTTGGACACCCGCGTCAGTGCTAGGTCGTCTGGCTCGACGTATTGTCCTGCGATAGACGTGTTGGACCTCGATCCCCATTGAAACCTCTTTTCTAGCTTTCCTCGACATTCTGCGAGATACTTGGCAATTCGGGGTTAGAGCATTTTATAGTCTTATGTAGCACCTGGTTTCACGACTAGCTCGGAGTCCCTTTGACGATTAGCTCGCTTGCCCCAAGGCGGCGCCAGCCTCGTATCTCGGCGAGTAGTTCTCCTCGTATTCTGCCAGTGTTATTGGTTGCCCATCCCCGCCGGAAATTTCTGGGCCCGTTACGCGCGGCAGTTTTTTGGACTTCAGTTCAAAATTCACTCGTGACCGTTGGGCTTCAAACGGCATGCTCGACTACGTTCTATCTCCGCGGTCCTCGCACCAGGAATGACAACGTTCTCGACACCCGAAGTCGTAAATGGTTGCACGAGTTCATTTTAAGCAGAAGTCGGGGGCTACTGTCAGGGTTACGGGTTAGGCATACCCTCTACCCTTCGATATACGTTACATATCGACATGGCATACCCACGCGCACGCGGATATTTCCTACATATTCGAAGAAAACCTTTCACGAAATCTACAGATGGGAAGAGTCCTTCTCGGACAGAACTGGGTCGTCAACGTATCGTATTGGGTCTGATATTTCCGAGTTCTACTTGGAGACCTCCAGATCTGTGATATAAAAGGGACCCCCCGGGGAGGGCATAGATCATCGAATCCTAGAGCCAACACAACCAATACAGCCTACGAAGCCAGAGTCTGCGAGGAGCCAAGTCATTGAGAGCTAGTCGAATCGACTCGACTACGATCTCGTCGGATCCGACAAGTTCCATCGTCCTCTTTGTAACCTGTGTTTTCCACCATATAATCCCATATCAACTGGATTAGGGCTATTACCTATCAAGGGGTCGTTCCCTTTGTAACCTGTGTTTTCCATCATATAATCCCATATCAACTGGATTAGGGCTATTACCTATCAAGGGGCCTGAACCAGTATAATTCTTGTCTTTTGATTGCTCGATGTCGTACTACGTAGATCCTTGTACCAACGTACCCCACTACCCTCTATATCCGGTCTACGGGTATCACCCGTCGACAGTTTGGTCGAGATGCTGAAAGGCTTTGTAAGAAATCAGGTAGAATCAATAAAAATTCAATTACAATGTTATTCTTTTGTCTGTTGTTGTGGATCCTTTCAATCTATTAATGGAAAGCAAATGATAAAAATGCATCTATTTCTGTATTCCAACAAAATTCCAATAGTATTGACATGTGATAAGTTCGCTTCCTTAGTTGTGATATGTGATGATTGATGCATTACTATACCAGTAATCCAACAAACTATATGCAGGAGGCGCGCCCCGTCATTAGTTCTTGAAATGGGTGGAGGAGCTTGGGACCGTGACACTGTTATGAGTGCTCGGCGAGCTGCATACAACAATCCAGAACGGGCTATGGAGTATTTGTACACTGTAAGAATCATTTATGCTTACCTTCCATTTTTTCCCTGTCTTGTTGCTTGGACTTCCTAATGTGCTATCATGTCGTCAAAACTTTTAAACTCATAGAAAGATGTTAATCTGTGTTATTTAAGTTTTTGCAATTACTTGTTAAAAATAATAACAATAAACAGATCAAAAAATAATTTTAAGTGACATGGGCACTTCTTGTCATTCCTGCGTTGGTATGTGCTCTTGGACAACAGGAAACCACTTATTTCAAACAATTGTTGCGTCCTTTTCTCTCCTTTGTACTTATTTCTTCCACAACAGCTGTTTCTCAGGCACAGTGTTATCATGTAATGAGTCAATCGGTGACTAATATATTGCACTTTGTGTATTTGATATAGGGGGTCCTGAGCAAGCTGAGGCCCCTACCGCAGTTCAAGCACTTCCTGTCCTTGCTGCAGTTCAAGCATTTCCCACGAGTGGCCAACTAGTTGATTTGCTGATTTGCTGTGTTGTAAATTTTGTGTTGTATTGGATGTTTGTTGGGTTGTGTTAGATGCTAATTGGGCTGTAACCTTTGTGCTATATGGGTTGTTATTGTGTCTGGTTGTTGGGCCTATATGGGCTTAGCCCACTTGTTATTTGATACTAATATAACGAATATAATATGATGGGCTGGAAATGGTGTGATATAATGTTTGGGTCTATATGGGCTTTTGCAATGGACTTGGCCCATTTATTATTTGATATTAAAGCAAATGGATATAATAGAATTGGGCTGAAAATATGCTACATCATAGATAGGCCAGGCTAAAATCTAGTCGGGCTTGCCATTGGGCTAAGCCCATAAACATGGTGCTCAATACATGTATTTTAATGGGCCATTAGATATTTTATGACGTTTTCTAGGCTAGATAATGACGAATATGAGCGTCACAAAGTTATGACGACATAAGGATCGTCACTAGATTAATGACGAAAAAATAAGGTTTCGTCGTAGAACGCCATTAGAGACGCATGATAGGTGACGAATGAATTTTCGTCACGCGAGCGTCATAAATTACGGAACGTGACAAAAAATTTAATGTTTGTGATGTAAATGAAGCGTCATCTATCATAAGATCTCTTGTAGTGATAATTAGTAGCTCATCCCCTTCCCTTTTTGTGCTCATCAAATGTATGAAACACATCACCCAAATAATTAAAACTACCTATTAAGTAGCCCTTTCTTTTAGAGATCAACTAGCAATAATCGCACGCTCCGCTGCACGTGTGCGTAAGATGATACATAATAGGTGGTTGTCAGTGATATTTTTAATCATACATAAGATGAAAAATATATATGTAAGCGAGCACAAAGATATATTTATAAGTCTAAACTACTCAATGTGCCTGAGCCCTTACAATATAATTGTGGGAACACCCAATTTAGGCTTGGTGCCCCGAAAATCCACTCGTGATCGTCCAGGATTTCGATCACGCACAGATTGATATACAAAACAACTTTCGATTATTTACACAAGTTTGTTCATACTAACTAATTATACAACTGTTAAAGGGTGAAAAGATTCAAACTAATATATCCTTATTTGAAATACAAGAAAATCCAAAGTGCTAAACTACTAAACTCCTAAGCTCTTCAACTACTAAAACTACAACTAATAAACTCCAAAGAACTTCAAAGAAATCCACAGGCAAAAGCTCGAGTGTAGACTAGCCTAGAAGAAAAACTTGTCGTTGCCGTAGATCTCGCTTCCTTCCAGATTTCTTGTTAGTTTAACTATATGTCAAATTATGCAAGGGTGAGTACTTATATACTCAGCAAGACATATTATAAATAATTAAGGTGAAGAGATATGAATACATAAATCAATAAGAAAGTAAATGAGTAATAAAATCATATATTAATCTTATCCTCAAAACTTAAATTTTAAAACTACTTATACTTCAGGAGTAGGAATCACCCTGATGACACAACTCCAGAACCAGGAGTACGGCACATTCGAATGATTTAATTCACCTCTGCAGAGACTGTCCAGCTTTACCCACACTATGAGCACAGTTTGCAAGACAGAAAACACCATAGCCGTTCGAAAGTCCCACTTACTACTAGTTACTGCACAGTGGGGTGTTGGTTCATCATAGTGGTCGAACTCTTGCCAGGCCTAAGACAAGGTATCTATATCGTCACACTTTCATGAATCCCACTGTTGTGAAACACTGCCCCCTAACTCCTTACGCATGTTCACCCCAACCACTCATAGAGCCACCCAACAGTCTTTCATATAGTGGGACAATGTACTAGGCTAAGTCCAATTACTTGGTCATGTGGATGGACGCAACTATGTCACTTCCCATGGTATAAGGGGGTAATTATAATCCGGTTAAACCACCCAAAACTTTCCAAACTCCCCGCACCAACAAACTTCATTATATATAACATTCAAAAATACCTATTTTAACCGGATTCCTAAGTTTGTAAAGATGTTTGAATAATAAATCACATAAAATGATGTTTAGTGTATCTTTCCATAATCTCATATAACAATGCTTAAAAGCATTAAATATCATTTTAAGCCACCACAATGTTATTCTGAAGTATAACATCTACCCATGAGATGCTAAAACAGTAAATATCATGCATCAAATTTAAATATGAAGATTATATCAAGTTTTCTATATGATCAAAATTTTAGTTATGTCTTGCTTGGCGCCTTAAGATTTCATGCGGCTTCAGCGTAGCCATCTGGGTCCACGTCAGCTCCTTGGATGCCGGTATACAATTGTTGTACAGCCTAACGTATGAATACGAAAAAGATAGCAATAAAGCCTATAAGCAAATTTGCTACAAAGAAACGATAAAGCCAAGAATAAATAAAATTGGAGCGAGGCGAGAGAAAGGGAAAGGGGTTAAAAATAAACTTTTAACTTGAAGAAGAAAGAGAGGTGATGGGTTTCTATAGGTTGGAAATTGAATAAAATCGAAGAAAGGATAATTTTGGGATAGGTGGGGTTTATTTGGTGGATTGGTTTCTAGTCGGTGCTAGGGTAGGGTAGCACGACGGCTAGATATTTTGGATTAGTTAGCCGATGCTAAAGAGATGGGCAGCATAACGACTAAATATCGGCTCGTCTAGTCGATGCTAAACAGTTAAGTAGCACAACGACTAGTGAGTTAGGAGATTTGTGTGGAGGGGAACAGTGTTACTCTGCAGTCGTGAGTGACAACTGAGCGGCTAGGGTCGCACATAGCTCAAGGACTAGTGTGTGGCGTGCTGTGGAGGTCGAGGGAGTAGTGAGGCTCCGACCACTGTAAGCGTTGAGGCGTGGGGTGCGAAGAGCGACACTTCAACCTTACAATTAGGTGATGTCGGGTTTTACGACCAACGGTTTGACGTCGAGGTGTAAGACACGCGAACGTCTCCATTGAAGGCGTAAAGTTCCAAGGCAGTTATTTGGTGGCTAAGGGATGGTTTTTAAAAAAAAGTATCAAATAAATTTGAATTCAAAAGGGGGTTTAAAATAGATTAAAGAAATAAAATTTTAAAATGGTATTTTAAATAAAGAAAAGGGCATTTAAAGAAATTAAAGGATATTTAATTTTTAAAAAGGTTTTAAACGATAAATTTAAAATTAAAGGGATATAAAGAATCAAAATAAATTGAAAAAAATTTTAAAAGGTTAATTAAATAATTTAACATTAGAAAGTAATAAATAAATAAGAAAAAGGTATTTAAATATTTAAACAAAATTTTAAATAGGAAATTTGGTATCAAAAGGGAGGGTTTGAAATTAGATGAATTTAGATCAAAGGTTCACTGGAATTGAATTTGTGGTTGGAAAGATATGGTTGTCTAAAGATTGAAATCAAATAAAAGAGGAAGTTTACTGTGCAGCGGGGCCCACTTGTCATATGTCTCTTTTTCTTCCTCCCGTTCTACTCTCCTTCCTTCTGTTTCTTCTCCCGAGCAACAACAGAGAGGAAGAGGGATAGGGCGCCGGTGCTTCGGTGGTTGAACGGCCTCGACGGCGGCGAACAAGAATAGAATGGAAGGCATAGGGAGTAAATAGAATGGTCGGAGCGGCGGCTGCAAGAGCTCAGCTCCGGCCGGCTATGGTGGTGCCGGTAGTGCTTGTGGCAGTGGCTAAAGGAGAGGGGAAATAGGAAAAATGGAATCACCTCGGCGAGGCGGAGTTGGTGGCGCAAGGGTTTGGCTTGCGAAGCTCCGGTGAGGGAGATCGGCCGATGGCAATGATGGCCGGACATGGGAGAGAGAGAGATAGCTTGAGGAGCTCGGTTTGTGTGGGGAGGAAGAGGGAACCTCGTCGTCCTTTTATAGGCGGCGAGAGGCGGTGGATAGAAGAGAAACCGGCGACGGCACGGCGTGCTTCGATTTAAATGCAGAGAAGCGGCGCCGAGTGACCTCGTCGGATTGGCCGACGATGGCGGTTTCGTTGGTCGGCGACGGCTTTCGACGACGCGTTGCGGCGGCGGATTGGCTTGGTGGGGTGGCGGCGGCAGATTGGTTGGGTGAGGTGGCGGTGGCGGATTGGTCGAGCGCGGAGGCGGCGGCGGATTGGCTGGACAGCGGCGCACCGATTTCGGCAAGGCGGCGGCGGCGCCCACAGTAAAGGGGAGGGAGGCAAAATAGACTTGTGCCGATTGGGCCGAATGAAAGGATTTCGGCCCAAAATAAATAGGAGCCTTTGGCAATTTATAAATAGATTTGAAATAGGATTCAAGGAGATGAAACTTGAGGAGATAAAATTCTAGGACTTTTTGAACTTGACAAAGAAATTTAAAATAAAGCTTTTCGTTTACCAAAAGGATTTGAAAGTTTTTGAAATAGAAACGTAACCTAATTAATTAGAGATATAAATTTGAAAAGGATAAAAATGAAGATGCTCCAATTTTAAAAGAATTCAATAAGGATCAAAATGCTCCAATTTTATAGAATTCAATAAGAACCAAATATAAAAATTGTCACAAAAGATTTTCTTTAATATTTAAAATGTAAGATTGAAATAATCAAATGGGAGGAAAAGGAACACAAATAATTGATCTTCTAACTTTAGATAAATTTTGGGATGACGTCAAAAATAGATGGAGGTAAATAACTAGGATTTTAGCCTCCAAAATATGTGGTATGGATTCTTGATGAAATATTTGTGGCTAAAGGAAGTTGGACTTTGAATAGAAGGGATTGGAAATAAGTTTCTTAGCACAAGAGCAATCACTCAATTATTTGTGATAGTATAGTTCTTGTGCCGAGGAGGAAATCAAGCCATAGGAATCAAACAGGCGGCTCGATCAAAATAGGAACTTGACCCTAGAATATTTTGGATCGATGTAGAGGAAATAAAGGTTTTTGGGGATAGGTTTAGATAGAGGTGTGATCCAAAATAAATTCCAACAAAAAGGGAGTTATACTGGTTTAGTCCAAAGATAAAAATGGTTAATGGGATATAACAGAGAGTCGGGTCAATCGGGGAAATATTGGCCCAAGCTAAATAATAGACTTTGAAATCTTGAATGGATAATTTAGATAAACGATATTTCAAAGGGGAAATATTTGTGGAAGATAAAACTAAATTTGGTGGTAGTGTGGTAAACTCTAAATAAAAAGGTATTAACTCTAGAGAAATTGATATTTCATGTGCTCTAGAGATGGTTGAACGAGAATTGAATGGGTATTTGTTGGAGGTGTTCGGGAATGGATTCAAAGGAAATATAATTTAGAGCCAAAGTTAGAGATTACAGAAAATAAATGGAAAGGTTTTATAAAATTTAAAAGAGCGATTAACTTTGCAATTAAAGTTTATGTCCAAAATAAAAGAAAAGATTAAAAGCAATATCACTCCAACGCAAGAATCGAGAAGAGCATGACTTAAAAATAATTCGCAAAAAATTTTCCCTGAAATTTTGAGTCCGTTACAATAATGATTGCACACGGCTGGCACATGACACATTCATCTGGTGAAAAAAATATATACACATCTCCAGATTCCTGTAAAAAAAAACATATCTACAGACTCCACATATATAGCATGGGCATTTTTTGGAATCCCATATGCCATCAGCTCCAATCGTTTTGGTTATCTAGTTAACTACAAACAAAGGACTTTCAGAAAAGACAAACCATTAATAATATTGATTGGTACCATCAGAGAATAAAAGGAGATCATAAATAAGATGGTTAATATCAAGAACACATAACCCATAAGGCACATACTAAAGTTGGTGATTTCTCAACCTGGTGATAACAATTGAGAAGAGTATGAATCTACTACAGACATTGCATCTCTTGATCTGTCTCTGCTCACAGTGCTACATATATATATATATATATTGCATTCTAAAATAGTAAATACTATCTAAATGCCCAAAATGTAGATAAAAAAAAGAAAACATTGGACTATTCATATCAACAATTTTAGCCATTTATATCTGGTATTGATACTACCATCTATATTTAGGGCATGTCTCAACATGCTGCCAATTATCTTGTTATACACAGAGCTTGAACTGAGATAATGAAGAGATCGTAAAAATGTGTATTTGTGGTCTATTAAATTCTGGCCAATATCAAAATCTCGAACTGAAATATATATATTTTTAACCATTGTAGTTGTTTCAATATAATTCCCGGGATAATGGAGCCTACTCCAGATATGATGGCTAAAAGACTTGTACCGCAATATAACATCCTTACTTTAAAGACGCCACAATTATCTGTCTAAACTGAAGCCTGAAGACCATGAGGTTCATCTCTTTGAAAATGAACTCCAGTATCCAAATAAATATAGGGGCAAAAATAGGGGAGCAACAAATCAATAAAAAATCAAACAGAGGCAAATGCACTGGAAGGAACATACTGGCACATTCGCATTCCTTGGTAAGAAATAAAGGAATTATAGAATATATAGCTTTGCATTAACCAAGTGGCTTAAGTATAAACCAACTGGCTTGTTATAAACTAACAATATTATCTGAATATCATCTAATAGAATGTTCAACCATACTTCAGATTTTTAAGGTAGGAAAAATGTACTGACCTCCCTCCTTATTTAGGGTGAACACCTTATCCCGAGTCCATGTATAGATCAAGAATATAGAGAAAATACACTGAGAACTACAATGCAAAGAAGGCAGGAAGAACTGCCAACCTAATGATCTATCATACATATATCAGGAAAGTGAGCTAGTAAAAATGGAGATATAAACAAATGGTACCTTTGGACTGGCCAAATTGGAACACTGGATGCAATAATATGTCAGGATTGTCAGGGTCACCGAGAATCTTTGATGTCATCAGAAAATTTAAGCTTTGCCGGGTCATATGTAATACTTCCAGATTCAAGTCCATGTTTAGTGTCTTCTATTTCTTGCTGACAACGTTGCTCATTTCCCTTTTGCACACCTGATAAGAAGCACAAAAGGGAACTTATTACCAAGGATGAAAGCTGAAGAACTTAGTTTAACATAGCTTGCATGTTCCATTTGGGAAATAAAATTGGCTTCACCTTTACACTCACTATAACAACAAAAATAACCGGCATGTATCATGGAACTATAATAATGTGATGAGCAATCTGACGACCACATGTACACCCGAGAGAAGACTGTCCAGACCTCCAAACAGAAAATAACCTCATGATTACTTTGGATGGGAAAAATATTGTTCAGTAGGTGCCAACAAACTAAAACGGTGAAATGTAAAAGGCTTAGAAATTGGTAATATAAATTGCTTCCAATAACCAAATAGCAAAGTAGATAACAGACCTACAACATATTTCTTTGGTTCAAAGCACATTGTAGTCAATATGGCAAATTTTGGTTGTATCAAATATTGAGAAAGCCTATGGAAACGGAAGTCATGGTACTAATAAACCTGATATGCAAAATGTAAGAAGTAACCAATTCAAATTACAGATGGATATCTTGTATGCTTAGACAATGGGTAATTCTAAAGATAAAATACAACATTGTAGTTATTATTATAGATTAATGACAGGCATATATATATATATCACTCTTGTGTTCCCAACTAAAAGTACATAGAGAGACCATGGCAATAGTTCGTATTAATACTGCAACACTAATGTGCAAACAGGTAAAACTAATTTGTATAGACAAATGATCTGTTAGAACTCATGCTCAAAGAATGAAGAAGGGCATCTAGGAGACAAACCGAATCATAATATCAATATACTCAATTCATATACAACATATGCATGACAGAAGGAGATGATTTGATCTGTACCTGGGTGGTGATGTTTAAACATTAGTACTGAATAATCTAGCATTCTAGCCTGCACTCCCTTTTTTCTTTCCTTCCTACCAATCATGCTAGCCTTCTTTTTTTAGCAGAGTAGGTATGGAACAAAGAAGGAAAACAATCTTATAAGACTACAATCATAACAAGTTGAAATCACATGGATCTGTAATACACTCATACATTTGTAATCAATTAAGTTCCTGGACTCTGTACTTCTAGGAGAAAAACCGAAGCACAATGTCCCAATTGTTAAGCCCACGTAAAAACCTCAATTCTTTAGCTTCTTCGCATTCATCTAAACCACAACGTATTAAACAAGCTTGCATATCATGATAGTATGAAGTAACACTTTTGGTATCTTGTTTTAAACATTGCAGTTTGTTGAACAAAATGTCAGCGTAATACATGGGAACATAAACATCTCTAAAATATCGTTTCAGGTCTTTCCAAGATTGTGGTATTTTGTTATGCCTACAAAGATGTTTCCAATCATTAGAAGCATGTTTAATTAAAACACTAGAGACACACATAACCTTTTGTTTCTCAGACAAGACATGCTTTTGAAATTCACTATCAACCGCTAGCTCCCAATTAATGTAAGCATGAGGATCATAGTTTCCCTCGAAATAAGGCAGTGCAGATTTGATCTTACCTAGAACATCGTCACTTACCTCATAAAGGTCATGTTGATCACTCCTCATGTCTCGACGAAGATGTCGATGTTGAGCACAGCTATCCCCAATTATCTTGCGTATCCCTGCCATTGTTCGTAGAAAACAAGAAACATACACAAAAATATGCGCGTTCCTATTAACTACTAGGTAGTGGCAGCTCAAAAATCACAAACACTCAAGCTTTTTAACCGAGCTCTTACAAGTTCTTACCAAAGCAAGCGGAATGGTGACATACACCGACTCAACCAAGCACCTCAATGGAGGTTGGATGTATCGATGCCTTGGCAAACACTTGCTGTACGACTGCAATCAAATCTGTGGAGCTCTGGGTAGGCTTAAATATGTAGCAAAGGAATAGCAAATGCTCAAAGCAGATAATGCAAAGTTGAATAATTGTTCAAAGTCAAGTACCGTGCTCGTCCTAGGCTAGAACGTACTAGAGACGCGAGCCTAGACACAAACGATACCACAAGGTAGCACTAGAAACAACTCAAGCACACTCTGATATATGAAAGCAAACTCAAAGATTCAACTGATTTTTCTCTTTCCCTTCTTTCTTTCGTTCTTTTTTCTTCTTCTTTCTTTTTTTTTATTCTTCTCTTTTTTTTTCTTTCTTTTTTTGTGCGGCTTTTTCTTTTCTTTTTTTATGCACCTTTCTGTCTTTTTTTTCTTTCTTTTTTTTGATTTTTTTAAACAAAAGCAACTCAAGGACCTGAATGCAAGATTATAGGGACTCAAATGTAAATATAAAATATACAGGGACTCAAGTATAAAAGTGCAAACCCAAAAAATAAAATTATACAAAAATAGAATGCTGAAGTTATGCTGGTTCCGTTTTTGCAAACAGATCTCGAATCTGACAGTCGAAAATTTTTCATCAAAGTGTCTAGCAAGTAACAACTCACGGTGTACGGTGGGGAGGTGGAGTAGTACGGTTGGGAGGTGGTGAACTGGTACGGTAGCCAGGAGTTCGGATTTGGTGCAAGAGATAAAACGGGAAACTGATTTTCAGCCAATCCAATCTACTATCTCTTTCTGGATCTAACTTGCATACTTCCAAAAACCGATTTGGTAACTCTTCTTCCTCCTCTCTCGCGCACAACAGAACAGCACATTTTATGTACTGTTTATTTGGTTTTTATTAGTCTTTTTCTCCGTTGTGCATGTTAGCTTGTCGTTTTCATCGTTTCGAAGGTTCGTGAGTGCGTCGGAAGTGTTCAAGAAGACTAATTGAAGACCGATTATTGCAAGGCAAGTCACACAGACCCTAAACACAATCCTTTGAGCATGTTGATCCTATATTTAAATTCTCTATTTATTTCAACTGTGCATTTATTTTCGAATGTCACCGGGTGGTGTGAACCTTTCTTTGTTATGGCCAATTTGCATTGATTACCCTATTCTTTGATACCTTGGGTTATAATTTGACTAGTTGGACTTTATATATTGGTTCAACTAGATATATATTAGTATAATTGCTTAGCTTTGCTTAGAAACATTAGCACATGATTCGGATAACTAATGTTACACTACCACTTCTGATTATATTTAATAATAGCTCACGATGGTCAATCGTGATTGGTTAATTAATTACTTGCCAACTAAAACTTGACAATGGTGGTTTGTGAGCATATGGTTTTGAAAGTCGTGCTCATGACAATTAAGGACCGGTTCGCGAGCTTCTGTTGTGAGACATTAATCGTGCCAACCATAAGCCAACGTGGGCAACGGCTTTATCTTCTGTATAGCATGGTTCATTGCGAGGCGCCAGACTGTGAAGCGGTGAGAAGTCCGTGGGGGTCGCTGGGGAGTCCATGCCTCTAGATATTGAGGGGGTGATTATGATCCAGGAACGGTGTCGCGCCTGGAAAAATTGCCTTTTCCCGAACGCTAGTGTATTAATCCCCGTCCCAGGAAAAGCCGGGGTACACCAAACAAACATGATACAAAAGTCACATCTTTATTATATCGATAATATTTACATTATTACAAAGGCACTTCAGGCCTGACAATCAAAATAAACAGCAGCGGACTAACGGGCCTACGGCTCCATCTTCACAGAAAAAGGAGGTCGTATGCAGATTCGGTGGCCGTTTGAAGTCAGTAGTGTAGCAGGTGGCCGAATCGGATTCCAGCACGTGGAGCACTTGATCTTGTTATCATCTTGTTCATCCATGATGGGAGCAAGTGTTGTATCTGTAGTAGCCGTGGTCACATCAAATTGAATTTTTATAAATGATCTTAAAGGCCTAAGAGAAAAGATCTAAGTTTAGTTTAATAAATCTCAATACAAAAATGGGCTAGATAAAATTTTGGTAAATACTTATCTTGTTTATATAGTTTCTAGATTTTTCTAGGATTTATTTGAGCCAAGGAAGTATTTTTAATAAATGGAATTGCATTTCATGAATATATTTAAATAGAAAAGGTTTTTAAATTTCCTTTTCGGCTTTAGGCTAAAAGTCGGCCCAGCCTTCCCTCTCTCTTCTCCGGCCGCGTGCGCTCGGCCCAAGTCGGCCCAGGCCGAGCCGCCCCTCCTCCCTACATCCCCTTGTCTTTTCTTTCTTTGTTCTCAGCCGGCCTAGACTGAAAGTCTACATTTCTCCCTCGTTACTGTTCATCTTCAACCTCAGGACAGCCGAACCGAGACCGAGTTGGCTTGATTTTTCTCCTCCAAATCCGGCCTTCTCTCTAGTGTATTCTTAAAATTGGTTGAGGGGAAATATTTCGCTTATCTCCCTCTTTCGTTTTCCCCGAGAATTGGAAACCAATTCCTTGTATTTTATAAGAATCAAACTCGTTTAGAGTTTATCTCTCCAACTAAAACATAGGATTTTCCGCTTCGATTCCTCTCGTTCCGAGTTCGATCTCCTTAATCCAAGCCTATAAATAGCATCCCCTACTCGTGCTTATCCGTTTGGCCCGAGTTTTAGCCGCAGCCGCGTGGTGGGTGGGAGAAGAAATGGGAAGGGCGGCGCTCACTCTCGTTGTTGAGAAGAGACGTGATGGGGGAGAGGGAGGTGGAGTGCCGGAGAGGGAGAGCGTCGCCGGTTGAGAGGAGCGCGAGAAGGATAGAAGGAAACCGAGAAGACGAGCGAGGGGAGAAGAAAAACCGAGAGGAACGTGGGAAAGGATAAGGTCGGGGTGCAGAATTAAGGCGCGTGTGCGCGCCGTTGTCTCAGCTTCGATGCATGCAGCAGAAAGGGTCGACGCGTGCAGCAGAAAAGCAAAGTATGAGTATGATGAACCCTGAGCTCCGCTCGAGACACTCAAGGCTGTTGTTGGCCCGATCTTTCGGTGAGTTGATGATAACTATGATTTGGGAGAAACGTTGACGACCTGACTACAACCGTACGAGACGTTGTTGTGTTGCGCCTTAGCGATCGGTACACCTCTCCGTAGGTTTTTGATCTTGCCGGTGCAGATCAACCTTATTCCTGCAAGCAAATCGAAGAAACAAGCAAGAACAAGATAAAAGCAATCTGAATTGCAAATAGGAATTGAGTACAAATGATAAGTTTGGGGTTCCGTAACGAGCAAACCGGCGATCTAACCGATCACGGGATTACCCGGCAAAGTAGCAAAGCTAAACTTTAATCTAAACAAAACCCAAGAAACTCTAAAGGGGTACCTAACTATTTATAAAGGTGTGAGGACGACCAAGTGGACTCTAGGGTCGTGCTTCACCTGGTTGGGGCGCACCCCACATGGGCCCCACTTGGGCCGGGGTCCCAAACGAAGTTACAAGCCCAAAGGTCCATGACAGGTGACGCAGCACCTTGTTTGTTCATCCGCGGATGACTTGGATAGAATTTGGCGATAAGGTTGGATCCATTGGAAAGAGAACTCTGTGGGCTTTCCATCAAGTACTCACGGGCCGAAAACGGAGGTCGTATGCAGATTCGGCGGCCGTTTGAAGTCAGCAGTGTAGCAGGTGGCCGAATCGGATTCCAGCACGTGGAGCACTTGATCTTGTTATCATCTTGTTCATCCATGATGGGAGCAATGGTTGTATCTGTAGTAGCCGTGGTCACATCAGAGTAGTATACTCTCAGTTCAATGTATGCCCGTGGGACCCACCTAAAAGTTTTCAAAAATGAGCAGTATCTGCCGTTCTCAATGCAAAGGAATAGGCAATCAAACGAAATCTTCTGTTGTTTGCTCCCTGTTCTCTTTTTTTTTACGACCTTCTTTCCGTTAAATTCAATTTTTTTTTCTCTAATAGGACATGACTAAATACAGCGCTGCTGTAAATTAGAATTAAAAGAAATGTGTTCTGTTTTTCTACTTTTTAAGGTAAATATAAAGATTTTGCCTTTTGCCTTGCTAGAGAAATCAATACAGTTTTATGTGCGTGGATACTAGGAACGACTAGAAATATATAGCGAAAGGTTTCAATGAAAGAAAAAAAAGCAGAGTAGGAAAAGGCGTGGAAGGACATGGACTCCTGGCTGTAGAATGGGTCTTTGTGAATAAACCTGGACTCCTGGCCTGCTCCGTACTGACTTGGACTTTGTAGAATGCGTTCTCGCACGCACTTTGTCCCTACCATCGGTGATCGCTTTCCCCGCGGAAAGGAAAAACACATCTGCACGGTGCGGGATTGGGTTCCTGATCGACTCAGATCGGGATTGAATGGATCGTGTTAGCTTCCTGCCGCCACTGGCATGCCTCCTGTCGTTCTGCGCAGCGGCGACCGCCACCTTATCGACGTCCTCCCTGGTGGCCAGCTTGTTTGCCGGGAGCACCTCCGCGACACCGCCCACCACGTCCTTGAGTGTTGTGGCCTTATTAATCTTCTCCCCGTCATCATTGGGTGGTGCCTCATATTCGCCTCGACGGCCTGAGCACCACAGCAACCACACAGCTGGGGATGACCCTGGACAGGAAGAATAGCCCCGTGGCGCTCATCTCGGCACCCTGCACCGCCGCCACATTGGCGGGGTCAACAGGCTTGAATCCCGGGGAAGGTCGCCGATGGTTGTAGTAGTGACATATCAACACTGAGATACATAGCAAATGCAAATTCGTTGAGCTACAGCCTCCAAATTTATCACCATAGATGCCTCATCAGTAATGCTCTAGATCAATACGACAATATGGAATTCACACGATTTGCACAACTCATATGTATAAAATTTGAAGATATTTGCGAGATGACCACATTAGTGGGGTTCGACACCGTCGACCAAACAATGCTTCATTTGGTGACATCTTTAGGCTGGCCTGATAACTGTTGTTATACGAAAATTCGGCATATGGTAGGCACCTTTCCCAATCCTTGGTGAAATCTAAGGCACAAGCCCTTAACATATCTTCCATCACTTGATTTGTTCTTTCAGTCTCTCCATCTGTCTGCGGATGATATGCCGTGCTAAAGGCGAGGTAACTTCCCAGAGCTTCATGTACTTTATTCCAGAAATGGGAGGTGAATTGGGTACCACGATCAGAAATGGGAGCTTCATGTACTTCATGCCGGGGCTGCCGTTGATGGAGGTCAACGCCCTGCCCAGAAGCGGTCGGTGGATGAAGTAGAGAAGGGGCTTGTTTTTCTGTTGTTTGTTCTGTTCGTTCTTTCTTCTCAATCTGATATGGTGGCTTGCTGGCTGTATAGTGGCTGTGATGCAGTCTCAGGGTGAGCACGTTTGCTGGGGCGTTTTGAGTTAAGTGAGAACTTTTTCTTCCTGAGATTTAGATATGTTCTATGATTTTCTGGTTAGGCATGGATTTGTGTTTAGTTGCTCATCTGCTGAGCATTGGGCGAGCTGCACTCCCCGTTGGCTTCTCATTGTCTGAAAGAAGGGGGACGACGACGCCGACAAGGACTCGAGGAGGAGAAGATCCCGTCGGGAGGAGCGCGCGCGGGGCACGCCGACGCCGACGACCACCATGGCGACGCCGATGACCACCGGGAGAAGCGGGGCACGCCGACGCCGACGATCACCATGCCGACGCCGACGACCAACATGCTCCGCGCCTCCGCTTCGCCGGCGAGGAAGTGGCCGGCCAAGTATAACTGTATAAGGTCGGAGAGCGGTGAGGAAGTGGCCGGCCATGCCAGTCAGGAAAACGTTCGCGGGAGCTCGACGGCCGCCTGTGCATGGTGCGCGACGTCCGCCACCGCAGCGACGACGCCGGCGGCTCGCTGCTCGAGATATGGAAGCTGCAAGACTATGACACCGGGAGCTGGTCGCTGGACTACCGCGTCGACCTGCGGACAGACGCCGGCGTGCCAGCTGCTGACGGCGCCATGGCTCGTCGTCCCGCTCAGGTACATTGACGACGATGGCGATCTCTCCATAGGTCCTTCTCGTGACCACCGCGCGCCGCCCCTCCTCCCCACCGGTCGCCGCCCGTCGCGCCATCCTCCTCGCCGACAGCCGCCCATCTCTTCGCCGCCGTCACGCCGTCCACCCCGCCGGCCACCGCTCGTCTCGGCAGTCCCGGACGCCGCTCGTCTCGACAGAGAAGTGAGAGAGAGAGAGATGAGGAAGGGAGAGAAGAGGGGAAAGAGGGAGAGGAGGCTGACGTGGATAACTGACATGTGGGGCCCACGTGGGTCCCACGCTGACTCAGCCACCACGTAGACCAAAACCGGGGTCAAAACCACCGAAGGACCTCGAGTGACCGGTTTTGTATAGTTAAAGGACCCCACATATTTGGTTTTGCGGTTCTTGGACGTTTTTTATCCCGATAACAAGTTGAGGGACCTTCCGTGTACTTTTTCCATCTCTCCGGCTTGGCAAGGAAGTATTAGGATGTTTCATAGACTTTTATACGGGATCGACTTCTCGGGCTTGGACACTAAAGTACAGGGATATGATATAGACATCCATGGGAGAGCCAACTCAGGGAGGAAGGGTTTAGAAGGTGGGCTCCACCAGTGGGTCCTACATGTAAGTGCTTATCTCGTCCTCCTTTCTCTTCTCTTCCTCTGCTTCTTGTGTGCGTCTCAGAGAGGGGGTGGAGGCGGCTAGGGCGGCGGCCCACGGCCGGGTGGCGGCCGAGCGCGACGAGGGCGGGGCGGTGGCCTGGCATGGCTGCGTGCTGTGCTGGAGCTAGCGCTGGGGTGGCATGGGGGTGGGGTTCGGCAGCCTGGAGCGGCGGTGCTACCGAGTAGAGGAGAGGAGGAAGGGCGGTGCCGGTTGGAAGAGGCGGCCGACGGCTGAGTGGCGATGGGGAGGCGGCCTGGCGGGGGAGGATGGGGGAGGCTGGCAGCGTGGGATGGGAGGGTTGGCGGCAAGGAGGAAGAAGGGGCTGGCGGCGGGCAGAGTATCGGCCGAGCGCGGTGGCTAGGCCGCGAGCGGTTTAGCGCGACGGCGCGAGGGAGAGGAGGAGTGAGGTCAGGGTGCCGGTTGGGTTGGGGATGGAGGGCGCGATGACCGTGTTCAGTTTGTTGGTGCGAGGGTGGTGATGGCCATGGCGGTTCGGGGTGGAGGAGAGACGGCGATTCTGCACATATGGCGCGGGTGACGGCGCGGCGTCCTGGGCGAGGCCAAGACGTCGGCCGGGCGCGTGGGAGAGGGGATGGTGCACGGACTGGCTAGGTGTCGGCCACGCCAAGGAGGTGGCGACGGTGCGCACGATGGTGGCACCGCGCTGGGACAGTTTGTCAAGCGAATGGAAAAACAGAGAGAAGCGATCGACAACACAAAGGGACGACAATGGGAAGGAGGAGATGCTCACATTGCGGCAGCCGAGTAGCGGCACACCGTGCGTGCTCGACGATTGGCTCGCGAATCGTCCTCGCACACCACGTCTTCGATCATCGGCAACAAGCGAACACACAATGTTAGGGGATAAATGTCAGCGGGTTAGTACAAGGTAAGAGTTAGGGGTTAGTGTGTTAGCGAGTTAAAAGTCAGCGAAATGAAAGAAAAGGAGTCAGCGGGTTAGTGAGTCAGAGGTTAGCGAAAAGTAAAGGAGTCAGCAGGTTAGTGAGTCAGAGGTTAGTGGATGAGCGGTTAGAGAGTTAGTGGTTAGCCGTTCAAAAGTTAGTCGTTCTGACATTTGTTTGTTCGTTCATGCGAGGAACTCACGGGAACGGCGCGGCGGCCTACCCATTCCTTTGCCCAACCGAAGCTTAGCCTCAGCCAGGCAAACGGAGAGGCAGCAGCCTTGGCGCGAACAAGGAGTGGCTGTGGTAGAGCTCGAGCAAGGAGGAGGTGAAGAAATGGAGAGGTGCCAGGCTGCTGCTGTCTTTGGCAATGGCTTATATAGGTTTGCTGGCTGCCTGCGCATGGGAGGCAATGTGAGGGTAGGCGGGGAGCAGTTCTGAATGTCGACATCGCCACTGGAGGAGGAAGACTTGCAAGGTAAGCGTCCTGCTGTTCCTGTGATTCCCTCTTTTCGGTGTGAACCTGATTCTTGCAATTGGCGTGAATTCCTCTCTGATGCATTGCCGATGTTTGGGAGTGTTAATTGTGGTGGATGGGGAGCATGGTGCAGGGGAGGCTGCTGGAGGAGGGGTCCGCGAGTTGATGGCCGCTGCCATCTTGTGCGCGAATCCTGGGTGGCGGTGTATGAGAGGATGAGGACGACATCCGGCTGAAATGTAGAGGGCAAGGTGAGAGCACTAGCTCTCCCTTTCAGTGAGCTCCTCACTGTGACTACATGCATGTTGGGGTTGGGTTGGGTCTTGTCGATTGGGAGCATGGCTGTAGCATGCATGGGTGCAAGGGGGCTGTTGGGGAGGGGTCCAGGGCATTTGATAGCTGTAAAAGTTGGTGCAAATCACTGCTCTGGATTGGGACAAGTAGGTGCAGCTGAGGGAGGTAAAACAGACTTATGCTGAACAGGAGAGAGGGAGTGGGCTGGCAGTGGGCTTGGGCTAAAAGGGAGTCCACTGTAATAGGAACTTTTGTCTTATTCTGGGATTTGTAGTTTAGGAATTTGAAAGGGGGTTTGTATGGGGAAAACAACATGTGCATTTGGACTTGTAAATTGGCTGAATATTGGGCACTGTATAAATGGACTGTATAATATTTATTTGGCTCTGTACACTTATGGTTGGCTGGACAATGAATTGTATATGGGAACTGTACGATGGGTTGTATGATTTGGGTATTGATTGCGATCGGAATTGGGTATCTAAATGGGCGAGGGTTAATCCTGGAATTGGATTTGCTTGGACGGATGCATCGTGTTGCCAAATAGAAATGTAGGCTTATCGCCCGACAAACGGATTTATCGCTCGTCATAGGATTATTTTGAGAGTGTTCGCACGTACGAACGGTGGTAGTGAAGTAAGGATTTTTAGCGACGACGTGTGATATACAAATCCAATTGTCACGGTAGGAATAGATTCGACGATATTTGCAAAGTGAGCATAGCTCAACTGGTTAGGTTCCTTGTGGTGGAACCAGCCCACCTGGGTTCAAATCCTAGATTTGACACGGGTGCTCGCATTTACGGCTAATTATTCTTTCAGTGGTAGGCAACGTACCCGTCGACAGCGAGGCACCTGTGGTGACTTCGTCAATCTCAACACATGCCGGCCCAGTCTTCCGGAGGTGCTCATAGGGGTAGGGTGTGCGTGTGTGCATTCATAGGGGTGAGTGTGCGCACGTTGCGAGCGCCTACGTTTGTACTGTGTTTCTTAAAAAAAAATATTCGAGGATATTTGAATCGACGTATGGTGAATAAATACGTCGAGATATCTCAAAGAAAATTCATTTATCTCCCTCTCCAAACCAAATTCGAGATATCTTTTTTTTAAAAAAACACATTACAAATACACGTGTCCGTAACGCGCGCACACACATTACAAGTCCAGAAGTATTCCATTGGTATGGATCTCATAATGGGTGCTAAGCTTGTCGTCAGTATCCCAACAATTTCATTGTTTCAAAAAAGATTATTGCTTACAAGATATATATCAAATTAGTTATATTAAATCCACTATATGATATATTTTACCAGCGTATTTATATAATATTATAGATGTTGATGTTTTTTTTAAACTTAATTAAAATTAAATAAGTTTAACTCATAAAATTAAATAAGTTTAACTCGTAACATAAATTCTTAAGGATAAATATCTCAAGAACAAAACCCTCTCAGGAGTTTCAGTTAAACCTGAAGACTCTCACTTCTGGCAGGACTTGATAGAATTAAAAAAACATTTTCTATTATTTCTGCACCAAAAAAGTGGGAAATGGGGGAATACCCTTATTTGGGAGGATAATTGGATTGGAGGTCGTCCTCTGAATATACAATATCCTTCATTGTACAACATAACTTTCACAAAAGAAAGTTTCAGTGGCCAGGGTCAAAAGAGAAGGTTGGTTCATAATCAAGTTCAGAAGAACTTTGCATGAGGAGAAATTGAGGGATTGGAATAAACTAAAAACTTTGTGTGGACAGGTACTGCTGCAGGGTGTAAGCCCTAATAGGGTATGGTGGAATCTCACAAAAGATGGGACATACACAGTCAAGTCTCTCTATAAAAACTCTCAAGATACAACAAGCACACTTCCCCTTTAAATCAATTTGGAAATTCACAATTCCTCTCAAAATTAGGGTTTCTCTGGTTACTTATTAAAAACAACATTCTTACCAAGGATAATTTGTTCAAAAGAGGGTGGAAAAAGGGAGATAAGTGGTATCAATTTTGCTGTAGGGAGGAGTCTGTTCAACATTTGTTTTTTTTTTTACTGTCCTTTGGCAAGATTTGTGTGGAATGTGTTCTGTTGTGCTTTGAGTTTGAAACCTATAAACAATACAAATCAGCTGTTTGGGGGCTGGCTTTCTGGCTTCAATAAAAATACGAAACATTTGATGGTAGTGGGTGTGGTTGCAGTTATTTGGGCCATTTAAAAAACCAGAAACAAAGCATGTTTTGATCATATTTTGCCAAATGACCCAATTGATGTAGTTTATTGGTGTGCAACTGGATTGAATCTTGGGCTGTGTTGCAGAAACTGGAAGCAAATCCAAGAAGACTGCTGCTGGGGGCCAGGCTCATAAGACAAGTAGCAAATGGGATCTTCAATTCAAGACATGGCTGGAGGATTTACACTAGGAGGCTAGAAATGGCTGGAGGATTTACACTAGGAGGCTAGAACTCTAAAAAGCTCTTTTGGGATGTAGTTTGAATGATGTGTTTCCAGATCTATGTGTGTTCCTGTGTCCTTTGCAGCAATTCTTTCTTTTTTTGCCTTTTAGGTTCTAGTCAGTTGTTGCCTGGGCAAAAACTTCTCCTGGTAAGCTTGTTATTTTGGCAGGCACTCTGTTTGTCCTGTCCTTTTAGTCTCTAGTTTTTTTGTTTTTTTTCTAGACCTTGTAGCTACTGCTTCATTTCTGATAATGGAAATGGGGTCTCTTAGCCCTAGCTCAAATTTTTTTAAAAAAAAAAGCGAAAAAAACAACCTAAAAAAAGTCTAATTCCCAACATGGCAAAAAAATACCGTAGATCCGATTCCCCTTAAAAGGGGGAAAAACAAAAAAGTACGAGAAAAAATAGCGTCCAAATTTGACAAAGGGAACTATGTTTCTTGGATCTCCTAAAATAACTCTCTGGCTACATATTAATTCCCTCTTGGCAAGAGGATGGACATAAGAAAAAAATACCGGCTTGCTAAATGGGACATCATCTGTCGGCCCAAAGATCAAGGGGGGCTTGGAATACACGACCTAGAGGTAAAGAATTTAGTGTTGCTTCCCTGAAAAAATACAAATTACTCACCATAGATGGAATGTGTCAACATATGCTGCATAATAAATATTTGGGATCGCAACCTTTATCTCAGGCTTTTTGGAAAAGCGGGAGATTCACGTTTTTGGGCTAGCCTTATCAAAGCCAAACAAGATTTTCTTAGGTTTGGATCCTTTCATATTAGGGACAGCTCTAAAATAAGGTTTTAGAAGGATAAATGGTTGGGTAATGCCTCGTTGAGAGATCAATATCCTTGTCTTTATAACATAGCTAGGCGCATAAACAGTCGACTATCTCACAAATCTTTCAAAACAATCCTCCAAGCTTTTCATGGAGATGGGATTTAATCGGAGCAAAATTAGCCGCATGGCACAATTTATGGCCTCGCATAGCTGATTTGTTGTTTTCACTGGAGCAAGATGAATTTCGATGGAATCTCACCCCTAATGGGATCTTTTCGGTTAATTCTTATTACTTAGGTCCTGTCCATACGGGCCATCCCGAATATAAATAGACGTATTTGGAAAGTAAAAGTACCACTCAAAGTAAAGATTTTCCTTTGGTACGTACGTCGGGGCGTAATTCTAACCAAGGATAATCTAGCTAAGCGAAAGTGGAAAGGTAATAAGAAATGTTGCTTCTGTCATAGGGACGAAACCATCCAACATTTGTTCTTCCAATGTCATGTTACTCGTTTGGTAGCTTATAACTTACAACCTCCTCAAAATGTTAATCATATGTTTGGGTGTTGGCTTACATGTGTTCCTAAGGACATGAGAAATTTGCTTTTGATGGGTGCAACAACTCTTTGTTGGTCCCTGGCTAAGCAGAAACAGGGTAATTTTCGACAACAAGATGGTGTCTTCTCCTTTGCAGGTTATTGCTTTAGTCACCCGGTGGCCACGCACCTGGTCTATTGTGGGGACCCCCCGGTTTTATACACCGGTAATGCCATGTGTTATACAGTACCACTCCTTGGATCAGTAGGTGGTACATACATAGCACAGTATAATATCACAACTGACAGCGTTTACAGGTGTTTCTACAATAATAATACAAGGGTAACCCCATTGGGTCCCGAAATAGACCAAGCATGGTCGCTTACAATACAAAATGCCAAAGCAATAGGTAGAACAGCGGAAGCGAAGCAGCGGTGGTCCATCAAACTCCACAAGCAACGACCGGTGAACCTATGGTCTTTAACCCATCATCTTCAACACGTTCTTGACAGCAGCATGCCATAAATCTAATCGACTCCAACTCCCTTCTAAAAGATTTAATTAAGCAAGAGTGAGTACACACGTACTCAGCAAGCCACCACTACAAAATGAATCTAATGCACACAGGGGTTCGAGGATGGCTTAGTTTATTTGCATAAAGCTAGTTTCCACAATTCATTTCACAAACCTATTGACCTAGCAGTTTTAACCGAAAGACAACGTTATTGTTGGAGTTGTAATTATCCAGGGTTCATCCACCTCTCCAAGCCCCGCTTGGTTCGGTTTACCCTCACATTTCATCTTATACCAACTTTACTATACTAACCTTCTGTTGGTATTTCTTAACGACATTACTAGAAATATAATTCCCAGCAATAACGCAGAAATACTTCTGGTATATTATGGTTACAGAGTTCATCCCAAGCGCACGGATATACCATTGTAGCATTTCACCCGAGAGTATTCCAAGGGTATCGTATTTATTTTATCCCGTGGGAAGATCATGTAGAGAGAGCTTGATTAATAATTTATATATTATTTGTGATAATCATATTCTAAACAGGGGTTAAGATAATCCAAGAGCAGAGTGACACACAAGCATGAACTACTCATTCTCATAATAAATCATCTAAGCTAGGTGGAAAGAAAAGAGAAAGAAAATCTATTCCTATACTTCTAATATACATACTATACATACATTGTAGTTAACTGATATACTAGCTAATACCCTCTATCCGATGCCCTCCTAGTACTTCGAGAAGCCACCCCTGACTGCCGAGTTCCTTACGACAGCCCGTCATGACCATACAGTCGGGGCTAAATACGGAGGAATACCCTCCCCAGGAAATTAACTTAGGATTATATACCGGCGCGGAGGAATACCCGTACTGAGCTGTCACCATCAGCGGCCCACTTCTCATCCGCAATATATAACCCCAAATAATGATATCCCGTAATCTAGACACCACGTCTAAACTACCAGATACTACTCTAATATCATCGTCATGACATAGAGTAATTGCATAAGCAAACATTATACCCGCACCAAAGCATCTCCCAGATAAGCTAGCCGTATATTCAGTATAACATGAACATAATGTAAAGTAGGCATTCATATACTCGGAAAGTATTTCAATACCATAAATGTATAAAGAAGAGTATTCTAATAAAAGTACAAAGCTTACAAAAGAGAAAAGGAAAGCTACTAGAGCCATACCAAAACTCTTCTGAAGACTTCCGGACTCCTGATTACTATTCTAATTCTATTCCACCAGCTAGATACTACTAAACTAAACTTGAGAGAAATGAGAGAGCTATTGCTTGAGGTGTGTGTTGAAGTGAAGAGAGTGAGCTCCTTATATAGAGGTAGTACGACGGTTGTGGAAGGGGAATGTCCCGAAGTACCCGCAACCGCCATCAGGAGAAGTCTGGAGCGTCCCTGCCAAACCCCACATCCAACGGTGGAGAGATGGGTTCGGCCGGACCACTAGGTTCGGCCGAAACCTGGAGCCGGCCCAACCAGCCCACAATTTGGCTAGTGGCCTCCTGGACTTCTCTTCTCCGCAGACTTGTGAATTTTACCAATCCATCGTGTTAATTCTGAAGTACTTGGCCCTTCTCATACACAAGTCTGGTTCTCGACATTGTCCGATTGATTTATCGTCTGAGTTGATGTCGATTCTCTCCACTGTTATTGTCATTCTTCTGCAAAAAGTTACGTAGACCTAATACTAGTGGAATATTATTGTGTCTAACAGATATATTGCATTGCACAAGGCATCACTAGTTCTCCTCTTATTCTTGTAATATTGACGGGTGGTCCTGAAACTCGATCCCGACTGGCTAGAGCCGTAGACATCTAAACAGCCTTGCTACTAACTCTTTTGGGTCAAGGTTGTACCAGCGATGATTTCCTCATGATTCAAGAATACTTCTACTATACGCACACGCTAAGACCTCGCTGTCCTACGTCTCTCTCTCGTGCTAATGTCTTTCTTTCTGTGAGTTTCCTCTCTGCTGTTGCCTTATTGAAAAGTGTGTACTCTCGGAGAGCGATAATCATGGGGTGCTGTCCGGCCATATATCGTGCACGTAAGAAGGCGTGGCCTAGATAGATGCTGTTATCTAGAAATGCAGACTTATGAAGGATGCACGACTAGCTTTGTCATGAGATTAAGCAAAAGAATATATTGACGCTGTACTGCAAGTGCAAAATATGCGACGCACTGTCCTTTGTTTGCGGTTGCTCGAGAGAGAAGACTCACCGCAACGTACCGCTCTAGGTGCAGACGGATAGCGTGATTGATGAGCTAGACGACGGGTATATGTGGGATAGGGACAACTTGTACACTCGGTGAAAGTGGGCGCATCCAGGCCAGGGATGGATAAACGGTTTGGGTACACATCTCCGCGTTGGACAGAGCCAGGACGGAGGGCATTGAATCGGCCTACCGGGGCAGCCACGAGTTCAAGATGTGTATATGTGAGAGGAGCCGCAATTTTGTAAGGAACAGGTGTAATGCGGAGGAGATTGACGTGTGGATTGTCCACGTTTAAAGAGAAATCAGGCACGAGTGTATGACCGGAGGAGTGGGATGGGAGTGTCGGGAGATAATGGGACTAAACAGTTAGGGGTTCGAAGAAATTAAGGTATTTAAGCAGGTCAGCCAAACGTGCAGCCATCAGAGAAGTAAGCCGAGACGGACTGTTCAGCGTTTGGACAAGAAGGGGTTGCGTAGGCTAGTGGAGAGAGAGAGTGACAAGAGAAGAAAAAAATAGAGGTAGTGGTAATTTGGTCCTAGAAAATTAGAAAAGGTGGAAAAGAGGTATGCAGTGGCATATGTTGAATAATTATAATGACATTCTTGCTACTTCCTTCGTTTCACAATGTAAGTCATTCTAGCATTTTTCATTATTGATGTTAATAAATCTAGATAGATATATATATGTCTAGATTCATTAACATCAATATAAATGTGGGAAATGTTAAGACTTGCATTGTGAAACAGAGGAAGTATTAATTAAATAATAATGGTATTTTCTAAACTAGTAAATTTATAATGGTATGATCCCATTGACCCTTTTCCATCCGGCCTTCCGGAGATGACACGGGCTAGGCCGCTTTCAGAGCTTTTGCTGGAAGCTGCTTGGCGGCTGCGGGCTGCCACAGGCTGTGCACCCCTAGATGACTGCAACAGCCCGGCACGGCGGCAGCACACCCGGCATGGGCCCGTGGTGGCATCGGCTGTCAGTGAGCTGCTCGTACGGTGGCAGTGCAGCACGCGCATGTGTCGGTTTTGATCGGCGCGCGTCGGACGTCGTGTCGCGGCGCCACCACCGATCGAAAGATGAGAAGTCCACCGATCGGACGATGAGAAAACGGAGAAGATGGGAAGTGATCAGTTTCGTGCAGCTGCAGCGGCGCGTGTGCGTGATCAGGACCAGCGTCCAACCTGATGCCTAATGGGCTGACCTGTTGGCTTGGCTTCATAGGCTGATTTGTTCGGGAAAGAAAATTTTTGATTCACATCGGTGTTTGACGGATATGGAAGGGGTTTTCGGAATAATGAAAAAACTATTTCATAACTCACGTGGAAACCGCGAGACGAATTTATTAAGCCTAATTAATCCATCATCAGCACATGTGGGTATGTAGTACTTATGACTAATCATGGACTAATTAGGCTCAAAAGATTCGTCTCGCGATTTTCATGCAAACTGTGCAATTAGTTTTTATTTTTATCTATATTTAATACTCTATTCATGTGTCCAAAAGATTCGATGTGATGTTTTTGAAAAAAAATAGAAACTAACAAGGCTTATTTTCCTTGGTGGGCTAATGAAATAGGGTTCTAGGGTGGAGTGACGTGGGTCATAGCTAAGTCGGTCACTCCACCTGTGGGTAGATCTATTCCTATTTCAAGCTGCAACCATAATAAAAGAAGCCGGTCCCATAGCAGTTAACTAAAAACCTTTTGTTAATGCTTATGTTAGCCTTTTCGTTTGAACACCCCCCCCCCCCCCTCCTCCTCCCTTATGTGTTGTGACAAATTCGACTGTTGTTTGAGTCAACATGTAAAACTAAGGCAAGAACAAGTTATTACTTCCTCCATCCTAAATGTTTGACACCGTTGATTTTTTAAAATATGTTTGACCGTTGTCTTATTCAAAAATTTAAGCATTATTAATTCTTTTCCTACCATTTGATTCATTGTTAAATATACTTTTATGTATACATATAGTTTTATATATTTCACAAAAGTTTTTGAATAAGACGAACGGTCAAACATGTTTAAAAAAGTCAACGGCGTCAAACATTTAGGGAAGGAGGTAGTATATAAAATGAAGGGATTTGCTAAAATTAATGAAACATTGACATTTCTGTTATATAGGCGGTAAGCGAAGAAGGTTGTCGTCCGTGCAGGCAAGAGGAATGTGGCTAATTTAGGGGGAAAAAAAGAAGACCTTAATCTTTAAAAAAACGGAATTGCTAATGCTCTGTTGATAGAAAACAGGGTGCTAAATCTATCACTTTTTTGACCATTCATCTTTGTTTAAAATTCGTACTGCATTTGGATTGAGCAAAGTCAGGCACGGCTGTGGACTTTGAGATGGACCGGGCTTTTGTACTTTGTTGTTGCGTTCTATGGGTCCCACACATTTACTGTTCAATTCGAAACACACGCCTGTGTTTTTTCCTCGCATTTGAGCAGTGTTTTCTATTGTTATTTTGTTTATGATCCCACGCTTACTGATTACATCGTACTTACACTATAATTACATATGTAATTTTATGACTTACATCATAAATATACTAAAATTATATATGTAATTTTAGAAACTTACAATGTAAATACATGCCGACTTTTTTTTGGTGAATATTATGACGTCATATTATAATTACTCCCTAAATTTGATGTTTATCCTATTGCTTAAAAAATCTACATGATAGTAGGCTAGAAAATCTGTCACATGATGTATAGTCAGTCCCGAGTTATGCGAGACCAGTGCAACTGAGTGCCATGTGCGCATAGATGGAACATGCTATGTGTACGTTGGGTTCGCATCCTCTGTCGTAGGGGGAGAAAGGCAGAGACGCACAGTGAAATATGAGGAAAGCTACAGTGTTGTGCTGTAGCTATAAAAAACTGTAGAAACAGTGGTGAATATATTTTATTATTTTTAAGGTTACTGTAGCGATTGATCTGGTGCACCCAAACTTAATCCGACGGCTATAAAATACTCAACGGCATGAGCACGTTTGATATGTCGCCGATGCTGATCAGGGTGATTATTGCGAGGATGCGGACTTGTGGCTGCAATCAAAGTATCAAACCAACGGCGCCGGGTACGGATGGATTTGATGCGTGGCGGCCTGCTTCTTCCAATATGCGTGGTGAACCAAGATGCATCACTGAAAATGAGATTTACAAGGAAACAGGTGCATGATCAGTCTAGATAGAAAGGTTCAGTTTCTGTTCCAGCAAATAACGAATTGGACCACGCATTAATTTGTTCAAGGGTTCACCTTATCGTGTGGGCCAAGGTTACCGCATGCCGTAGCGTGGTAACTGCAAAAAACCGCGCAAAAACCGCATTAAAAAATTTGAATTCAAATTCTTGGCAGTATCACAGTTTTGCCGTGGTTACTGCGTGGTTTGCCGCGATAACCGTGGTATTTGTGTGGTTATCGCAAACTGTGTACAAGAAAAAATGAAAATAAAATACAACTAGGAAAAAAAATCAAAATTACTGTTAAATGTGTGTAGAAATTGGAAGAATATGTGTAGAAATGAAGAGATTTTCTCCCCGAAATGGGCTTTAATGGGCCGCATGAACAGTTAGAGATCAAGCCCATTCCATCTCTTCTTTCTTCTAATTTATTATGGACTTTGGGTTTAGCCCTCAAATATGAATTTATCTTACTCTTTTCCAAAAATTTTCTTCACCATATGCAAATACTATTCAAGAACTACATCCATTATTTTTTTTCTTTTTTTACTTTTTCGGAAATTTTGAATTTGTTTAAAATTCCTTAAACCCTAACCACCAATAACCAATCCCCCCGCGGTAACCGCGATTACCGCGCGATAAAGCGAACCTTGATTTGTTCTCGGTATGAATACTAGTGCAACCTTGCAGTTTACTATTTCGGTTTACATAAATCTACCGGGGCCAGGACACTGAAATTTTCAAAATTGCGAAATATTTCAAATAGAAAAATAAATTTCTAGAAAAAACAACGTGCCTCACAGCTTTCAATCGATCCGCACCCTTCCCAATCTCCCGTCCCCTTTTTTCCCCACTCCTCTTAGGCCTTGTTCTTCCCCCAGTTTTCCCAAGTCACCTCTCTTGTTTTCTCCCTACACGCTTTTCAAACTGCTA